>JAPDOI010000592.1:0-364167 GCA_029168955.1 Aplectana chamaeleonis
CTCCAACTGATGGCCTGCGCACATTCTGTGACATCCTGCACGCTCCCACTGATGTCCTGCACACTTTCTGTGACATCCTGCACGCTCCCACTGATGTCCTGCACACTTTCTGTGACATCCTGCACACTCCCACTGATGTCCTGCACACTTTCTATGACGTCCTGCACACTCCCACTGATGTCCTGCACACTTTCTGTGACATCCTGCACACTCCCACTGATGTCCTGCACACTTTCTGTGACATCCTGCACACTCCCACTGATGTCCTGCACACTTTCTGTGACATCCTGCACACTCCCACTGATGTCCTGCACACTTTCTGTGACGTCCTGCACACTCCCACTAATGTCTCGCACACTCCCACTAATGTCCTGCCCACTTTCTGTGACATTCTTCACACTCCCACTGATGTCCTGCACACTTTCTATGACGTCCTGCACACTCCCACTAATGCCTGCACACTCCCACTGATGTCCTGCACACTTTCTGTGACATCCTGCACGCTCCCACTAATGTCCTGCACACTTTCTGTGACATCCTGCACACTCCCACTAATGCCTGCACACTCCCACTGATGTCCCGCACACTTTCTGTGACATCCTGCACACTCCCACTGATGTCCCGCACACTTTCTGTGACAGCCTGCACACTCCCACTGATGCGCTGCACACTTTCTGTGACATCCTGCACGCTCCCACTGATGTCCTGCACACTTTCTATGACGTCCTGCACACTCCCACTAATGTCCTTCAAACTCCAACTGAGGGCCTGCGCACATTCTGTGATATCCTGCACATTCCCACTGATGTCCTGCCCACTTTCTATGAAGTCCTGCACGCTCCCACTGATGTCCTGCACACTTTCTATGACGTCCTGCACACTCCCACTAATGTCTTGCACACTCCCACTGATGTCCTGCACACTTTCTGTGACATCCTGCACACTCCCACTGATGTCCTGCACACTTTCTGTGACATCCTGCACGCTCCCACTGATGTCCTGCACACTTTCTGTGACATCCTGCACACTCCCACTGATGTCCTGCACACTTTCTGTGACATCCTGCACGCTCCCACTGATGTCCTGCACACTTTCTGTGACATCCTGCACACTCCCACTGATGTCCTGCACACTCCCACTGATGTCCTGCACACTTTCTGTGACATCCTGCACACTCCCACTGATGTCCTGCACACTTTCTGTGACATCCTGCACACTCCCACTGATGTCCTGCACACTTTCTGTGACATCCTGCACACTCCCACTGATGTCCTGCACACTTTCTGTGACATCCTGCACACTCCCACTGATGTCCTGCACACTTTCTGTGACATCCTGCACACTCCCACTGATGTCCTGCACACTTTCTGTGACATCCTGCACACTCTCACTGATGTCCTGCACACTTTCTGTGACATCCTGCACACTCCCACTAATGTCTTGCACACTCCCACTGATGTCCTGCACACTTTCTGTGACATCCTGCACACTCCCACTGATGTCCTGCACACTTTCTGTGACATCCTGCACACTCCCACTGATGTCCTGCACACTTTCTGTGACATCCTGCACACTCCCACTGATGTCCTGCACACTTTCTGTGACATCCTGCACACTCCCACTGATGTCCTGCACACTTTCTGTGACATCCTGCACACTCCCACTGATGTCCTGCACACTTTCTGTGACATCCTGCACGCTCCCACTGATGTCCTGCACACTTTCTGTGACATCCTGCACACTCCCACTGATGTCCTGCACACTCCCTCTCAGATGCCCTCCACACTTTCTGTGACATCCTGCACACTCCCACTGATGTCCTGCACACTTTCTGTGACATCCTGCACACTCCCACTGATGTCCTGCACACTTTCTGTGACATCCTGCACACTCCCACTGATGTCCTGCACACATTCTGTGACATCCTGCACACTCCCACTATGTCCTGCACACTTTCTGTGACATCCTGCACGCTCCCACTGATGTACTGCACACTTTCTGTGACATCCTGCACACTCCCACTGATGTCCTGCACACTTTCTGTGACATCCTGCACACTCCCACTGATGTCCTGCACACTTTCTGTGACATCCTGCACACTCCCACTGATGTCCTGCACACTCCAACTGATGGCCTGCGCACATTCTATGACGTCCTGCACACTCCCACTAACGTCCTTCACACTCCAACTGATGTCCTGCACACTTTCTGTGACATCCTGCACGCTCCCACTGATGTCCTGCACACTTTCTGTGACATCCTGCACACTCCCACTGATGTCCTGCACACTTTCTGTGACATCCTGCACACTCCCACTGATGTCCTGCACACTTTCTGTGACATCCTGCACACTCCCACTGATGTCCTGCACACTTTCTGTGACATCCTGCACACTCCCACTGATGTCCTGCACACTTTCTGTGACATCCTGCACACTCCCACTGATGTCCTGCACACTTTCTGTGACATCCTGCACACTCCCACTGATGTCCTGCACACTTTCTGTGACATCCTGCACACTCCCACTGATGTCCTGCACACTTTCTGTGACATCCTGCACACTCCCACTGATGTCCTGCACACTTTCTGTGACATCCTGCACACTCCCACTGATGTCCTGCACACTTTCTGTGACATCCTGCACACTCCCACTGATGTCCTGCACACTTTCTGTGACATCCTGCACACTCCCACTGATGTCCTGCACACTTTCTGTGACATCCTGCACACTCCCACTAATGTCTTGCACACTCCCACTGATGTCCTGCACACTTTCTGTGACATCCTGCACACTCCCACTGATGTCCTGCACACTTTCTGTGACATCCTGCACACTCCCACTGATGTCCTGCACACTTTCTGTGACATCCTGCACACTCCCACTGATGTCCTGCACACTTTCTATGACGTCCTGCACACTCCCACTAACGACCTTCACACTCCAACTGATGGCCTGCGCACATTCTGTGACATCCTGCACATTCCCACTGATGTCCTGCACACTTTGTATGAAGTCCTGCACGCTCCCACTAATGTCCTGCGCACATTCTGTGACATCCTGCACACTCCCACTAATGTCTTGCACACTCCCACTGATGTCCTGCACACTTTCTGTGACATCCTGCACACTCCCACTAATGTCCTGCACACTCCCACTGATGTCCTGCACACTTTCTGTGACATCATGCGTACTCCCACTGATGTCCTGCACACTTTCTGTGACATCCTGCACACTCCCACTGATGTCCTGCACACTTTCTGTGACATCCTGCACACTCCCACTGATGTCCTGCACACTTTCTGTGACATCCTGCACACTCCCACTGATGTCCTGCACACTTTCTGTGACATCCTGCACACTCCCACTGATGTCCTGCACACTTTCTGTGACATCCTGCACACTCCCACTGATGTCCTGCACACTTTCTATGACGTCCTGCACACTCCCACTAATGTCCTTCACACTCCAACTGATGGCCTGCGCACATTCTGTGACATCCTGCACGCTCCCACTAATGTCCTGCGCACATTCTGTGACATCCTGCACACTCCCACTGATGTCCTGCACACTTTCTGTGACATCCTGCACACTCCCACTGATGTCCTGCACACTCCCACTGATGTCCTGCACACTTTCTGTGACATCATGCACACTCCCACTAATGTCTCGCACACTCTCACTGATGTCCTGCACACTTTCTGTGACATCCTGCACACTCCCACTAATGTCCTGCACACTTTCTGTGACATCCTGCACACTCCCACTGATGTCCTGCACACTTTCTGTGACATCCTGCACACTCCCACTGATGTCCTGCACACTTTCTGTGACATCCTGCACACTCCCACTGATGTCCTGCACACTTTCTGTGACATCCTGCACACTCCCACTGATGTCCTGCACACTTTCTGTGACATCCTGCACACTCCCACTAATGTCCTGCACACTCCCACTGATGTCCTGCACACTTTCTGTGACATCCTGCACACTCCCACTGATGTCCTGCACACTTTCTGTGACATCCTGCACACTCCCACTGATGTCCTGCACACTTTCTGTGACATCCTGCACGCTCCCACTAATGTCCTGCACACTTTCTGTGACATCCTGCGCGCTCACACTAATCTCCTGCACACTTTCTGTGACATCCTGCACACTCCCACTGATGTCCTGCACACTTTCTGTGACATCCTGCACACTCCCACTAACGACCTTCACACTCCCACTGATGTCCTGCACACTTTCTGTGACATCCTGCACACTCCCACTGATGTCCTGCACACTTTCTGTGACATCCTGCACACTCCCACTGATGTCCTGCACACTTTCTGTGACATCCTGCACACTCCCACTGATGCGCTGCACACTTTCTGTGACATCTTGCACGCTTCCACTGATGTCCTGCACACTTTCTATGACGTCCTGCACACTCCCACTAATGTCCTTCGAACTCCAACTGAGGGCCTGCGCACATTCTGTGACATCCTGCACATTCCCACTGATGTCCTGCCCACTTTCTATGAAGTCCTGCACGCTCTCACTGATGTCCTGCACACTTTCTATGACGTCCTGCACACTCCCACCAATGCCTGCACACTCCCACTGATGTCCTGCACACTTTCTGTGACATCCTGCACGCTCCCACTAATGTCCTGCACACTTTCTGTGACATCCTGCACACTCCCACTGATGTCCTGCACACTTTCTGTGACATCCTGCACACTCCCACTGATGTCCTGCACACTTTCTGTGACATCCTGCACACTCCCACTGATGTCCTGCACACTTTCTGTGACATCCTGCACACTCCCACTAACGACCTTCACACTCCAACTGATGTCCTGCACACTTTCTGTGACATCCTGCACACTCCCACTGATGTCCTGCACACTTTCTGTGACATCCTGCACGCTCCCACTGATGTCCTGCACACTTTCTGTGACATCCTGCACACTCCCACTAATGTCTTGCACACTCCCACTGATGTCCTGCACACTTTCTGTGACATCCTGCACACTCCCACTGATGTCCTGCACACTTTCTGTGACATCCTGCACACTCCCACTGATGTCCTGCACACTTTCTGTGACATCCTGCACACTCCCACTGATGTCCTGCACACTTTCTGTGACATCCTGCACACTCCCACTGATGTCCCGCACACTTTCTGTGACATCCTGCACACTCCCACTGATGTCCTGCACACTTTCTGTGACATCCTGCACACTTCCACTGATGTCCTGCACACTCCCACTGATGTCCTGCACACTTTCTGTGACATCCTGCACACTCCCACTGATGTCCTGCACACTTTCTGTGACATCCTGCACGCTCCCACTAATGTCCTGCACACTTTCTGTGACATCCTGCGCGCTCACACTAATCTCCTGCACACTCCCACTAATGTCCTGCACACTTTCTGTGACATCCTGCGCGCTCACACTAATCTCCTGCACACTTTCTGTGACATCCTGCACACTCCCACTGATGTCCTGCACACTTTCTGTGACATCCTGCACACTCCCACTGATGTCCTGCACACTTTCTGTGACATCCTGCACACTCCCACTGATGTCCTGCACACTTTCTGTGACATCCTGCACACTCCCAGTAATGCCCTGCACACTCCCACTGATGTCCTGCACACTGTCTATGACATCCTTCACACTCCCACTGATGTCCTGCACACTTTCTGTGACATCCTGCACACTCCCACTAATGTCCTGCACACTCCCACTGATGTCCTGCACACTTTCTGTGACATCCTGCACACTCCCACTGATGTCCTGCACACTTTCTGTGACATCCTGCACACTCCCACTGATGTCCTGCACACTTTCTGTGACATCCTGCACACTCCCACTGATGTCCTGCACACTTTCTGTGACATCCTGCACACTCCCACTGATGTCCTGCACACTTTCTGTGACATCCTGCACACTCCCACTGATGTCCTGCACACTTTCTGTGACATCCTGCACACTCCCACTGATGTCCTGCACACTTTCTGTGACATCCTGCACACTCCCACTGATGTCCTGCACACTTTCGGTGACATCCTGCACACTCCCACTGATGTCCTGCACACTTTCTATGACGTCCTGCACACTCCCACTAATGTCCTTCACACTCCAACTGATGGCCTACGCACATTCTGTGACATCCTGCACATTCCCACTGATGTCCTGCCCACTTTCTATGAAGTCCTGTACGCTCCCACTAATGTCCTGCCCACTTTCTGTGACATTCTTCACACTCCCACTGATGTCCTGCACACTCCCACTAATGTCCTGCCCACTTTCTGTGACATTCTTCACACTCCCACTGATGTCCTGCACACTTTCTATGACGTCCTGCACACTCCCACTAATGTCCTGCACACTCCCACTGATCTCCTGCACACTTTCTGTGACATCCTGCGCGCTCACACTAATCTCCTGCACACTTTCTGTGACATCCTGCACACTCCCACTGATGTCCTGCACACTTTCTGTGACATCCTGCACACTCCCACTGATGTCCTGCACACTTTCTGTGACATCCTGCACACTCCCACTGATGTCCTGCACACTTTCTGTGACATCCTGCACACTCCCACTGATGTCCTGCACACTTTCTGTGACATCCTGCACACTCCCACTGATGTCCTGCACACTTTCTGTGACATCCTGCACACTCCCACTGATGTCCTGCACACTTTCTGTGACATCCTGCACGCTCCCACTGATGTCCTGCACACTTTCTATGACGTCCTGCACACTCCCACTAATGTCCTTCAAACTCCAACTGAGGGCCTGCGCACATTCTGTGATATCCTGCACATTCCCACTGATGTCCTGCCCACTTTCTATGAAGTCCTGCACGCTCCCACTGATGTCCTGCACACTTTCTATGACGTCCTGCACACTCCCACCAATGCCTGCACACTCCCACTGATGTCCTGCACACTTTCTGTGACATCCTGCACGCTCCCACTAATGTCCTGCACACTTTCTGTGACATCCTGCACACTCCCACTGATGTCCTGCACACTTTCTGTGACATCCTGCACACTCCCACTGATGTCCTGCACACTTTCTGTGACATCCTGCACACTCCCACTGATGTCCTGCACACTTTCTGTGACATCCTGCACACTCCCACTGATGTCCTGCACACTTTCTGTGACATCCTGCACACTCCCACTGATGTCCTGCACACTTTCTGTGACATCCTGCACACTCCCACTGATGTCCTGCACACTTTCTGTGACATCCTGCACACTCCCACTGATGTCCTGCACACTCCCACTGATGTCCTGCACACTTTCTGTGACATCCTGCACACTCCCACTGATGTCCTGCACACTTTCTGTGACATCCTGCACACTCCCACTGATGTCCTGCACACTTTCTGTGACATCCTGCACACTCCCACTGATGTCCTGCACACTTTCTGTGACATCCTGCACACTCCCACTGATGTCCTGCACACTTTCTGTGACATCCTGCACACTCCCACTGATGTCCTGCACACTTTCTGTGACATCCTGCACACTCCCACTGATGTCCCGCACACTTTCTGTGACATCCTGCACACTCCCACTGATGCGCTGCACACTTTCTGTGACATCCTGCACGCTCCCACTGATGTCCTGCACACTTTCTATGACGTCCTGCACACTCCCACTAATGTCCTTCGAACTCCAACTGATGTCCTGCACACTTTCTATGACGTCCTGCACACTCCCACTAATGCCTGCAAACTTTCTGTGACATCCTGCGCACTCCCACTGATGTCCTGCACACTTTCTATGACGTCCTGCACACTCCCACCAATGCCTGCACACTCCCACTGATGTCCTGCACACTTTCTGTGACATCCTGCACGCTCCCACTAATGTCCTGCACACTTTCTGTGACATCCTGCACACTCCCACTGATGTCCTGCACACTTTCTGTGACATCCTGCACACTCCCACTGATGTCCTGCACACTTTCTGTGACATCCTGCACACTCCCACTGATGTCCTGCACACTTTCTGTGACATCCTGCACACTCCCACTGATGTCCTGCACACTTTCTGTGACATCCTGCACGCTCCCACTGATGTCCTGCACACTTTCTGTGACATCCTGCACACTCCCACTGATGTCCTGCACACCTTCTATGACGTCCTGCACACTCCCACTGATGTCCTGCACACTTTCTGTGACGTCCTGCACACTCCCACTAACGTCCTTCACACTCCAACTGATGGCCTGCGCACATTCTGTGACATCCTGCACATTCCCACTGATGTCCTGCGCACATTCTGTGACATCCTGCACGCTCCCACTAATGTCCTGCACATTTTCTGTGACATCCTGCACACTCTCACTAATGCCTGCACACTCCCACTGATGTCCTGCACACTTTCTGTGACATCCTACACGCTCCCACTAATGTCCTGCACACTTTCTGTGACATCCTGCACATTCCCACTGATGTCCTGCACGCTCCCACTGATGTCCTGCACACTTTCTGTGACATCCTGCACACTCCCACTGATGTCCTGCACACTTTCTGTGACATCCTGCACACTCCCACTGATGTCCTGCACACTTTCTGTGACATCCTGCACACTCCCACTGATGTCCTGCACACTTTCTGTGACATCCTGCACACTCCCACTGATGTCCTGCACACTTTCTGTGACATCCTGCACACTCCCACTGATGTCCTGCACACTTTCTGTGACATCCTGCACATTCCCACTGATGTCCTGCCCACTTTCTGTGACATCCTGCACACTCCCACTGATGTCCTGCACACTTTCTGTGACATCCTGCACACTCCCACTGATGTCCCGCACACTTTCTGTGACATCCTGCACACTCCCACTGATCTCCCGCACACTTTCTGTGACATCCTGCACACTCCGACTGATGTCCCGCACACTCCCACTGATGTCCCGCACACTTTCTGTGACATCCTGCACACTCCCACTGATCTCCCGCACACTTTCTGTGACATCCTGCACACTCCGACTGATGTCCCGCACACTTTCTGTGACATCCTGCACACTCCCACTGATGTTCTGCACACTTTCTGTGACATCCTGCACATTCCCTTTGATGTCCTGCACACTCCCACTTATGTCCTGCACACTTTCTATGACGTCCTGCACACTCCCACTAATGCCTGCACACTCCCACTGATGTCCTGCACACTTTCTGTGACATCCTGCACACTCCCACTGATGTCCTGCACACTTTCTGTGACATCCTGCACACTCCCACTGATGTCCTGCACACTTTCTGTGACATCCTGCACACTCCCACTGATGTCCTGCACACTTTCTGTGACATCCTGCACACTCCCACTGATGTCCTGCACACTTTCTGTGACATCCTGCACACTCCCACTGATGTCCTGCACACTTTCTGTGACATCCTGCACACTCCCACTGATGTCCTGCACACTTTCTGTGACATCCTGCACGCTCCCACTGATGTCCTACACACTTTCTGTGACATCTTGCACGCTCCCACTGATGTCCTGCACACTTTCTATGACGTCCTGCACACTCCCACTAATGTCCTTCACACTCCAACTGATGGCCTGCGCACATTCTGTGACATCCTGCACATTCCCACTGATGTCCTGCCCACTTTCTATGAAGTCCTGTACGCTCCCACTGATGTCCTGCCCACTTTCTGTGACATCCTGCACACTCCCACTGATGTCCTGCACACTTTCTATGACGTCCTGCACACTCCCACTAATGTCCTGCACACTTTCTGTGACATCCTGCACACTCCCACTGATGTCCTGCACACTTTCTGTGACATCCTGCACACTCCCACTGATGTCCTGCACACTTTCTGTGACATCCTGCACACTCCCACTGATGTCCTGCACACTTTCTGTGACATCCTGCACACTCCCACTGATGTCCTGCACACTTTCTGTGACATCCTGCACACTCCCACTGATGTCCTGCACACTTTCTATGACGTCCTGCACACTCCCACTAATGTCCTGCACACTCCCACTGATGTCCTGCACACTTTCTGTGACATCCTGCACACTCACACTGATGTCCTGCACACTTTCTGTGACATCCTGCACACTCCCACTGATGTCCTGCACACTTTCTGTGACATCCTGCACACTCCCACTGATGTCCTGCACACTTTCTGTGACATCCTGCACACTCCCACTGATGTCCTGCACACTTTCTGTGACATCCTGCACACTCCCACTGATGTCCTGCACACTTTCTGTGACATCCTGCACACTCCCACTGATGTCCTGCACACTTTCTGTGACATCCTGCACACTCACACTGATGTCCTGCACACTTTCTGTGACATCCTGCACACTCCCACTGATGTTCTGCACACTTTCTGTGACATCCTGCACACTCCCACTGATGTCCTGCACACTTTCTGTGACATCCTGCACACTCCCACTGATGTCCTGCACACTTTCTGTGACATCCTGCACACTCCAACTGATGGCCTGCGCACATTCTGTGACATCCTGCACATTCCCACTGATGTCCTGCACACTCCCACTGATGTACTGCCTACTTTCTGTGACATCCCGCACACTCCCACTGATGTCCTGCACACTTTCTGTGACATCCTGCACACTCCCACTGATGTCCTGCACACTTTCTGTGACATCCTGCACACTCCCACTGATGTCCTGCACACTTTCTGTGACATCCTGCACACTCCCACTGATGTCCTGCACACTTTCTGTGACATCCTGCACACTCCCACTGATGTCCTGCACACTTTCTGTGACATCCTGCACGCTCCCACTGATGTCCTGCACACTTTCTGTGACATCCTGCACACTCCCACTAATGTCTTGCACACTCCCACTGATGTCCTGCACACTTTCTGTGACATCCTGCACACTCCCACTGATGTCCTGCACACTTTCTGTGACATCCTGCACACTCCCACTGATGTCCTGCACACTTTCTGTGACATCCTGCACACTCCCACTGATGTCCTGCACACTTTCTGTGACATCCTGCACACTCCCACTGATGTCCTGCACACTTTCTGTGACATCCTGCACACTCCCACTGATGTCCTGCACACTTTCTGTGACATCCTGCACACTCCCACTGATGTCCTGCACACTTTCTGTGACATCCTGCACACTCCCACTGATGTCCTGCACACTTTCTGTGACATCCTGCACACTCCCACTGATGTCCTGCACACTATCTGTGACATCCTGCACACTCCCACTAATGTCTTGCACACTCCCACTGATGTCCTGCACACTTTCTGTGACATCCTGCACACTCCCACTGATGTCCTGCACACTTTCTGTGACATCCTGCACACTCCCACTGATGTCCTGCACACTTTCTGTGACATCCTGCACACTCCCACTGATGTCCTGCACACTTTCTGTGACATCCTGCACACTCCCACTGATGTCCTGCACACTTTCTGTGACATCCTGCACACTCCCACTGATGTCCTGCACACTCCCACTGATGTCCTGCACACTTTCTGTGACATCCTGCACACTCCCACTGATGTCCTGCACACTTTCTGTGACATCCTGCACACTCCCACTGATGTCCTGCACACTTTCTGTGACATCCTGCACGCTCCCACTGATGTCCTGCACACTTTCTATGACGTCCTGCACACTCCCACTAACGTCCTTCACACTCCAACTGATGGCCTGCGCACATTCTGTGACATCCTGCACATTCCCACTGATGTCCTGCACACTCCCACTGATGTCCTGCACACTTTCTGTGACATCCTGCACACTCCCACTAATGTCTTGCACACTCCAACTGATGGCTTACGCACATTCTGTGACATCCTGCACACTCCCACTGATGTCCTGCACTCTTTCTGTAACATCCTGCACACTCCCACTGATGTCCTGCACACTTTCTATGACGTCCTGCACACTCCCACTAATGCCTGCACACTCCCACTGATGTCCTGCACACTTTCTGTGACATCCTGCACACTCCCACTGATGTCCTGCACACTTTCTGTGACATCCTGCACACTCCCACTGATGTCCTGCACACTTTCTGTGACATCCTGCACACTCCCACTGATGTCCTGCACACTTTCTGTGACATCCTGCACACTCCCACTGATGTCCTGCACACTTTCTGTGACATCCTGCACACTCCCACTGATGCGCTGCACACTTTCTGTGACATCCTGCACACTCCCACTAATGTCCTTCGAACTCCAACTGATGTCCTGCCCACTTTCTATGAAGTCCTGTACGCTCCCACTAATGTCCTGCCCACTTTCTGTGACATCCTGCGCACTCCCACTGATGTCCTGCACACTTTCTGTGACATCCTGCACACTCCCACTGATGTCCTGCACACTTTCTGTGACATCCTGCACACTCCCACTGATGTCCTGCACACTTTCTGCGACATCCTGCACACTCCCACTAGTGTACTGCGCACTCCCACTGATGTCCTGCACACTTTCTGTGACATCCTGCACGCTCCCACTGATGTCCTGCACACTTTCTGTGACATCGTGCACACTCCCACTGATGTCCTGCACACTTTCTGTGACATCCTGCACACTCCCACTGATGTTCTGCACACTTTCTGTGACATCCTGCACACTCCCACTAATGTCCCGCACACTCCCACTGATGTCCCGCACACTTTCTGTGACATCCTGCACGCTCCCACTGATGTCCTGCACACTTTCTATGACGTCCTGCACACTCCCACCAATGCCTGCACACTCCCACTGATATCCTGCACACTTTCTGTGACATCCTGCACGCTCCCACTAATGTCCTGCACACTTTCTGTGACATCCTGCACACTCCCACTGATGTCCTGCACACTTTCTGTGACATCCTGCACACTCCCACTGATGTCCTGCACACTTTCTGTGACATCCTGCACACTCCCACTGATGTCCTGCACACTTTCTGTGACATCCTACACGCTCCCACTAATGTCCTGCACACTTTCTGTGACATCCTGCACACTCCCACTAATGCCTGCACACTCCCACTGATGCGCTGCACACTTTCTGTGACATCCTGCACGCTCCCACTGATGTCCTGCACACTTTCTATGACGTCCTGCACACTCCCACTAATGTCCTTCGAACTCCAACTGATGTCCTGCGCACATTCTGTGACATCCTGCACACTCCCACTGATGTCCTGCCCACTTTCTGTGACATCCTGCACACTCCCACTGATGTCCTGCACACTTTCAGTGACATCCTGCGCGCTCCCACTAATGTCCTGCACACTCCCACTGATGTCCTGCACACTTTCTGTGACATCCTGCACACTCCAACTGATGTCCTGCACACTCCCACTAATGCCTGCAAACTTTCTGTGACATCCTGCGCACTCCCACTGATGTCCTGCACACTTTCTGTGACATCCTGCACACTCCCACTGATGTCCTGCACACTTTCTGTGACATCCTGCACACTCCCACTGATGTCCTGCACACTTTCTGTGACATCCTGCACACTCCCACTGATGTCCTGCACACTTTCTGTGACATCCTGCACACTCCCACTGATGTCCTGCACACTTTCTGTGACATCCTGCACACTCCCACTGATGTCCTGCACACTTTCTGTGACATCCTGCACACTCCCACTAATGTCTTGCACACTCCCACTGATGTCCTGCACACTTTCTGTGACATCCTGCACACTCCCACTGATGTCCTGCACACTTTCTGTGACATCCTGCACACTCCCACTGATGTCCTGCACACTTTCTGTGACATCCTGCACGCTCCCACTGATGTCCTGCTCACTTTCTATGACGTCCTGCACACTCCCACTAACGTCCTTCACACTCCAACTGATGGCCTGCGCACATTCTGTGACATCCTGCACACTCCCACTGATGTCCTGCACACTTTCTGTGACATCCTGCACGCTCCCACTGATGTCCTGCACACTTTCTGTGACATCCTGCACACTCCCACTAATGTCTTGCACACTCCCACTGATGTCCTGCACACTTTCTATGACGTCCTGCACACTCCCACTAACGACCTTCACACTCCCACTGATGTCCTGCACACTTTCTGTGACATCCTGCACACTCCCACTGATGTCCTGCACACTTTCTGTGACATCTTGCATACTCTCACTAATGTCTTGCACACTTTCTGTGACATCCTGCACGCTCCCACTGATGTCCTGCACACTTTCTATGACGTCCTGCACACTCCCACTAACGACCTTCACACTCCAACTGATGGCCTGCGCACATTCTGTGACATCCTGCACATTCCCACTGATGTCCTGCACACTTTCTATGAAGTCCTGCACGCTCCCACTGATGTCCTGCACACTTTCTGTGACATCCTGCACACTCCCACTAATGTCTTGCACACTCCCACTGATGTCCTGCACACTTTCTGTGACATCCTGCACGCTCCCACTAATGTCCTGCACACTTTCTGTGACATCCTGCACACTCCCACTGATGTCCTGCACACTTTCTGTGACATCCTGCACATTCCCACTGATGTCCTGCCCACTTTCTGTGACATCCTGCACACTCCCACTGATGTCCTGCACACTTTCTGTGACATCCTGCACACTCCCACCAATGCCTGCACACTCCCACTGATGTTCTGCACACTTTCTGTGACATCCTGCACATTCCCTTTGATGTCCTGCACACTCCCACTTATGTCCTGCACACTTTCTATGACGTCCTGCACACTCCCACTAATGCCTGCACACTCCCACTGATGTCCTGCGCACTTTCTCTGACATCCTGCACGCTCCCACTAATGTCCTGCACACTTTCTGTGACATCCTGCACACTCCCACTGATGTCCCGCACACTTTCTGTGACATCCTGCACACTCCCACTGATGTCCCGCACACTTTCTGTGACATCCTGCACGCTCCCACTAATGTCCTGCACACTTTCTGTGACATCCTGCACACTCCCATTGATGTCCTGCACACTTTCTATGACGTCCTGCACACTCCCACTAATGCCTGCACACTCCCACTGATGTCCTGCGCACTTTCTCTGACATCCTGCACGCTCCCACTAATGTCCTGCACACTTTCTGTGACATCCTGCACACTCCCACTGATGTCCTGCACACTTTCTGTGACATCCTGCACACTCCCACTGATGTCCTGCACACTTTCTGTGACATCCTGCACGCTCCCACTGATGTCCTGCACACTTTCTGTGACATCCTGCACATTCCCTTTGATGTCCTGCACACTCCCACTGATGTCCTGCACACTTTCTGTGACATCCTGCACACTCCCACTGATGTCCTGCACACTTTCTGTGACATCCTGCACACTCCCACTGATGTCCTGCACACTTTCTGTGACATCCTGCACACTCCCACTGATGTCCTGCACACTTTCTGTGACATCCTGCACACTCCCACTGATGTCCTGCACACTTTCTGTGACATCCTGCACACTCCCACTAATGTCTTGCACACTCCCACTGATGTCCTGCACACTTTCTGTGACATCCTGCACACTCCCACTGATGTCCTGCACACTTTCTGTGACATCCTGCACACTCCCACTGATGTCCTGCACACTTTCTGTGACATCCTGCACGCTCCCACTGATGTCCTGCTCACTTTCTATGACGTCCTGCACACTCCCACTAACGTCCTTCACACTCCAACTGATGGCCTGCGCACATTCTGTGACATCCTGCACATTCCCACTGATGTCCTGCACATTTTCTATGAAGTCCTGCACACTCCCACTGATGTCCTGCCTACTTTCTGTGACATCCTGCACACTCCCACTAATGTCTTGCACACTCCCACTGATGTCCTGCACACTTTCTGTGACATCCTGCACGCTCCCACTGATGTCCTGCACACTTTCTGTGACATCCTGCACACTCCCACTGATGTCCTGCACACTTTCTGTGACATCCTGCACACTCCCACTGATGTCCTGCACACTTTCTGTGACATCCTGCACGCTCCCACTGATGTCCTGCACACTTTCTGTGACATCCTGCACACTCCCACTAATGTCTTGCACACTCCCACTGATGTCCTGCACACTTTCTGTGACATCCTGCGCACTCCCACTGATGTCCTGCACACTTTCTGTGACATCCTGCACACTCCCACTAATGTCTTGCACACTCCCACTGATGTCCTGCACACTTTCTGTGACATCCTGCACACTCCCACTGATGTCCTGCACACTTTCTGTGACATCCTGCACACTCCCACTGATGTCCTGCACACTTTCTGTGACATCCTGCACACTCCCACTGATGTCCTGCACACTTTCTGTGACATCCTGCACACTCCCTCTGATGCGCTGCACACATTCTGTGACATCCTGCACACTCCCACTAATGGCCTGCACACTCTCACTGATGCCCTGCACACTTTTTATGACATCCTGCACACTCCCACTGATGTCCTGCACACTTTCTGTGACATCCTGCACACTCCCACTGATGTCCTGCACACTTTCTGTGACATCCTGCACACTCCCACTGATGTCCTGCACACTTTCTATGACGTCCTGCACACTCCCACTAACGTCCTTCACACTCCAACTGATGGCTTGCGCACATTCTGTGACATCCTGCACATTCCCACTGATGTCCTGCACACTTTCTATGAAGTCCTGCACGCTCCCACTGATGTCCTGCACACTTTCTGTGACATCCTGCACACTCCCACTGATGTCCTGCACACTCCCACTGATCTCCTGCACACTTTCACTGACTTCCTGCGCACTCCCACTGATGTCCTGCACACTTTCTGTGACATCCTGCACACTCCCACTGATGTCCTGCACACTTTCTGTGACATCCTGCACACTCCCACTGATGTCCTGCACACTTTCTGTGACATCCTGCACACTCCCACTGATGTCCTGCACACTTTCTGTGACATCCTGCACACTCCCACTGATGTCCTGCACACTTTCTGTGACATCCTGCACACTCCCACTGATGTCCTGCACACTTTCTGTGACATCCTGCACACTCCCACTGATGTCCTGCACACTTTCTGTGACATCCTGCACACTCCCACTGATGTCCTGCACACTTTCTGTGACGTCCTACACACTACCACTGATGTCCTGCACACTTTCTGTGACGTCCTGCACACTCCCACTAATGTCCTGCACACTACAACTGATGTCCTGCACACTTTCTGTGACGTCCTGCACACTCCCACTAATGTCCTGCACCCTCCTACTGATGTCCTGAACACTTTCTGTGACATCCTGCACACTCCCACTGATGTCCTGCACACTTTCTGTGACATCCTGCACACTCCCACTGATGTCCTGCGCACATTCTGTGACATCCTACACATTCCCACTGATGTCCTGCACACTTTCTATGACGTCCTGCACACTCCCACTAACGACCTTCACACTCCAACTGATGGCCTGCGCACATTCTGTGACATCCTGCACATTCCCACTGATGTCATGCACACTTTCTGTGACATCCTGCACACTCCCACTGATGTCCTGCAGACTTTCTGTGACATCCTGCACACTCCGACTAATGTCTTGCACACTCCCACTGATGTCCTGCACACTTTCTCTGACATCCTGCACACTCCCACTAATGTCTTGCACACGCCCACTGATGTCCTGCACACTTTCTGTGACATCCTGCACACTCCCACTGATGTCCTGCACACTTTCTGTGACATCCTGCACACTCCCACTGATGTCCTGCTCACTTTCTATGACGTCCTGCACACTCCCACTAACGTCCTTCACACTCCAACTGATGGCCTGCGCACTTTCTGTGACATCCTGCACCATCCAGCACACTCCCACTGATGTCCTGCACACTTTCTGTGACATCCTGCACACTCCCACTAATGTCTTGCACACTCCCACTGATGTCCTGCACACTTTCTGTGACATCCTGCACACTCCCACTGATGTCCTGCACACTTTCTGTGACATCCTGCACGCTCCCACTGATGTCCTGCACACTTTCTGTGACATCCTGCACAGTCCCACTGATGTCCTGCACATTCCCTTTGATGTCCTGCACACTTTCTGTGACATCCTGCACACTCCCACTGATGTCCTGCACACTTTCTGTGACATCCTGCACACTCCCACTGATGTCCTGCACACTTGCTGTGACATCCTGCACGCTCCCACTGATGTCCTGCACACTTTCTGTGACATCCTGCACACTCCCACTGATGTCCTGCACACTCCCACTGATGTCCTGCACACTTTCTATGACGTCCTGCACACTCCCACTAATGTCCTGCATACTCCCACTGACTCCCACTGATGTCCTGCACACTTTCTGTGACATCCTGCACACTCCCACTGATGTCCTGCACACTTTCTGTGACATCCTGCACACTCCCACTGATGTCCTGCACACTTTCTGTGACATCCTGCACACTCCCACTGATGTCCTGCACACTTTCTGTGACATCCTGCACACTCCCACTGATGTCCTGCACACTTTCTGTGACATCCGGCACACTCCCACTGATGTCCTGCACACTTTCTGTGACATCCTGCACACTCCCACTGATGTCCTGCACACTTTCTGTGACATCCTGCACACTCCCACTAATGTATCGCACACTCCAACTGATGTCCTGCACTTTTTCTGTGACATCCTGCACACTCCCACTGATGTCCTGCACACTTTCTGTGACATCCTGCACGCTCCCACTGATGTCCTGCACACTTTCTGTGACATCCTGCACACTCCCACTGATGTCCTGCACACTTTCTGTGACATCCTGCACGCTCCCACTGATGTCCTGCTCGCTTTCTATGACGTCGTGCACACTCCCACTAATGTCTTGCACACTCCCACTGATGTCCTGCACACTTTCTGCGACATCCTGCACACTCCCACTGATGTCCTACACACTTTCTGTGACATCCTGCACACTCCCACTGATGTCCTGCACACTTTCTGTGACATCCTGCACGCTCCCACTGATGTCCTGCACACTTTCTATGACGTCCTGCACACTCCCACTAACGTCCTTCACACTCCAACTGATGGCCTGCGCACATTCTGTGACATCCTGCACATTCCCACTGATGTCCTGCACACTTTCTATGAAGTCCTGCACGCTCCCACTAATGTCCTGCGCACATTCTGTGACATCCTGCACACTCCCACTAATGTCTTGCACACTCCCACTGATGTCCTGCACACTTTCTGTGACATCCTGCACGCTCCCACTGATGTCCTGCACATTTTCTGTGACATCCTGCACACTCCCACTGATGTCCTGCCTACTTTCTGTGACATCCTGCACACTCCCACTAATGTCTTGCACACTCCCACTGATGTCCTGCACACTTTCTGTGACATCCTGCACGCTCCCACTGATGTCCTGCACACTTTCTGTGACATCCTGCACACTCCCACTGATGTCCTGCACACTCCCACTGATGTCCTGCACACTTTCTGTGACATCCTGCACACTCCCACTGATGTCCTGCACACTTTCTGTGACATCCTGCACGCTCCCACTGATGTCCTGCACACTTTCTGTGACATCCTGCACACTCCCACTGATGTCCTGCACACTTTCTGTGACATCCTGCGCACTCCCACTGATGTCCTGCACACTTTCTGTGACATCCTGCACACTCCCACTAATGTCCTGCACACTCCCACTGATGTCCTGCACACTTTCTGTGACATCCTGCACGCTCCCACTGATGTCCTGCACACTTTCTGTGACATCCTGCACACTCCCACTGATGTCCTGCACACTTTCTGTGACATCCTGCACACTCCCACTGATGTCCTGCACACTTTCTGTGACGTCCTGCACACTCCCACTAACGTCCTTCACACTCCAACTGATGGCCTGCGCACATTCTGTGACATCCTGCACATTCCCACTGATGTCCTGCACACTTTCTATGAAGTCCTTCACCCTCCAACTGATGGCCTGCGCACATTCTGTGACATCCTGCACATTCCCACTGATGTCCTGCACACTCCCACTGATGTACTGCCTACTTTCTGTGACATCCCGCACACTCCCACTGATGTCCTGCACACTTTCTGTGACATCCTGCACACTCCCACTGATGTCCTGCACACTTTCTATGACGTCCTGCACACTCCCACTGATGTCCTGCACACTTTCTGTGACATCCTGCACACTCCCACTAATGTCTCGCACACTCTCACTGATGTCCTGCACACTTTCTGTGACATCCTGCACACTCCCACTGATGTCCTGCACACTTTCTGTGACATCCTGCACACTCCCACTGATGTCCTGCACACTTTCTGTGACATCCTGCACACTCCCACTGATGTCCTGCACACTTTCTGTGACATCCTGCACACTCCCACTGATGTCCTGCACACTATCTGTGACATCCTGCACACTCCCACTAATGTCTTGCACACTCCCACTGATGTCCTGCACACTTTCTGTGACATCCTGCACACTCCCACTGATGTCCTGCACACTTTCTGTGACATCCTGCACACTCCCACTGATGTCCTGCACACTTTCTGTGACATCCTGCACACTCCCACTGATGTCCTGCACACTTTCTGTGACATCCTGCACACTCCGACTAATGTCTTGCACACTCCCACTGATGTCCCGCACACTTTCTGTGACATCCTGCACACTCCCACTGATGTCCTGCACACTTTCTGTGACATCCTGCACACTCCCACTGATGTCCTGCACACTTTCTGTGACATCCTGCACACTCCCACTGATGTCCTGCACACTTTCTGTGACATCCTGCACACTCCCACTAATGTCTTGCACACTCCCACTGATGTCCTGCACACTTTCTGTGACATCCTGCACATTCCCACTGATGTCCTGCACACTTTCTATGACATCCTGCACACTCCCACTGATGTCCTGCACACTTTCTATGACGTCCTGCACACTCCCACTGATGTCCTGCACTCTTTCTGTAACATCCTGCACGCTCCCACTGATGTCCTGCACACTTTCTGTGACATCCTGCACACTCCCACTAATGTCTTGCACACTCCCACTGATGTCCTGCACACTTTCTGTGACATCCTGCACACTCCCACTGATGTCCTGCACACTTTCTATGACGTCCTGCACACTCCCACTGATGTCCTGCACTCTTTCTGTAACATCCTGCACGCTCCCACTGATGTCCTGCTCACTTTCTATGACGTCCTGCACACTCCCAGTAACGTCTTTCACACTCCAACTGATGTCCTGCACACTTTCTGTGGCATCCTGCACACTCCCATTGATGTTCTGCACACTTTCTGTGACATCCTGCACGCTCCCACTGATGTCCTGCACACTTTCTGTGACATCCTGCACACTCCCACTAATGTCTTGCACACTCCCACTGATGTCCTGCACACTTTCTGTGACATCCTGCACACTCCCATTGATGTCCTGCACACTTTCTGTGACATCCTGCACACTCCCACTGATGTCCTGCACACTTTCTGTGACATCCTGCACACTCCCACTGATGTCCTGCACACTTTCTGTGACATCCTGCACACTCCCACTGATGTCCTGCACACTATCTGTGACATCCTGCACACTCCCACTAATGTCTTGCACACTCCCACTGATGTCCTGCACACTTTCTGTGACATCCTGCACACTCCCACTGATGTCCTGCACACTTTCTGTGACATCCTGCACACTCACACTGATGTCCTTCACACTCCCACTGATGTCCTGCACACTTTCTGTGACATCCTGCACATTCCCACTGATGTCCTGCCCACTTTCTGTGACATCCTGCACACTCCCACTGATGTCCTGCACACTTTCTGTGACATCCTGCACACTCCCACTGATGTCCCGCACACTTTCTGTGACATCCTGCACACTCCCACTGATGTCCTGCACACTCCCACTGATGTCCTGCACACTTTCTGTGACATCCTGCACACTCCCACTGATGTCCTGCACACTTTCTGTGACAGCCTGCACACTCCCACTGATGCCCTGCACTCTTTCTGTGACATCCTGCACACTCCCACTAATGTCCTGCACACTCCCACTGATGTCC
Organism: Aplectana chamaeleonis; assembly: GCA_029168955.1. NCBI lineage: Eukaryota > Metazoa > Nematoda > Chromadorea > Rhabditida > Cosmocercidae > Aplectana > Aplectana chamaeleonis. Next base: position 22,030 of record JAPDOI010000592.1, read on the forward strand.
TGCACACTTTCTGTGACATCCTGCACACTCCCACTGATGTCCTGCACACTTTCTGTGACATCCTGCACACTCCCACTGATGTCCTGCACACTTTCTGTGACATCCTGCACACTCCCACTGATGTCCTGCACACTTTCTATGACGTCCTGCACACTCCCACTAACGTCTTTCACACTCCAACTGATGGCTTGCGCACATTCTGTGACATCCTGCACATTCCCACTGATGTCCTGCACACTTTCTATGAAGTCCTGCACGCTCCCACTAGTGTCCTACGCACATTCTGTGACATCCTGCACACTCCCACTAATGTCTTGCACACTCCCACTGATGTCCTGCACACTTTCTGTGACATCCTGCACACTCCCACTAATGTCTTGCACACTCCCACTGATGTCCTGCACACTTTCTGTGACATCCTGCACACTCCCACTGATGTCCTGCACACTTTCTGTGACATCCTGCACACTCCCACTGATGTCCTGCACACTTTCTGTGACATCCTGCACACTCCCACTGATGTCCTGCACACTTTCTGTGACGTCCTCCATACTCCCACTGATGTCCTGCACACTTTCTGTGACATCCTGCACACTCCCACTAATGTCTTGCACACTCCCACTGATGTCCTGCACACTTTCTGCGACATCCTGCACACTCCCACTAACGACCTTCACACTCCAACTGATGTCCTGCACACTTTCTGTGACATCCTGCACGCTCCCACTGATGTCCTGCACACTTTCTGTGACATCCTGCACACTCCCACTGATGTCCTGCACACTTTCTGTGACATCCTGCACACTCCCACTAATGTCTTGCACACTCCCACTGATGTCCTGCACACTTTCTGTGACATCCTGCACACTCCCACTGATGTCCTGCACACTTTCTGTGACATCCTGCACACTCCCACTGATGTCCTGCACACTTTCTGTGACATCCTGCACACTCCCACTGATGTCCTGCACACTTTCTGTGACATCCTGCACACTCCCACTGATGTCCTGCACACTTTCTGTGACATCCTGCACACTCCCACTGATGTGCTGCACACTTTCTGTGACATCCTGCACACTCGCACTAATGTCCTTCACACTCCCACTGATGTCCTGCACGCTTTCTGTGACATCCTGGACACTCCCACTGATGTCCTGCACACTTTCTGTGACATCCTGCACACTCGCACTGATGTCCTGCGCACTGTCACTGATGTCCTGCACACTTTCTGTGACATCCTGCACACTCCCACTAATGTCCTGCACACTCCCACTGATGTCCTGCACACTTTCTGTGACATCCTGCACACTCCCACTAATGTCCTGCACCCTCCCACTGATTTCCTGCCCACTTTCTGTGAGGTGCTGACCGCTCCCACTAATGTCCTGCACACCCCCACTGATGTCCTGCACACTGTCTGTGACGTCCTGTTCACTCCCACTGATGTCCTGCACACTTTCTGTGACATCCTGCACACTCCCACTGATGTCCTGCACACTTTCTGTGACATCCTGCACACTCCCACTGATGTCCTGCACACTTTCTGTGACATCCTGCACACTCCCACTGATGTCCTGCACACTTTCTGTGACATCCTGCACACTCCCACTAATGTCTTGCACACTCCCACTGATGTCCTGCACACTTTCTGTGACATCCTGCACACTCCCACTGATGTCCTGCACACTTTCTGTGACATCCTGCACACTCCCACTGATGTCCTGCACACTTTCTGTGACATCCTGCACACTCCCACTGATGTCCTGCACACTTTCTGTGACATCCTGCACGCTCCCACTGATGTCCTGCACACTTTCTGTGACATCCTGCACACTCCCACTAATGTCTTGCACACTCCCACTGATGTCCTGCACACTTTCTGTGACATCCTGCACACTCCCACTGATGTCCTGCACACTTTCTATGACGTCCTGCACACTCCCACTGATGTCCTGCACACTTTCTGTGGCATCCTGCACGCTCCCACTGATGTCCTGCTCACTTTCTATGACGTCCTGCACACTCCCACTAACGTCCTTCACACTCCAACTGATGGCCTGCGCACATTCTGTGACATCCTGCACATTCCCACTGATGTCCTGCACACTTTCTATGAAGTCCTGCACGCTCCCACTAATGTCCTGCACACTTTCTGTGACATCCTGCACACTCCCACTAATGTCTTGCACACTCCCACTGATGTCCTGCACACTTTCTGTGACATCCTGCACACTCCCACTGATGTCCTGCACACTTTCTGTGACATCCTGCACACTCCCACTGATGTCCTGCACACTTTCTGTGACATCCTGCACACTCCCACTGATGTCCTGCACACTTTCTGTGACATCCTGCACACTCCCACTAATGTCCTGCCCACTTTCTGTGACATTCTTCACACTCCCACTGATGTCCTGCACACTTTCTATGACGTCCTGCACACTCCCACTAATGTCCTGCACACTCCCACTGATCTCCTGCACACTTTCTGTGACATCCTGCGCGCTCACACTAATCTCCTGCACACTTTCTGTGACATCCTGCACACTCCCACTGATGTCCTGCACACTTTCTGTGACATCCTGCACACTCCCACTGATGTCCTGCACACTTTCTGTGACATCCTGCACACTCCCACTGATGTCCTGCACACTTTCTGTGACATCCTGCACACTCCCACTGATGTCCTGCACACTTTCTGTGACATCCTGCACGCTCCCACTGATGTCCTGCACACTTTCTGTGACATCCTGCACACTCCCACTAATGTCTTGCACACTCCCACTGATGTCCTGCACACTTTCTGTGACATCCTGCACACTCCCACTGATGTCCTGCACACTTTCTGTGACATCCTGCACACTCCCACTGATGTCCTGCACACTTTCTGTGACATCCTGCACGCTCCCACTGATGTCCTGCTCACTTTCTATGACGTCCTGCACACTCCCACTAACGTCCTTCACACTCCAACTGCTGGCCTGCGCACATTCTGTGACATCCTGCACATTCCCACTGATGTCCTGCACACTTTGTATGAAGTCCTGCACGCTCCCTCTAATGTCCTGCGCAGATTCTGTGACATCCTGCACACTCCCACTAATGTCTTGCACACTCCCACTGATGTCCTGCACACTTTCTGTGACATCCTGCACACTCCCACTGATGTCCTGCACACTTTCTGTGACATCCTGCACACTCCCACTGATGTCCTGCACACTTTCTGTGACATCCTGCACACTCCCACTGATGTCCTGCACACTTTCTGTGACATCCTGCACACTCCCACTGATGTCCTGCACACTTTCTGTGACATCCTGCACACTCCCACTGATGTCCTGCACACTTTCTGTGACATCCTGCACACTCCCACTGATGTCCTGCACACTTTCTGTGACATCCTGCACACTCCCACTGATGTCCTGCACACTTTCTGTGACATCCTGCACACTCCCACTGATGTCCTGCACACTTTCTGTGACATCCTGCACGCTCCCACTGATGTCCTGCACACTTTCTGTGACATCCTGCACACTCCCACTAATGTCTTGCACACTCCCACTGATGTCCTGCACACTTTCTGTGACATCCTGCACACTCCCACTGATGTCCTGCACACTTTCTGTGACATCCTGCACACTCCCACTGATGTCCTGCACACTTTCTGTGACATCCTGCACACTCCCACTGATGTCCTGCACACTTTCTATGACATCCTGCACACTCCCACTAATGTCTTGCACACTCCCACTGATGTCCTGCGCACTTTCTGTGACATCCTGCACACTCCCACTGATGTCCTGCACACTTTCTGTGACATCCTGCACACTCCCACTGATGTCCTGCACACTTTCTGTGACATCCTGCACACTCCCACTAATGTCTTGCACACTCCCACTGATGTCCTGCACACTTTCTGTGACATCCTGCACACTCCCACTGATGTCCTGCACACTTTCTGTGACATCCTGCACACTCCCATTGATGTCCTGCACACTTTCTGTGACATCCTGCACGCTCCTACTGATGTCCTGCTCACTTTCTATGACGTCCTGCACACTCCCACTAACGACCTTCACACTCCAACTGATGGCCTGCGCACATTCTGTGACATCCTGCACATTCCCACTGATGACCTGCACACTTTGTATGAAGTCCTGCACGCTCCCACTAATGTCCTGCGCAGATTCTGTGACATCCTGCACACTCCCACTAATGTCTTGCACACTCCCACTGATGTCCTGCACACTTTCTGTGACATCCTGCACACTCCCACTAATGTCCTGCACACTCCCACTGATGTCCTGCACACTTTCTGTGACATCCTGCACACTCCCACTGATGTCCTGCACACTTTCTGTGACATCCTGCACACTCCCACTGATGTCCTGCACACTTTCTGTGACATCCTGCACACTCCCACTAATGTCCTGCACACTCCCACTGATGTCCTGCACACTTTCTGTGACATCATGCGTACTCCCACTGATGTCCTGCACACTTTCTGTGACATCCTGCACACTCCCACTAATGTCTTGCACACTCCCACTGATGTCCTGCACACTTTCTGTGACATCCTGCACACTCCCACTGATGTCCTGCGCACATTCTGTGACATCCTGCACACTCCCACTGATGTCCTGCACACTTTCTGTGACATCCTGCACACTCCCACTGATGTCCTGCACACTTTCTGTGACATCCTGCACACTCCCACTGATGTCCTGCACACTTTCTGTGACATCCTGCACACTCCCACTGATGTCCTGCACACTTTCTGTGACATCCTGCACACTCCCACTGATGTCCTGCACACTTTCTGTGACATCCTGCACACTCCGACTAATGTCTTGCACACTCCCACTGATGTCCTGCACACTTTCTGTGACATCCTGCACACTCCCACTGATGTCCTGCACACTTTCTGTGACATCCTGCACGCTCCCACTGATGTCCTGCTCACTTTCTATGACGTCCTGCACACTCCCACTAACGACCTTCACACTCCAACTGATGGCCTGCGCACATTCTGTGACATCCTGCACATTCCCACTGATGACCTGCACACTTTGTATGAAGTCCTGCACGCTCCCACTAATGTCCTGCGCAGATTCTGTGACATCCTGCACACTCCCACTAATGTCTTGCACACTCCCACTGATGTCCTGCACACTTTCTGTGACATCCTGCACACTCCCACTAATGTCTTGCACACTCCCACTGATGGCCTGCGCACATTCTGTGACATCCTGCACGCTCCCACTGATGTCCTCCACACTTTCTGTGACATCCTGCATATTCCCACCGATGTCCTGCACACTTTATATGAAGTCCTGCACACTCCCACTGATGTCCTGCGCACATTCTGTGACGTCCTGCACACTCCCACTAGCGCCCTTCACACTCCCACTGATGGCCTGCACACTTTCTGTGACATCCTGCACACTCCCACTAATGTCTCGCACACTCTCACTGATGTCCTGCACACTTTCTGTGACATCCTGCACACTCCCACTAATGTCTCGCACACTCTCACTGATGTCCTGCACACTTTCTGTGACATCCTGCACACTCCCACTGATGTCCTGCACACTTTCTGTGACATCCTGCACACTCCCACTGATGTCCTGCACACTTTCTGTGACATCCTGCACACTCCCACTGATGTCCTGCACACTTTCTGTGACATCCTGCACACTCCCACTGATGTCCTGCACACTTTCTGTGACATCCTGCACACTCCCACTGATGTCCTGCACACTTTCTGTGACATCCTGCACACTCCCACTGATGTCCTGCACACTTTCTGTGACATCCTGCACACTCCCACTGATGTCCTGCACACTTTCTGTGACATCCTGCACGCTCCCACTAATGCCCTGCGCAGATTCTGTGACATCCTGCACACTCCCACTAATGTCTTGCACACTCCCACTGATGTCCTGCACACTTTCTGTGACATCCTGCACACTCCCACTGATGTCCTGCACACTTTCTGTGACATCCTGCACACTCCCACTGATGTCCTGCACACTTTCTGTGACATCCTGCACACTCCCACTGATGTCCTGCACACTTTCTGTGACATCCTGCACACTCCCACTGATGTCCTGCACACTTTCTGTGACATCCTGCACACTCCCACTGATGTCCTGCACACTCCCACTGATGTCCTGCACACTTTCTGTGACATCCTGCACACTCCCACTGATGTCCTGCACACTTTCTGTGACATCCTGCACACTCCCACTAATGTCTTGCACACTCCCACTGATGTCCTGCACACTTTCTGTGACATCCTGCACACTCCCATTGATGTCCTGCACACTTTCTGTGACATCCTGCACACTCCCACTGATGTCCTGCACACTTTCTGTGACATCCTGCACGCTCCCACTAATGCCCTGCGCACATTCTGTGACATCTTGCACGCTCCCACTAATGTCCTGCGCACATTCTGTGACGTCCTGCACACTCCCACTAATGTCTTGCACACTCCCACTGATGTCCTGCGCACTTTCTGTGACATCCTGCACACTCCCACTGATGTCCTGCTCACTTTCTATGACGTCCTGCACACATTCTATGAAGTCCTGTACACTCCCACTGATGTCCTGCGCACTTTCTGTGACATCCTGCACACTCCCACTGATGTCCTGCTCACTTTCTATGACGTCCTGCACACTCCCACTAACGTCCTTCACACTCCAACTGATGGCCTGCGCACATTCTGTGACATCCTGCACATTCCCACTGATGCCCTGCACACTTTATATGAAGTCCTGCACGCTCCCACTAATGTCCTGCGCACATTCTGTGACATCCTGCACGCTCCCACTAATGTCTTGCACACTCCCACTGATGTCCTGCGCACTTTCTGTGACATCCTGCACACTCCCACTAACGTCCTTCACACTCCAACTGATGGCCTGCGCACATTCTGTGACATCCTGCACACTCCCACTAATGTCTTGCACACTCCCACTGATGTCCTGCACACTTTCTGTGACATCCTGCACGCTCCCACTGATGTCCTGCACACTTTCTGTGACATCCTGCACACTCCCACTGATGTCCTGCACACTTTCTGTGACATCCTGCACACTCCCACTGATGTCCTGCACACTTTCTGTGACATCCTGCACACTCCCACTGATGTCCTGCACACTTTCTGTGACATCCTGCACACTCCCACTGATGTCCTGCGCACATTCTGTGACATCCTGCACACTCCCACTAATGTCTTGCACACTCCCACTGATGTCCTGCACACTTTCTGTGACATCCTGCACGCTCCCACTGATGTCCTGCACACTTTCTGTGACATCCTGCACACTCCCACTAATGTCTCGCACACTCTCACTGATGTCCTGCACACTTTCTGTGACATCCTGCACACTCCCACTAATGTCTCGCACACTCTCACTGATGTCCTGCACACTTTCTGTGACATCCTGCACACTCCCACTAATGTCTCGCACACTCTCACTGATGTCCTGCACACTTTCTGTGACATCCTGCACACTCCCACTGATGTCCTGCACACTTTCTGTGACATCCTGCACACTCCCACTGATGTCCTGCACACTTTCTGTGACATCCTGCACACTCCCACTGATGTCCTGCACACTTTCTGTGACATCCTGCACACTCCCACTGATGTCCTGCACACTTTCTGTGACATCCTGCACACTCCCACTGATGCCCTGCGCAGATTCTGTGACATCCTGCACACTCCCACTAATGTCTTGCACACTCCCACTGATGTCCTGCACACTTTCTGTGACATCCTGCACACTCCCACTGATGTCCTGCACACTTTCTGTGACATCCTGCACACTCCCACTGATGTCCTGCACACTTTCTGTGACATCCTGCACACTCCCACTGATGTCCTGCACACTTTCTGTGACATCCTGCACACTCCCACTGATGTCCTGCACACTTTCTGTGACATCCTGCACGCTCCCACTAATGCCCTGCGCAGATTCTGTGACATCCTGCACACTCCCACTAATGTCTTGCACACTCCCACTGATGTCCTGCACACTTTCTGTGACATCCTGCACACTCCCACTGATGTCCTGCACACTTTCTATGACGTCCTGTACACTTTCTATGACGTCCTGCACACTCCCTCTGATGTCCTGCACACTTTCTGTGACATCCTGCACGCTCCCACTGATGTCCTGCTCACTTTCTATGACGTCCTGCACACTCCCACTAACGTCCTTCACACTCCAACTGCTGGCCTGCGCACATTCTGTGACATCCTGCACATTCCCACTGATGTCCTGCACACTTTCTGTGACATCCTGCACACTCCCACTGATGTCCTGCACACTTTCTGTGACATCCTGCACACTCCCACTGATGTCCTGCACACTTTCTGTGACATCCTGCACACTCCCACTGATGTCCTGCACACTTTCTGTGACATCCTGCACACTCCCACTAATGTCTCGCACACTCTCACTGATGTCCTGCACACTTTCTGTGACATCCTGCACACTCCCACTGATGTCCTGCACACTTTCTGTGACATCCTGCACACTCCCACTGATGTCCTGCACACTTTCTGTGACATCCTGCACACTCCCACTGATGTCCTGCACACTTTCTGTGACATCCTGCACACTCCCACTGATGCCCTGCGCAGATTCTGTGACATCCTGCACACTCCCACTAATGTCTTGCACACTCCCACTGATGTCCTGCACACTTTCTGTGACATCCTGCACACTCCCACTGATGTCCTGCACACTTTCTGTGACATCCTGCACACTCCCACTGATGTCCTGCACACTTTCTGTGACATCCTGCACGCTCCCACTGATGTCCTGCACACTTTCTGTGACATCCTGCACACTCCCACTGATGTCCTGCACACTTTCTACGGCGTTTTGCGCACAATCATTTGGGTTACAAGCACGCTCATGCCGATCACTTTGTCCGCAGGGCTACCGTAACCCTTCTTCGAAAAATTCCAAGTGTCAGCCTAAATATGAGCACATCGTAATAGCCAACAATCGTGTTTGCTCAATTTCGACCTCCTAAGCCACTTCCCAGCGGCTTCTAGAAGAGAGCGGTGTGTGAATGAATGCATACCGCTCCTCTGCCCTTTTATACCCCGCATGTTATGAGCGTGTGTTATCGTTCGTTATCATATTTTGTTCAAGAATGTTTATGGTAGCCCTGCGGAAAAAATGATCGGGATGGGCGTGCTTGTATTTTGGTCCCGCAAACTTTCTACGGCGTCCGGCGCATCCCACTTGGGTCCCGCACACGTTCTACGGCGTCTTGCGCACTTCCACTTGGTCACCTCACAGTTTCTACGGCGTCCAACGTACTTTCTTTTGGGTCCCACACACTTTCTACGACGTTCTGCGCACTCTCATTTGGGTACCGCACACTTTCTACGGCGTCCGGCGCACTCCCACTTGAATCCCACGCACATTCTACGGCGTCTTGCGCACTCCTACTGGGGTTCCGCACACTATCTACGGCGTTCTGTGGCGCACTTCTGATTCACACCGTGCGGCGTTCCAAAAAGTACTTCCAAGATCCCGCCGCATTGATTGAAGCGTTGCCCCGACTCAGGGAGCGTTCAATCCTGAGAAAAAGCCTATCAGTGACGGTGTTTTTTTCATTAGATCATTTTTACGAATGAGTAAACGTCGGATGGTTTATAATAACATTCTTGACCCTCAATTTTGAGGTTCCACAAAAAATGAGCTACAAACTTCAAATTTCGACAGGAGCTAGGTGCAATCATAACCAACTTTCTGGCCAAAAATGAGCTTTCTGGCTCAACGTAAAGTGTTCCAACAAGATCGTGTACGCCAACTGAAAAAAAAGATGAACCATTTTTTGACCAAAATCACGTGGACTTGACAATTTTTCTCGAATCTCAGGTAACCATTCCGGACTATTTTTTGAAAAGTTATTCAACTTTCTAAAGTATATTGAATGCAAAAAGAACGGACTTTCTACGTTTACTCTGGACTCTGATACTGAGATCAGGGGGTTGCGCGATGGCGAATCAAAGCCAAATCTGGTGAGCGCTTCGCGCTCACCACAATATCGTAGGGGTAACGATTAAGTATAGACATAACAGGCACCACGCCATTGTCTGGTTATTCTAACCGACCAGGCAGCGCTAAGTGGTGAGAACTGAATCATCTCGTTCCAGAGTTGCACCCTTACTTACAGCCCTCCGTGCAACTACTCTCTGTGTCGCCGTGTCCCTAGGTTAGTTTCGGATAACTACCTGTGTTACTTTTATGTACTGCAATATTATAGATGGTCTGAAGAAGGTTTTAAGAAACCGAAAGCAAGCCATAAACAGGTTAAAGAACAAGGAAGTCTCAACAGCAGTATACAAAAAGATCAATTTAGGGGGAGTGTGCAGGACGTCATAGAAAGTGTGCAGGACTTAAGTGGAAGTGTGCAGGACGTGATAGAAAGTGGGCAGGACTTTAGTGGGAGTGTGCAGGACGTGATAGAAAGTGTGCAGGACACCAGTGGGAGTGTGCAGGACGTCATAGAAAGTGCGCAGGACATGCTGGGAGTGTGCAGTACACCACAGAAAATGTGCAGGACATCAGTGGGAGTGGGCAGGACACCACAGAAAGTGTGCAGGACATCAGAGGGAGTGTGCAGGACGTGATAGAAAGTGTGCAGGAAACTAGTGGGAGTGTGCAGGACGTGATAGAAAGCGTGCAGGACATGGTGGGAGTGTGCAGGACACCACAGAAAATGTGCAGGACATGCTGGGAGTGTGCAGTACACCACAGAAAATGTGCAGGACATCAGTGGGAGTGGGCAGGACACCACAGAAAGTGTGCAGGACATCAGAGGGAGTGTGCAGGACGTGATAGAAAGTGTGCAGGAAACTAGTGGGAGTGTGCAGGACGTGATAGAAAGCGTGCAGGACATGGTGGGAGTGTGCAGGACACCACAGAAAATGTGCAGGACATCAGTGGGAGTGGGCAGGACACCACAGAAAGTGTGCAGGACATCAGAGGGAGTGTGCAGGACGTGATAGAAAGTGTGCAGGAAACTAGTGGGAGTGTGCAGGACGTCATATAAAGTAGGCAGGACTTTGGTGGGAGTGTGCAGGACGTCATAGAAAGTGCGCAGGGCATGGTGGGAGTGTGCAGGACACCACAGAAAGTGTGCAGGAAACCAGTGGGAGTGTGCAGGACACCACAGAAAGTGTGCAGGACATCAGTGGGAGTGAGCAGGACGTGATAGAAAGTGTGCAGGACATCAATGGATTGTGCAGGACGTCATAGAAAGTAGGCAGGACATCAGTGGGAGTGTGCAGGACGTCATAGAAAGTGCGCAGGACATGGTGGGAGTGTGCAGGACACCACAGAAAGTGTGCAGGAAACCAGTGGGAGTGTGCAGGACACCACAGAAAGTGTGCAGGACATCAGTGGGAGTGTGCAGGACGTGATAGAAAGTGTGCAGGACATCAATGGATTGTGCAGGACGTCATAGAAAGTAGGCAGGACATCAGTGGGAGTGTGCATGGGCAGAAACATGAACCTGGCAACAACCTGCGCGCCTTTCTGCTACGTGCTGTCTAGTGCTACGCAGCGGCATCAAACTTCTGCACACTCTCCGAGTTGTCCTGTACGAGTATTGGGATAACAACATCATATTTTTGGATTCTCGGACCGGGCATTGATTGCATTTGTCCATCTACACTGGGCACGGATCGCACTCGTACTTTGCGATTCTTATTTCGCGTTGGCGCAAACTCGGTGCACGTATATTATAACACATCAGTGCGATCCGTGCCACTATCAGTGCGACGCGTACAGACTGTAGATGGACAAATGCAATGCCCGGTCCGAGAATCTAGGAAAATGATATTCTGATCCCAATACTCGTGCAGGACATCTCGGAGAGTGTGCACAAGTCTGCTTTCGCTGCGATTTACTGGAGAGCACGCAGCAGAAAGGCGTGCAGCTTATTATTCAGGTACCTGTTGCTGTTCATCTGCACACTCCCACTGAAGTCCTGCACACTTCTTATGACGTCCTGCACACTCCCCCTAAAGTCCTGCACACTCTCTATGACGTCCTGCACACTCCCCTAAAGTGCTGCACACTCCCCTAAAGTCCTGCACACTCCCAATGGTGTCCTGCACATTCCCACTGGTGTCCTGCACACTTTCTATCACGTCTTGCACACTCCCACTGAAGTCCTGCACACTTTCTATCACGTCCTGTACACTCCCACTTGAGTCCTGCACACTTTCTATCATGTCCTGCACACTCCCCTAAAGTCCTACACACTTTCTCAGACGTCCTGCACACTCCCACTTGAGTCCTGCACACTTTCTATCATGTCCTGCACACTCCCCTAAAGTCCTGCACACTTTCTATGACGTCCTGCACACTCTCTATGACGTCCTGCACACTCCCCAGAAGTCCTGCACACTCCCAATGGTGTCCTGCACATTCCCACTGGTGTCCTGCACACTTTCTATGACGTCCTGCACACTCCTCTAAAGTGCTGCACACTCCCCTAAAGTCCTGCACACTCCCAATGGTGTCCTGCACATTCCCACTGGTGTCCTGCACACTTTCTATCACGTCTTGCACACTCCCGCTGAAGTCCTGCACACTTTCTATCACGTCTTGCACACTCCCACTGAAGTCCTGCACACTTTCTATCATGTCCTGCACAGTCCCCCTAATGTCCTACACACTTTCTATGACGTCCTGCACACTCCCACTTGAGTCCTGCACACTTTCTATCACGTCCTGCAGACTCCCACTGAAGTCCTGCACACTTCTTATGACGTCCTGCACACTCCTCAGAAGTCCTGCACACTTCCAATGGTGTCCTGCACATTCCCACTGGTGTTCTGCACACTTTCTATCACGTCTTGCACACTCCCACTGAAGTCCTGCACACTTTCTATCACGTCCTGCACAGTCCCCCTAAAGTCCTACACACTTTCTATGACGTCCTGCACACTCCCACTTGAGTCCTGCACACTTTCTATCACGTCTTGCAGACTCCCACTGAAGTCCTGCACACTTCTTATGACGTCCTGCACACTATCCCTAAAGTCCTGCACACTCTCTATGACGTCCTGCACACTCCCAATGGTGTCCTGCACATTCCCACTGGTGTCCTGCACACTTTCTATGACGTCCTGCACACTCCCACTTGAGTCCTGCACACTCCCCTAAAGTCCTGCACACTTTCTATGACATCCTGCACACTCCCTCTCAAGTCCTGCACACTTTCTATGACGTCCTGCACACTCCCCTAAAGTCCTGCACACTCCCACCTGAGTCCTGCACACTTTCTATCACGTCCTGCAGACTCCCTCTGAAGTCCTGCACACTTCTTATGACGTCCTGCACACTCCCCCAAAGTCCTCCACACTTTTTATGACGTTCTGCACACTCCCTCTAAAGTCCTGCACACTTTCTATGACGTCCCGCACAATCCCCCCCCCCGAAGTTCTGCTCACTCCTTGCAACACTATCCACTCCGTACGGTGGCCAGAAATCTACTTCTGAAGTCTTGACGCATTGTACGGAGCATTCCCAAACAGGAGAAGGCAAAATTACTGCGTGCGAACCTCTCTCAGAAAGTGGACGAAATCCATCCCCTTTCATACTACAAAGATCCCTCTGCATCCCTGCCCGTGATGTCAGATGGTCCTCGCACGATTAGCCTGTTTCTAGGGAAATCCGTATTATCAGCGACAAAAATGGCGGGGGTGGTGTCCATCATGTTTCAACACCCCTGAGGAGGCGGGAGAAACGGTGGAGGAGCGAGGTTCCTGATTGGACGCAACACGGGGCTAGCCCGTGTTGCGTCCAATCAGGAACCTCGCTCCTCCACCGTTTCTCCCGCCTTGTTCAAACATGATGGCCACCACCCAAAACGCGGATTTCAGATTTTTTTCGCGGATTTCTGCGATTTTTCGCCGTTTTCGAAGTATGAAAGGGAGGTTAGTCGAGTGAAAAGAATAGTGCAAATTATGCATTGATCTTGGAAACGGCTCATACTCTGAGAAAGTTTGCATTGATCGTGGCGTGGCGGCACCGCAAGCCGGGACTGTGATGAGCCGATGGAGCAGCGGCACAGCGATACGAGCCCGTGCCGCCGCACTGTAGCAACGGCTCCGGAATCTTGGAAGATTCCTTCTTGTTCGTAACAAAGCAGCAACGGCACCGCAATCATGAACAGTACCGCGATAGCGAAGCGTGGGCCTCGCAACAGTTTGGGGCCGGCTCCGCGATATCGCCGCAACGCCGTGTCAGAATGCCGAATGAGGATTCGAGTGAGATGAGGTACCTTTTATAGTTTCGGGCCGGCTCCGCGATATCGCCGCAACGCCGTGTCAGAATGCCGAATGAGGATTCGAGTGAGGTGAGGCACCTTTTATACCGGCTGTGCATGTGTTTATCACATGCACAGCCGCTATAAAAGGTGCCTCATCTCACTCGAATCCTCATTCGGCATTCTGATGCCGGCCCTGGAAGTTGACTTCGAGTCCCTGTCCATATTTTTGACCGCTGGGGGATAGGGGTTCCCACGGCTGGGGGTGAGGCGGGTTTTGCCGCGGTCCGCAGTGAAGGTGGTTCCTCACAGCAGACCTCGGCGAAGGTTAAGCCCTTGTCCGGACCTAGGAGGGGCTTTCTCTGGAGGGGGGAGCCAGATTCAGGCACCGTCGCGGCCCAAATCAGGCACCGTCGAGAAAGGGTTGAGGTAATTCCAGACCGGGTTTGGGAGCCGTCGCGCCCTGGTTGAGACACCGACGCGGGGTTGATGCAATGGCATAGCTGGTGGAGGGACTCTGGATAGACACTACCCTGCAGGCACCGATTAGGAGCCTTCAAGGCAGGGTTGGTCTGCCGCCGGGGCAAATTTTCTCAGAGTATCTCAAGGATGAGCCATAATCAAGGGGCCAATCTTTGCATATGCTAATTCCTGAGAGTTTAGGTTTCTTGCAAAAGTAAAGATTTGGCATGGCCGTTTTTTCGAAATTTTAGAAATATACTCAGTTAAAAGGGGAAGGTGAAGAAAAATGGAAAAAGTTTTGAAATATTCCTGAGAACGATTTGGCGTAGAATAATTTGATTTTTAGGAAATGTAATGAAATAGTTGAAAGTATGATTTGGCAGTCGAGTTTGAACCAACTATTGATTCTGTAAAAAAGGGTTCTCCCAAGTAAAATTGGTTTGGTTTGCGTTACAAACGTTTCAACTAAAAGGGAACAATAGGAAAGTGGAAGGAGGAGAGTGTACAAAAAATGAACAATATCCACTAAAAACTCTTTTCTTTGTCGAAACTTCTCAACAGCGGAAACAAACCGTTGCGGTTCTGTATGAGGAAGCGATATATACATATTTTATCGGCACTCACATAATCAAAGTCCTTTATGGAGCCAAAAGCGCTCCCTTATAGGAAACCGCAACGGTTTGTTTCCGCTGTTTGGAAGTTTCGACAAAGAAAAGAGTTTTTAGAGGATATTGTTCATTTTTTGTACACTCTCCTCCTTCCACTTTCCTATTGTTCCCTTTTTGTTGAAACGTTTGTAACGCGAACCAAACCAATTTCGCTTGGGAGAACCCTTTTTTACAGAATTGTTCACTTTTTTTTTGATATTACGCAGTAATGTCCCATGCGAGAATTTCGAACAAAAACCTCTTCATCTCCCCGTTAGATCAGTCCTCCTTCTGTGGTCACAAGAATCAATGACCCAAACTGTTATAAAACTATCTCAGAAGAATCACCCGATGTGGCTGACAAGACCGATGTTCACATGATATTAGCTAAGAAATGAATGATATCCATGATATCGTTCCACATAATTCATTCATATTGATCGCGTCAGCCACAGCTGGCTACACCGTGTGTTATTTGCTACCTTCATGTTTTTCATACGTATCGAACGGGTCGGCCATGGTGATTTTTTCAACCAACTCTGATAGCGCCCTTAGGCCCCGGTTATATTTGGTCGCTCAGACGTAGCCAGCCCGGTCGATAATCATAAAAGCCTGCTGGCCTACAGCCGGATGCAGAATCTAACCGCAGTTCTTCGCTTGCGAATGAAACTAACTCAAAACCTGCACAGTCAGAAACTACCTTCCATTCCATTCGGACACTTTCACATTAGTGGAACAAAGCAGTTTTCAATACTCATTATTTCGTTTCCGCCGCCCCATTCCTTCGCAGAAGAACCGCTTCGATTCCATGAATTTGATATGAAAATGCTCTTCTGAGCTGCGATTGGAGATAGCTCTACCAACTTGTTTTTGAATTTAGATGCTGATAAGCAAGTACCATTTATTGCAGAAAAAACAGTAGGCTGGTGAAGAAGAACGAGGGAGCACTCAAAATGGGGTTGTGTGAATGGCCTCAGCGCGTTACGAAACTGAAAAGCAGCCTGGCGACATGACCTATGTACATAATACCTCAAGCTCCCTGCACGCTATGCTTGTCATCAACACACTTTAAAAAAAGTTCTGCAAGGTGTTCTCGGACTCCTTCGCAAACTCCGATGCATCCAGCACATTATCTCAGACGACTAGCGCGAAGCTCAAGACTCTTGCTCATTCTTTTGGGTAACCTGCACAATTTTCCGGATGACCAGCAACGGGTCCCGAGCACCTGCCCACTCTCCGGGTTTCCACGACGTCCCGATGACGTCAGCAGGAGCTCGAAGTACTTTTCACGGTGTCCCGATGACGTCATCAGGAGCCCGAAGCACTTTTCACGACGTCCTGATGACGTCATCAGGAGCTCGAAGCACTTTTCACGACGTCCCGATGACGTCATCCGAAGCCCGAAGCACGTCTGACGACGTCCTGATCAGGAGCCCGAAGCACTTTTCACGACGTCCCGATGACGTCATCAGAAGCCCGAAGCACTTTTCACGACGTCCTGATGACGTCATCAGGAGCCCGAAGCACTTTTCACGACGTCCTGATGACGTCATCAGGAGCTCGCAGCACTTTTCACGACGTCCCGATGACGTCATCAGAAGCCCGAAGCACTTTTCACGATGTCCAGATGACGTCATCAGAATGGCGAAGCACTTTTCACGATGTCCAGATAACGTCATCAGAATCCCGAAGCACTTTTAACGATGTCCAGATGACGTCATCAGAATCGCGAAGCACTTTTCACGATGTCCAGATGACGTCATCAAAATCCCGAAGTATTTTTCACGATGTCCCGATGACGTCATCAGGAGCCCGAAGCACTTCTGACGACATCCTGATCAGGAGCCCGAAGCACTTTTCACGATGTCCAGATGACGTCATCAGAATGGCGAAGCACTTTTCACGATGTCCAGATAACGTCATCAGAATCCCGAAGCACTTTTAACGATGTCCAGATGACGTCATCAGAATCGCGAAGCACTTTTCACGATGTCCAGATGACGTCATCAAAATCCCGAAGTATTTTTCACGACGTCCCGATGACGTCATCAGAAGCCCGAAGCACTTTTCACGATTTCTAGATAACGTCATCAGAATCCCGAAGCACTTTTCACGATGTTAAGATGACGTCATCAGAATCGCGAAGCACTTTTCACGACGTCCCGATGACGTCATCAGAAGCCCGAAGCACTTTTCACGATTTCTAGATAACGTCATCAGAATCCCGAAGCACTTTTCACGATGTTAAGATGACGTCATCAGAATCGCGAAGCACTTTTCACGATGTCCAGATGACGTCATCAGAATCCCGAAGCACTTTTCACGATGACCAGATAACGTCATCAGAATCCCGAAGCACTTTTCAATATGTCCAGATGACGTCATCAGAATCGCGAAGCACTTTCAAGATGTCCAGATGACGTCATCAGAATCCCGAAGTATTTTTCACGATGTCCCCATGACGTCATCAGGAGCCCGAAGCACGTCTGACGACGTCCTGATCAGGAGCCCGAAGCACTTTTCACGACGTCCCGATGACGTCATCAGAAGCCCGAAGCACTTTTCACGACGTCCTGATGACGTCATCAGGAGCCCGAAGCACTTTTCACGACGTCCTGATGACGTCATCAGGAGCTCGCAGCACTTTTCACGACGTCCCGATGACGTCATCAGAAGCCCGAAGCACTTTTCACGATGTCCAGATGACGTCATCAGAATGGCGAAGCACTTTTCGCGATGACCAGATAAAGTCATCAGAATCCCGAAGCACTTTTCACGATGTCCAGATAACGTCATCAGAATCGCGAAGCACTTTTCACGATGTCCAGATGACGTCAAAAGGATCCCGAAGTATTTTTCACGATGTCCCGATGACGTCATCAGGAGCCCGAAGCACTTCTGACGACATCCTGATCAGGAGCCCGAAGCACTTTTCACGATGTCCAGATGACGTCATCAGAATCGCGAAGCACTTTTCACGATGTCCAGATGACGTCATCAAAATCCCGAAGTATTTTTCACGATGTCCCGATGACGTCATCAGGAGCCCGAAGCACTTCTGACGACATCCTGATCAGGAGTCCGAAGCACTTTTCACGGTGTCCCGATGACGTCATCAGGAGCCCGAAGCACTTTTCACGACGTCCTGATGACGTCATCAGGAGCTCGAAGCACTTTTCACGACGTCCCGATGACGTCATCAGAAGCCCGAAGCACTTTTCACGATGTCCAGATGACGTCATCAGAATGGCGAAGCACTTTTCACGATGTCCAGATAACGTCTTCAGAATCCCGAAGCACTTTTCACGATGTCCAGATGACGTCATCAGAATCGCGAAGCACTTTTCACGATGTCCAGATGACGTCATCAAAATCCCGAAGTATTTTTCACGATGTCCCGATGACGTCATCAGGAGCCCGAAGCACTTCTGACGACATCCTGATCAGGAGCTCGAAGCACTTTTCACGACGTCCCGATGACGTCATCAGAAGCCCGAAGCACTTTTCACGATGTCCAGATAACGTCATCAGAATCCCGAAGCACTTTTCACGATGTCCAGATGACGTCATCAGAATCGCGAAGCACTTTTCACGATGTCCAGATGACGTCATCAGAATCCCGAAGCACTTTTCACGATGACCAGATAACGTCATCAGAATCCCGAAGCACTTTTCAATATGTCCAGATGACGTCATCAGAATCGCGAAGCACTTTCACGATGTCCAGATGACGTCATCAGAATCCCGAAGTATTTTTCACGATGTCCCCATGACGTCATCAGGAGCCCGAAGCACGTCTGACGACGTCCTGATCAGGAGCCCGAAGCACTTTTCACGACGTCCCGATGACGTCATCAGAAGCCCGAAGCACTTTTCACGACGTCCTGATGACGTCATCAGAATCGCGAAGCACTTTTCACGACGTCCCGATGACGTCATCAGAAGCCCGAAGCACTTTTCACGATGTCCAGATGACGTCATCAGAATGGCGAAGCACTTTTCACGATGTCCAGATAACGTCTTCAGAATCCCGAAGCACTTTTCACGATGTCCAGATGACGTCATCAGAATCGCGAAGCACTTTTCACGATGTCCAGATGACGTCATCAAAATCCCGAAGTATTTTTCACGATGTCCCGATGACGTCATCAGGAGCCCGAAGCACTTCTGACGACATCCTGATCAGGAGCTCGAAGCACTTTTCACGACGTCCCGATGACGTCATCAGAAGCCCGAAGCACTTTTCACGATGTCCAGATAACGTCATCAGAATCCCGAAGCACTTTTCACGATGTCCAGATGACGTCATCAGAATCGCGAAGCACCTTTCACGATGTCCAGATGACGTCATCAGAATCCCGAAGCACTTTTCACGATGACCAGATAACGTCATCAGAATCCCGAAGCACTTTTCAATATGTCCAGATGACGTCATCAGAATCGCGAAGCACTTTCACGATGTCCAGATGACGTCATCAGAATCCCGAAGTATTTTTCACGATGTCCCCATGACGTCATCAGGAGCCCGAAGCACGTCTGACGACGTCCTGATCAGGAGCCCGAAGCACTTTTCACGACGTCCCGATGACGTCATCAGAAGCCCGAAGCACTTTTCACGACGTCCTGATGACGTCATCAGGAGCCCGAAGCACTTTTCACGACGTCCTGATGACGTCATCAGGAGCTCGAAGCACTTTTCACGACGTCCCGATGACGTCATCAGAAGCCCGAAGCACTTTTCACGATGTCCAGATGACGTCATCAGAATGGCGAAGCACTTTTCGCGATGACCAGATAACGTCATCAGAATCCCGAAGCACTTTTCACGATGTCCAGATAACGTCATCAGAATCGCGAAGCACTTTTCACGATGTCCAGATGACGTCAAAAGAATCCCGAAGTATTTTTCACGATGTCCCGATGACGTCATCAGGAGCCCGAAGCACTTCTGACGACATCCTGATCAGGAGCCCGAAGCACTTTTCACGGTGTCCCCATGACGTCATCAGGAGCCCGAAGCACTTTTCACGACGTCCTGATGACGTCATCAGGAGCTCGAAGCACTTTTCACGACGTCCCGATGACGTCATCAGAAGCCCGAAGCACTTTTCACGATGTCCAGATGACGTCATCAGAATCGCGAAGCACTTTTCACGATGTCCAGATGACGTCATCAGAATCGCGAAGCACTTTTCACGATGTTCAGATGACGTCATCAAAATCCCGAAGTATTTTTCACGATGTCCCGATGACGTCATCAGGAGCCCGAAGCACTTCTGACGACATCCTGATCAGGAGCCCGAAGCACTTTTCACGGTGTCCCGATGACGTCATCAGGAGCCCGAAGCACTTTTCACGACGTCCTGATGACTTCATCAGGAGCTCGAAGCACTTTTCACGACGTCCCGATGACGTCATCAGAAGCCCGAAGCACTTTTCACGATGTCCAGATGACGTCATCAGAATCGCGAAGCACTTTTCACGATGTCCAGATGACGTCATCAGAATCGCGAAGCACTTTTCACGATGTCCAGATGACGTCTAAAGAATCCCGAAGTTTTTTTATCACGATGTCCCGATGACGTCATCAGAAGCCCGAAGCACTTCTGACGACATCCTGATCAGGAGCCCGAAGCACTTTTCACGACGTTTCGATGACGTCATCAGGAGCTCGAAGCACTTTTCACGACGTCCCGATGACGTCATCAGAAGAAAATGACGCCGCAGAAAATGTGCGGGACCCAAATGAGTGTGCGCAGGACGCCGTAGAAAGTGTGTGGGACCCAAATGGGTGCGCGCAGAACGCCGTAGAAAGTGTGTGGGACCCAAATGGGTGCGCGCAGAACGCCGTAGAAAGTGTGTGGGACCCAAATAACAGTGCGCCGGACGCCGTAGAAACTGTGTGGGACCAAAATAACAGTGCGTCGGACGCCGTAGAAAGTGTGGGACCCAAATGAGTGTGCGCAGGACGCCGTAGAAAGTGTGCGGGACCCAAATGAGTGTGCGCAGGACGCCGTAGAAAGTGTGTGGGACCCAAATGGGTGCGCGCAGAACGCCGTAGAAAGTGTGTGGGACCCAAATAACAGTGCGCCGGACGCCGTAGAAACTGTGTGGGACCAAAATAACAGTGCGTCGGACGCCGTAGAAAGTGTGGGACCCAAATGAGTGTGCGCAGGACGCCGTAGAAAGTGTGGGACCCAAATGAGTGTGCGCAGGACGCCGTAGAAAGTGTGTGGGACCCAAATGGGTGCGCGCAGAACGCCGTAGAAAGTGTGTGGGACCCAAATAACAGTGCGCCGGACGCCGTAGAAACTGTGTGGGACCCAAATGAGAGTGCGCAGGACGCCGTATAAAGTATGTGGGACCCAAATGAGAGTGCGCAGAACGCCGTAGAAAGTGTGTGGGACCCAAATAACAGCAAATGAGTGCGCCGGACGCCGTAGAAACTGTGTGGGACCAAATGAGAGTGCGCAGACGCCGTAGAAAGTGTGTGGCCCCAAATAACAGCGCGTCGGACGCCGTAGAAAGTGTGGGACCCAAATGAGTGTGCGCAGGACGCCGTAGAAAGTGTGTGGGACCCAAATGGGTGCGCGCAGAACGCCGTAGAAAGTGTGTGGGACCCAAATGAGAGTGCGCAGGACGCCGTAGAAAGTGTGCGGGACCCAAATAACAGTGCGTCGGACGCCGTAGAAAGTGTGGGACCCAAATGAGTGTGCGCAGGACGCCGTAGAAAGTGTGCGGGACCCAAATGAGTGTGCGCAGGACGCCGTAGAAAGTGTGCGGGACCCAAATGAGTGTGCGCAGGACGCCGTAGAAAGTGTGTGGGACCCAAATGGGTGCGCGCAGAACGCCGTAGAAAGTGTGTGGGACCCAAATGAGAGTGCGCAGAACGCCGTAGAAAGTGTGTGGGACCCAAATAACAGTGCGTCGGACGCCGTAGAAAGTGTGGGACCCAAATGAGTGTGCGCAAGACGCCGTAGAAAGTGTGCGGGACCCAAATGAGTGTGCGCAGGACGCCGTAGAAAGTGTGTGGGACCCAAATGGGTGCGCGCAGAACGCCGTAGAAAGTGTGTGGGACCCAAATAACAGTGCGCCGGACGCCGTAGAAACTGTGTGGGACCCAAATGAGAGTGCGCAGGACGCCGTAGAAAGTGTGTGGGACCCAAATGAGAGTGCGCAGAACGCCGTAGAAAGTGTGTGGGACCCAAATAACAGTGCGCCGGACGCCGTAGAAAGTGTGCGGGACCCAAATAACAGTGCGTCGGACGCCGTAGAAAGTGTGTGGGACCCAAATAAGAGTGCGCAGGACGCCGTAGAAAGTGTGTGGGACCCAAATGACAGTTCGCCGGACGCCTCAGAAAGTGTGTGGGACCCAAATAGCAGTGCGTCGGACGCCGTGGAAAGTGTTCGGGACCCAAATGGGTGTGCGAAGAACGCCGTAGAAAGTGTGCAGGATATCACTGGGAGCGTGCACGAAATAGAAGGGGGCAGGGCATCAGTGGGTTTGCTTTGAATTAACACCACCAGGCATAAATCATATTAGAAAGAAACCTTAAGGAAAAATAAATGAAATTCCTGAAAGTTTAGGTTCCTGGCAAAAGTAAAGATTTGGCATTGCCATTTTTTCGAAAAATTAGAAATATACTCAGTTAAAAGGGGAAGGTAAAGAAAATGAAAACTGTTTTGAAATATTCCTGAGAACGATTTGGCGTAGGATAATTTGATTTTTGGGAAATGTAGTGAAATAGTTGAAAGTATGATTTGGCTGTCGAGTTTGGGTTTGATAAGAGTTGTGCAAAACGAGAGATCGCATTGTATGAGCTTATCCGTAGAACATATCAAAGCAAAATCACGCGTGATAAGGCAAGCAGTAAAAGCTCGTTCGGGAGCTGCAATGCCGCGGTCTTCACGTATTAAGTGAAGTAAAATCAACTGTTTGTTCCATATCACGCGTGATTTTGCTTTGATATGTTTTACGGATAAGCTCATACAATTCGATGTCTCGTTTTGCACAACTCGTATCAATAGTTGGTCCAAACTCGACTGCCAAATCATGCTTTCAACTATTTCACTACATTTCCCAAAAATCAAGTTATTCTACGCCAAATCGTTCTCAGGAATATTTCAAAACTTTTTCCATTTTTCCTCACCTTCCCCTTTTAACTGAGTATATTTCCAAAATTTCGAAAAAACGGCCATGCCAAATCTTTACTTTTTCCAGGAACCTGAACTTTCAAGAATTTCATTTATTTTTCCTGAAGGTTTCCTTTCTAACATGGTTTATGCCTGGTGGTGTTAATTCAAAGCAAACCCACTGACGCCCTGCCCTCCCCCCCTTCTATGACGTCCGGCACGCTCGCACTGATGTCCTGCACACATTCTACGGCGTTCTGCGCACACCCATTTGGGTCACAAGCACGCTCATGCCGATCATTTTTTCCGCAGGGCTACCGTAACCCTCCTTCGGAAATTTTTCAAGTGTCAGCCTGGATATGAGCACATCGTAATAGCCAACAATCATGTTTGCACAATTTCCACCTCCTTAGCCACTCTCCAGTGGCTTCTCGAAGAGAGCGGTTAGTGAATAAATGCATACCGCTCCTCTCCCCTTTTATACCCGGCATGTTATGAGCGTGTGGTATCGTTCGTTATCATGTTTTGTTCAAGAATGGCTATGGTAGCCCTGCGGAAAAAATGATCGGCATGGGCGTACTTGTATTTGTGTCCCGCAAACTTTCTACGGCGTCCTACGCACTCTCATTTGGGTCCCACACACTTTCTACGGCGTACTGCGCACACCAATTTGGGTTTCACACACTTTCTACGGCGTATTGCGCACTCCCACTTGGGTCCCGCACACTTTCTAGGCGCCCGGCGCTCTCTCTCTTTCGGGTCCCACACACTTTCTACGGCGTTCTGCGCACTCTCATTTGGGTCCCACGCACTTTCTACGGCGTCCGGCGCACTCTCATTTGGGTCCCACGCACTTTCTACGGCGTCCGGCGCTTTGTCATTTGGGTCCCACACGCTTTCTACGGCGTCCGGCGCACTCCCACTTGGGTCCCGCACACTTTCTACGGCGTACTGCGCACACCCATTTGGGTCCCGCACACTTTCTACGGCGTCCTACGCACTCTCATTTGGGTCCCACACACTTTCTACGGCGTACTGCGCACACCAATTTGGGTTTCACACACTTTCTACGGCGTCCGGCGCACTCCCACTTGGGTCCCGCACACTTTCTACGGCGTACTGCGCACACCCATTTGGGTCCCGCACACTTTCTAGGCGCCCGGCGCTCTCTCTCTTTTGGGTCCCACACACTTTCTACGGCGTTCTGCGCACTCCCACTTGGGTCCCACACCCTTTCTACGGCGTTTTGCGCACTCTCATTTGGGTCCCACACACTTTCTACGGCGTCCGGCGCTTTGTCATTTGGGTCCCACACGCTTTCTACGGCGTCCGGCGCACTCCCACTTGGGTCCCGCACACTTTCTACGGCGTACTGCGCACACCCATTTGGGTCCCGCACACTTTCTACGGCGTCCTACGCACTCTCATTTGGGTCCCACACACTTTCTACGGCGTCCGGCGCACTCTCGAAAGGGTTCCGCACACTTTCTAATGCGTACTGCGCACACCCATTTGGGTCCCACACATTTTCTACGGCGTCCAACGCACTCTCATTTGGGTCCCACACACTTTCTACGGCGTCCGGCGCACTCTCGAAAGGGTTCCGCACACTTTCTAATGCGTCCTACGCACTCTCATTTGGGTCCCACACACTTTCTACGGCGTACTGCGCACACCAATTTGGGTTTCACACACTTTCTACGGCGTCCGGCGCACTCCCACTTGGGTCCCGCACACTTTCTACGGCGTACTGCGCACACCCATTTGGGTCCCGCACACTTTCTAGGCGCCCGGCGCTCTCTCTCTTTTGGGTCCCACACACTTTCTACGGCGTTCTGCGCACTCCCACTTGGGTCCCACACACTTTCTACGGCGTTGTGCGCACTCTCATTTGGGTCCCACACACTTTCTACGGCGTCCGGCGCTTTGTCATTTGGGTCCCACACGCTTTCTACGGCGTCCGGCGCACTCCCACTTGGGTCCCGCACACTTTCTACGGCGTACTGCGCACACCCATTTGGGTCCCGCACACTTTCTACGGCGTCCTACGCACTCTCATTTGGGTCCCACACACTTTCTACGGCGTCCGGCGCACTCTCGAAAGGGTTCCGCACACTTTCTAATGCGTACTGCGCACACCCATTTGGGTCCCACACATTTCCTACGGCGTCCAACGTACTTTCGTTTGGGTCTCACACACTTTCTACGGCGTACTGCGCACACCAATTTGGGTTTCACACACTTTCTACGGCGTCCGGCGCACTCCCACTTGGGTCCCGCACACTTTCTACGGCGTACTGCGCACACCCATTTGGGTCCCGCACACTTTCTAGGCGCCCGGCGCTCTCTCTCTTTTGGGTCCCACACACTTTCTACGGCGTTCTGCGCACTCCCACTTGGGTCCCACACACTTTCTACGGCGTTGTGCGCACTCTCATTTGGGTCCCACACACTTTCTACGGCGTCCGGCGCTTTGTCATTTGGGTCCCACACGCTTTCTACGGCGTCCGGCGCACTCCCACGTGGGTCCCGCACACTTTCTACGGCGTACTGCGCACACCCATTTGGGTCCCGCACACTTTCTACGGCGTCCTACGCACTCTCGAAAGGGTTCCGCACACTTTCTACGGCGTACTGCGCACACCCATTTGGGTCCCGCACACTTTCTACGGCGTCCTACGCACTCTCAATTGGGTCCCGCACACTTTCTACGGCGTACTGCGCACACCCATTTGGGTCCCACACATTTTCTACGGCGTCCGGCGCACTCCCACTTGGGTCCCGCACACTTTCTACGGCGTACTGCGCACACCCATTTGGGTCCCGCACACTTTCTACGGAGTCTTGCGCACTTCCACTTGATCACCTCAC
Source organism: Aplectana chamaeleonis (assembly GCA_029168955.1). Classification (NCBI taxonomy): domain Eukaryota; kingdom Metazoa; phylum Nematoda; class Chromadorea; order Rhabditida; family Cosmocercidae; genus Aplectana; species Aplectana chamaeleonis. The sequence continues at coordinate 48,462 of JAPDOI010000592.1, forward strand.
AGTTTCTACGGCGTCCAACGTACTTTCGTTTGGGTCTCACACACTTTCTACGGCGTACTGCGCACACCAATTTGGGTTTCACACACTTTCTACGGCGTCAGGCGCCCTCCCACTTGGGTCACGCACACTTTCTACGGCGTACTGCGCACACCCATTTGGGTCCCGCACACTTTCTACGGCGTACTGCGCACACCAATTTGGGTTTCACACACTTTCTACGGCGTCCGGCGCACTCCCACTTGGGTCCCGCACACTTTCTACGGCGTACTGCGCACACCCATTTGGGTCCCGCACACTTTCTACGGAGTCTTGCGCACTTCCACTTGGTCACCTCACAGTTTCTACGGCGTCCAACGTACTTTCGTTTGGGTCTCACACACTTTCTACGGCGTACTGCGCACACCAATTTGGGTTTCACACACTTTCTACGGCGTCCGGTGCACTCCCACTTGGGTCCCGCACACTTTCTACGGCGTACTGCGCACACCCATTTGGGTCCCGCACACTTTCTAGGCGCCCGGCGCTCTCTCTCTTTTGGGTCCCACACACTTTCTACGGCGTTCTGCGCACTCCCACTTGGGTCCCACACACTTTCTACGGCGTTGTGCGCACTCTCATTTGGGTCCCACAGACTTTCTACGGCGTCCGGCGCTTTGTCATTTGGGTCCCACACGCTTTCTACGGCGTCCAGCGCACTCCCACTTGGGTCCCGCACACTTTCTACGGCGTACTGCGCACACCCATTTGGGTCCCGCACACTTTCTAGGCGCCCGGCGCTCTCTCTCTTTTGGGTCCCACACACTTTCTACGGCGTTCTGCGCACTCCCACTTGGGTCCCGCACACTTTCTACGGCGTACTGCGCACACCCATTTGGGTCCCACACATTTTCTACGGCGTCCGGCGCACACCAATTTGGGTTTCACACACTTTCTACGGCGTCCGGCGCACTCCCACTTGGGTCCCGCACACTTTCTACGGCGTACTGCGCACACCCATTTGGGTCCCGCACACTTTCTAGGCGCCCGGCGCTCTCTCTCTTTTGGGTCCCACACACTTTCTACGGCGTTCTGCGCACTCCCACTTGGGTCCCACACACTTTCTACGGCGTTGTGCGCACTCTCATTTGGGTCCCACACGTTTTCTACGGCGTCCGGCGCCCTATCATTTGGGTCCCGCACACTTTCTACTGCATCCGGCGCACTCCCACTTGGGTCCCGCACGCTTTCTACGGCGTACTGCGCACACCCATTTGGGTCCCGCACGCTTTCTACGGTGTGTGGCGCACTCTCGAAAGGGTCCCACACACTTTCTACGGCGTCCGGCGCTTTGTCATTTGGGTCCCACACGCTTTCTACGGCGTCCAGCGCACTCCCACTTGGGTCCCGCACACTTTCTACGGCGTCCGGCGCTTTGTCATTTGGGTCCCACACGCTTTCTACGGCGTCCGACGCACTCCCACTTGGGTCCCGCACACTTTCTACGGCGTACTGCGCACACCCATTTGGGTCCCGCACACTTTCTACGGCGTCCTACGCACTCTCATTCGGGTCCCACACACTTTCTACGGCGTCAGGCGCCCTCCCACTTGGGTCCCACACACTTTCTACGGCGTACTGCGCACACCCATTTGGGTCCCGCACACTTTCTACGGCGTCCTACGCACTCTCAATTGGGTCCCGCACACTTTCTACGGCGTACTGCGCACACCCATTTGGGTCCCACACATTTTCTACGGCGTCCGGCGCACTCCCACTTGGGTCCCGCACACTTTCTACGGCGTACTGCGCACACCCATTTGGGTCCCGCACACTTTCTACGGAGTCTTGCGCACTTCCACTTGGTCACCTCACAGTTTCTACGGCGTCCAACGTACTTTCGTTTGGGTCTCACACACTTTCTACGGCGTACTGCGCACACCAATTTGGGTTTCACACACTTTCTACGGCGTCCGGTGCACTCCCACTTGGGTCCCGCACACTTTCTACGGCGTCCGGCGCACTCCCACTTGGGTCCCGCACACTTTCTACGGCGTTGTGCGCACTCTCATTTGGGTCCCACACACTTTCTACGGAGTCTTGCGCACTTCCACTTGGTCACCTCACAGTTTCTGCGGCGTCCGACGTACTTTCGTTTGGGTCCCACACACTTTCCACGGCGTACTGCGCACACCCATTTGAATCCCGCATACATTCTACGGCGTCCGGCGCACTCTCATTTGGGTCCCACACACTTTCCACGGCACCCGCGCACTTCCACTTGGGTCCCGCACACTTTCTATGGCGTTCGGCGCACTCTCATTTGGGTCCCACACATTTTCTACGGCGTCCAACGTACTTTCGTTTGGGTCTCACACACTTTCTACGGCGTACTGCGCACTCCCACTTGGGTCCCGCACACTTTCTACGGCGTACTGCGCACACCCATTTGGGTCCCGCACACTTTCTAGGCGTCCGGCGCACTCTCTCTTTTGGGTCCCACACACTTTCTACGGCGTTCTGCGCACTCCCACTTGGGTCCCACACACTTTCTACGGCGTTGTGCGCACTCTCATTTGGGTCCCACACACTTTCTACGGCGTCCGGCGCTTTGTCATTTGGGTCCCACACGCTTTCTACGGCGTCCGACGCACTCCCACTTGGGTCCCGCACACTTTCTACGGCGTACTGCGCACACCCATTTGGGTCCCGCACACTTTCTACGGCGTCCTACGCACTCTCATTTGGGTCCCACACACTTTCTACGGCGTCCGGCGCACTCTCGAAAGGGTTCCGCACACTTTCTACGGCGTACTGCGCACACCCATTTGGGTCCCGCACACTTTCTACGGCGTCCTACGCACTCTCATTTGGGTCCATTTGGGTCCCACACACTTTCTACGGCGTACTGCGCACACCAATTTGGGTTTCTCACACTTTCTACGGCGTCCGGCGCACTCCCACTTGGATCCCGCACACTTTCTACGGCGTACTGCGCACACCCATTTGGGTCCCGCACACTTTCTACGGCGTCCTACGCACTCTCATTTGGGTCCCGCACACTTTCTACGGCGTCCAACGTACTTTCGTTTGGGTCCCACACACTTTCCACGGCGTACTACGCACACCCATTTGGGTTCCGCACACTTTCTACGGCACCCTGCGCACTTCCACTTGGGTCCCGCACACTTTCTAAGGCGTTCTGCGCACACTCATTTGGGTCCGACAAACTTTCTACGGCGTCCGGCGCACCGTTATTTGGGTCCCACACACGTTCTACGGCGTCTTGCGCACTTCCACTTGGGTCCCACACACTTTCTACGGCGTCCAACGCACTTTCATTTGGGTCCCGCACACTTTCTACGGCGTCCTGCGCACTCTCATTTGGGTCCCACACACTCTCTACGGCGTCCGACGCACTCCCACTTGGGTCCCGCACACTTTCTACGGCGTACTTCGCACACCCATTTGGGTCCCGCACACTCTCTACGGCGTCCGGCGCACTCTCATTTGGGTCCCACACACTTTCTACGGCGTCCTGCGCACTCTCATTTGGGTCCCACACACTTTCTACGGCGTCCGGCGCACTCTCATTTGGGTTCCGCACACTTTCTACGGCATACGGAGCACTCTGATTTGGGTCTCGCACACTTTCTACGGCCTCCGTCGCACTCTTATATGGGTCCCACACACTTTCTACGGCGTCCGTCGCACTCACATTTGGGTCCCACACACTTTCTACGGCGTCCGGCGCACTCTCGTTTGGGTCACGCACACTTTCTACGGCGTACTGCGCACACCCATTTGGGTCCCGCACACTTTCTACGGCGTCCTACGCACTCTCATTTGGGTCCCACACACTTTCTACGGCGTACTGCGCACACCAATTTGGGTTTTACACACTTTCTACGGCGTCCGGCGCACTCCCACTTGGGTGCCGCACACTTTCTACGGCGTACTGCGCACACCCATTTGGGTCCCGCACACTTTCTACGGAGTCTTGCGCACTTCCTCTTGGTCACCTCACAGTTTCTACGGCGTCCAACGTACTTTCGTTTGGGTCTCACACACTTTCTACGGCGTACTGCGCACACCAATTTGGGTTTCACACACTTTCTACGGCGTCCGGTGCACTCCCACTTGGGTCCCGCACACTTTCTACGGCGTACTGCGCACACCCATTTGGGTCCCACGCACTTTCTACGGCGTCCGGCGCTTTGTCATTTGGGTCCCACACGCTTTCTACGGCGTCCGGCGCACTCCCACTTGGGTCCCACACACTTTCTACGGCGTTGTGCGCACTCTCATTTGGGTCCCACGCACTTTCTACGGCGTCCGGCGCTTTGTCATTTGGGTCCCACACGCTTTCTACGGCGTCCGGCGCACTCCCACTTGGGTCCCGCACACTTTCTACGGCGTACTGCGCACACCCATTTGGGTCCCGCACACTTTCTACGGCGTCCTACGCACTCTCATTTGGGTCCCACACACTTTCTACGGCGTTCTGCGCACTCCCACTTGGGTCCCGCACACTTTCTACGGCGTACTGCGCACACCCATTTGGGTCCCACACATTTTCTACGGCGTCCAACGTACTTTCGTTTGGGTCTCACACACTTTCTACGGCGTACTGCGCACACCAATTTGGGTTTCACACACTTTCTACGGCGTCCGGCGCACTCCCACTTGGGTCCCGCACACTTTCTACGGCGTACTGCGCACACCCATTTGGGTCCCGCACACTTTCTAGGCGCCCGGCGCTCTCTCTCTTTTGGGTCCCACACACTTTCTACGGCGTTCTGCGCACTCCCACTTGGGTCCCACACACTTTCTACGGCGTTGTGCGCACTCTCATTTGGGTCCCACACACTTTCTACGGCGTCCGGCGCTTTGTCATTTGGGTCCCACACGCTTTCTACGGCGTCCGACGCACTCCCACTTGGGTCCCGCACACTTTCTACGGCGTACTGCGCACACCCATTTGGGTCCCGCACACTTTCTAGGCGCCCGGCGCTCTCTCTCTTTTGGGTCCCACACACTTTCTACGGCGTTCTGCGCACACCCGTTTGGGTCCCGCCCCCTTTCTCCGGCGTCCTACGCACTCTCATTCGGGCCCCACACACTTTCTAGGCGCCCGGCGCTCTCTCTCTCTTTTGGGTCCCACACACTTTCTACGGCGTACTGCGCACACCCATTTGGGTCCCGCACACTTTCTACGGCGTACTGCGCACACCCATTTGGGTCCCACACACTTTCTACGGCGTTCGGTGCACTCCCACTTGGGTCCCGCACACTTTCTACGGCGTGCTGCGCACACCCATTTGGGTCCCACACACTTTCTACGGCGTTGTGCGCACTCTCATTTGGGTCCCACACACTTTCTACGGCGTCCGGCGCTTTGTCATTTGGGTCCCACACGCTTTCTACGGCGTCCGGCGCACTCCCACTTGGGTCACGCACACTTTCTACGGCGTACTGCGCACACCCATTTGGGTCCCGCACACTTTCTACGGCGTCCTACGCACTCTCATTTGGGTCCCACACACTTTCTACGGCGTCCGGCGCACTCTCGAAAGGGTTCCGCACACTTTCTACGGCGTACTGCGCACACCCATTTGGGTCCCGCACACTTTCTACGGCGTCCTACGCACTCTCATTTGGGTCCCACACACTTTCTACGGCGTACTGCGCACACCCATTTGGGTCCCGCACACTTTCTACGGCGTCCTACGCACTCTCAATTGGGTCCCGCACACTTTCTACGGCGTACTGCGCACACCCATTTGGGTCCCGCACACTTTCTACGGAGTCTTGCGCACTTCCACTTGGTCACCTCACAGTTTCTACGGCGTCCAACGTACTTTCGTTTGGGTCTCACACACTTTCTACGGCGTACTGCGCACACCAATTTGGGTTTCACACACTTTCTACGGCGTCCGGTGCACTCCCACTTGGGTCCCGCACACTTTCTACGGCGTGCTGCGCACACCCATTTGGGTCCCACACACTTTCTACGGCGTTGTGCGCACTCTCATTTGGGTCCCACACACTTTCTACGGCGCTCTGCGCCCTCCCATTTGGGTCCCACACACTTTCTACGGAGTCCGGCGCACTCTCGTTTGGGTCTCACAAACTTTCTATGGCGTCCGGCGCACTCTCGTTTGCGTCCCACACACTTTCTACGGCGTCCAGCGCATTCTCATTTAGGTCCCGCACACTTTGTACGGCGTTCTGCGCACACCCATTTGTGTCCCGCACACTTTCTACGGCGTCCGGCGCACTCTCATTTGGGTCCAACACACTTTCTACGGCGTTCTGGTCCCACACATTTTCTACGACGTCCTAAGCACTCTCATTTGGGTCCCACACATTCTCTACGGCGTCCTCATCACTCCCATTTGGGTCCCACACACTTTATACGGCGTCCGGCGCACTCTTATTTGGGTCCCACACGCTTTCTACGACGTCCTGCGCACTCTCATTTGGGTCCCACACACTTTCTACGGCGTCCGGCGCATCCCACTTGGGTCCCACACACGTTGTACGGCGTCCGGCGCACTCTAATTTGGGTCCCACACACTTTCTACGGCGTCCGGCGCACTCCCAGTTGGGTCCCACACACTTTCTAGGGCGTACTGCGCACACCCATTTGGGTCCCACACACTTTCTACGGCGTTGTGCGCACTCTCATTTGGGTCCCACACACTTTCTACGGCGTCCTACGCACTCTCATTTGGGTCCCACACACTTTCTACGGCGTACTGCGCACACCAATTTGGGTTTCACACACTTTCTACGGCGTCAGGCGCCCTCCCTCTTTGGGTCACGCACACTTTCTACGGCGTACTGCGCACACCCATTTGGGTCCCGCACACTTTCTACGGCGTCCTACGCACTCTCATTTGGGTCCCACACACTTTCTACGGCGTCCGACGCACTCCCACTTGGGTCCCGCACACTTTCTACGGCGTACTGCGCACACCCATTTGGGTCCCGCACACTTTCTACGGAGTCTTGCGCACTTCCACTTGGTCACCTCACAGTTTCTACGGCGTCCAACGTACTTTCGTTTGGGTCTCACACACTTTCTACGGCGTACTGCGCACACCCATTTGGGTCCCACACACTTTCTACGGCGTCCGGCGCACTCCCACTTGGGTCCCGCACACTTTCTACGGCGTCCTACGCACTCTCATTTGGGTCCCACACACTTTCTACGGCGTCCGGCGCACTCTCTTTTGGGTCCCACACATTTTCTACGGCGGTCTGCGCACTCTCATTTGGGTCCCACACACTTTCTACGGCGTACTGCGCACACCCATTTGGGTCCCGCACACTTTCTACGGCGCACTGCGCACACCCATTTGGGTCCCGCACACATTCTACGGCCTCCGGCGCACTCCCACTTGGGTCCCGCACACTTTCTACGGCGTTCTGCGCAAACCCATTTGGGTCCCGCACACTTTCTACGGCGTCTTGCGCACTTCCACTTGGTCACATCACAGTTTCTACGGCGTCCAACGTACTTTCTTTTGGGTCCCACACACTTTCTACGGCGCACTGCGCACTCCCACTTGGGTCCCGCACACTTTCTACGGCGTACTGCGCACACCCATTTGGGTCCCGCACACTTTCTAGGCGCCCGGCGCTCTCTCTCTTTTGGGTCCCACACACTTTCTACGGCGTTCTGCGCACTCCCACTTGGGTCCCGCACACTTTCTACGGCGTACTGCGCACACCCATTTGGGTCCCACACATTTTCTACGGCGTCCAACGCACTCTCATTTGGGTCCCACACACGTTCTACGGAGTCTTGCGCACTTCCACTTGGTCACCTCACAGTTTCTACGGCGTCCAACGTACTTTCGTTTGGGTCTCACACACTTTCTACGGCGTACTGCGCACACCAATTTGGGTTTCACACACTTTCTACGGCGTCCGGCGCACTCCCACTTGGGTCCCGCACACTTTCTACGGCGTACTGCGCACACCCATTTGGGTCCCGCACACTTTCTAGGCGCCCGGCGCTCTCTCTCTTTTGGGTCCCACACACTTTCTACGGCGTTCTGCGCACTCCCACTTGGGTCCCACACACTTTCTACGGCGTCGTGCGCACTCTCATTTGGGTCCCACACACTTTCTACGGCGTCCGGCGCTTTGTCATTTGGGTCCCACACGCTTTCTACGGCGTCCGACGCACTCCCACTTGGGTCCCGCACACTTTCTACGGCGTACTGCGCACACCCATTTGGGTCCCGCACACTTTCTACGGCGTCCTACGCACTCTCATTTGGGTCCCACACACTTTCTACGGCGTCCGGCGCACTCTCGAAAGGGTTCCGCACACTTTCTAATGCGTACTGCGCACACCCATTTGGGTCCCGCACACTTTCTACGGCGTCCTACGCACTCTCATTTGGGTCCATTTGGGTCCCACACACTTTCTACGGCGTACTGCGCACACCAATTTGGGTTTCTCACACTTTCTACGGCGTCCGGCGCACTCCCACTTGGATCCCGCACACTTTCTACGGCGTACTGCGCACACCCATTTGGGTCCCGCACACTTTCTAGGCGCCCGGCGCTCTCTCTCTTTTGGGTCCCACACACTTTCTACGGCGTTCTGCGCACTCCCACTTGGGTCCCGCACACTTTCTACGGCGTACTGCGCACACCCATTTGGGTCCCGCACACTTTCTACGGCGTCCTACGCACTCTCATTTGGGTCCCACACACGTTCTACGGAGTCTTGCGCACTTCCACTTGGTCACCTCACAGTTTCGACGGCGTCCAACGTACTTTCGTTTGGGTCTCACACACTTTCTACGGCGTACTGCGCACACCAATTTGGGTTTCACACACTTTCTACGGCGTCCGGTGCACTCCCACTTGGGTCCCGCACACTTTCTACGGCGTACTGCGCACACCCATTTGGGTCCCGCACACTTTCTACGGCGTCCGGCGCACTCTCGAAAGGGTTCCGCACACTTTCTAATGCGTACTGCGCACACCCATTTGGGTCCCACACATTTTCTACGGCGTCCTACGCACTCTCATTTGGGTCCCACACACTTTCTACGGCGTCCGGCGCACACCAATTTGGGTTTCACACACTTTCTACGGCGTCCGGCGCACTCCCACTTGGGTCCCGCACACTTTCTACGGCGTACTGCGCACACCCATTTGGGTCCCGCACACTTTCTACGGCGTCCGGCGCACTCTCTCTTTGGGTCCCTCACACTTTCTACGGCGTCCAACGCACTCCCGTTTGGGTCCCACACACTTTCTACGGCGTACTGCGCACACCAATTTGGGTCCCACACACTTTCTATGTCGTCCAGTGCACTCCCACTTGGGTCCCGCACACTTTCTGCTGCGTACTAAGCACACACATTTTCCCGCACACTTTCTACGGCGTACGGCGCACTCTCTTTGGGTCCCGCACACTTTCTACGGCGTACTGCGCCCACCCATTTGGGTCCCACACACTTTCTACGGCGTTGTGCGCACTCTCATTTGGGTCCCACACACTTTCTACGGCGTCCGGCGCTTTGTCATTTGGGTCCCACACGCTTTCTACGGCGTCCGACGCACTCCCACTTGGGTCCCGCACACTTTCTACGGCGTACTGCGCACACCCATTTGGGTCCCGCACACTTTCTACGGCGTACTGCGCACACCCATTTGGGTCCCACAGACTTTCTACGGCGTCCGGCGCTTTGTCATTTGGGTCCCACACTTTCTACGGCGTCCAGCGCACACCCATTTGGGTCCCGCACACTTTCTACGGCGTCCTACGCACTCTCATTTGGGTCCCACACACTTTCTACGGCGTACTGCGCACACCAATTTGGGTTTCACACACTTTCTACGGCGTCCGGCGCACTCCCACTTGGGTCCCGCACACTTTCTACGGCGTACTGCGCACACCCATTTGGGTCCCGCACACTTTCTAGGCGCCCGGCGCTCTCTCTCTTTTGGGTCCCACACACTTTCTACGGCGTTCTGCGCACTCCCACTTGGGTCCCACACACTTTCTACGGCGTTGTGCGCACTCTCATTTGGGTCCCACACACTTTCTACGGCGTCCGGCGCTTTGTCATTTGGGTCCCACACGCTTTCTACGGCGTCCGGCGCACTCTGACGTGGGTCCCGCACACTTTCTACGGCGTACTGCGCACACCCATTTGGGTCCCGCACACTTTCTACGGCGTCCTACGCACTCTCATTCGGGTCCCACACACTTTCTAGGCGCCCGGCGCTCTCTCTCTCTTTTGGGTCCCACACACTTTCTACGGCGTACTGCGCACACCCATTTGGGTCCCGCACACTTTCTACGGCGTCCTACGCACTCTCAATTGGGTCCCGCACACTTTCTACGGCGTACTGCGCACACCCATTTGGGTCCCACACACTTTCTAGGCGCCCGGTGCGCTCTCATTTGGGTCCCACACACTTTCTACGGCGTACTGCGCACACCCATTTGGGTCCCGCACACTTTCTAGGCGCCCGGCGCTCTCTCTTTTGGGTCCCACACATTTTCTACGGCGTCCTCCGCACTCTCATTTGGGTCCCGCACACTTTCTACGGCGTACTGCGCATATACATTTGGGTCCCGCACACTTTCTACGGCGTCCTGCGCATTCCCACATGAGTCCCACACAATTTCTACGGCGTCCTGCGCATTCCCACATGGGTCCCACACACTTTCTACGGCGTCCAACGTACTTTCGTTTGGGTCCCACACACTTTCTACGGCGTTCTGCGCTCACCCATTTGGGTCCCACACACTTTCTACGGCGTCCTGCGCACTTCCACTTGGTCACCTCACAGTTTCTACGGCGTCCAACGTACTTTCGTTTGGGTCTCACACACTTTCTACGGCGTACTGCGCACACCAAGTTGGGTTTCACTCACTTTCTACGGCGTCCGGCGCACTCCCACTTGGGTCACGCACACTTTCTACGGCGTACTGCGCACACCCATTTGGGTCCCGCACACTTTCTACGGCGTCCTACGCACTCTCATTTGGGTCCCACACTTTCTACGGCGTCCGGCGCACTCCCATTTGGGTCCCACACACTTTCTACGGCGTCCTGCGCACTCTCATTTGGGTCCCACACTTTCTACGGCGTCCGGCGCACTTCCATTTGGGTCACCACACTTTCTACGGCGTCCAACGCACTTTCGTTTGGGTCCCACACACTTTCTACGGCGTACTGCGCACACCCATTTGGGTCCCACACACTTTCTACGGCGTCCGGCGCACTCTCATTTGGGTCCCGAAATACTTTCTACGGCGTCCTACGCACTCTCATTTGGGTCTCACACACTTTCTACGGCGTACTGCGCACACCAATTTGGGTTTCACACACTTTCTACGGCGTCCGGTGCACTCCCACTTGGGTCCCGCACACTTTCTACGGCGTGCTGCGCACACCCATTTGGGTCCCACACACTTTCTACGGCGTTGTGCGCACTCTCATTTGGGTCCCACACACTTTCTACGGCGTCCGGCGCTTTGTCATTTGGGTCCCACACGCTTTCTACAGCGTCCGACGCACTCCCACTTGGGTCCCGCACGCTTTCTACGGCGTACTGCGCACACCCATTTGGGTCCCGCACACTTTCTACGGCGTCCTACGCACTCTCATTTGGGTCCCACACACTTTCTACGGCGTCCGGCGCACTCTCGAAAGGGTTCCGCACACTTTCTACGGCGTACTGCGCACACCCATTTGGGTCCCGCACACTTTCTACGGCGTCCTACGCACTCTCATTTGGGTCCCACACACTTTCTACGGCGTACTGCGCACACCAATTTGGGTTTTACACACTTTCTACGGCGTCCGGCGCACTCCCACTTGGGTCCCGCACACTTTCTACGGCGTACTGCGCACACCCATTTGGGTCCCGCACACTTTCTACGGCGTTGTGCGCACTCTCATTTGGGTCCCACACACGTTCTACGGCGTTCTGCGCACACCCATTTGGGTCCCACACACTTTCTACCGCGTACTGTGCACACCCATTTGGGTCCCGCACACTTTCTACGGCGTCCTGCGCACTCTCATTTGGGTCCCACACACTTTCTACGGCGTCCGGCGCACTCTCATTTGGGTCCCACACTTTCTACGGCGTCCAACGCACTTTCGTTTGGGTCCCACACACTTTCTACGGCGTTCGGCGCACACTCATTTGGGTCCCACACACTTTCTACGGCGTCCGACGCACTCTCATTTGGGTCCCGCACACTTTCTACGGCGTCCTGCGCACTCTCATTTGGGTCCCACACAGTTTCTACGGCGTTCGGCGCACTCTCATTTGGGTCCCACACACTCTCTACGGCGTCCGACGCACTCTCATTTGGGTCCCACACATTTTCTACGGCGTCCTGAGCACTCTCATTTGGGCCCCACACACTTTCTACGGCGTCTGGCGCACTGTTATTTGGATCCCACACACTTTCTACGGCGTCCGGCGCATCCCACTTGGGTCCCGCACACGTTGTACGGCGTCCTGCTCACTCTGATTTGAGTCCCATACACTTTCTACGGCGGCCGGCGTACTCTCACTTTGGGTCCCACACACTTTCTACGGCGTACTGCGCACACCCATTTGGGTCCCGCACACTTTCTACGGCGTACTGCGCACACCCATTTGGGTCCCACAGACTTTCTACGGCGTCCGGCGCTTTGTCATTTGGGTCCCACACGCTTTCTACGGCGTCCAGCGCACTCCCACTTGGGTCCCACACACTTTCTACGGCGTACTGCGCACACCCATTTGGGTCCCGCACACTTTCTACGGCGTTCTGCGCACTCCCACTTGGGTCCCACACACTTTCTACGGCGTTGTGCGCACTCTCATTTGGGTCCCACACACTTTCTACGGCGTCCGGCGCTTTGTCATTTGGGTTTCACACACTTTCTACGGCGTCAGGCGCCCTCCCACTTGGGTCACGCACACTTTCTACGGCGTCCTACGCACTCTCATTTGGGTCCCACACACTTTCTACGGCGTACTGCGCACACCAATTTGGGTTTCACACACTTTCTACGGCGTCAGGCGCCCTCCCACTTGGGTCACGCACACTTTCTACGGCGTACTGCGCACACCCATTTGGGTCCCGCACACTTTCTACGGCGTCCTACGCACTCTCATTTGGGTCCCACACACTTTCTACGGCGTCCAACGTACTTTCGTTTGGGTCTCACACACTTTCTACGGCGTACTGCGCACACCAATTTGGGTCCCACACACTTTCTACGGCGTCCGACGCACTGTCATTTGGGTCCCACACACTTTCTACGGCGTCCTGCGCACACCCATTTGGGTCCCGCGCACTTTCTATGGCGTCCGGCGCACTCTCCTTTGGGTCCCACACACTTTCTACGGCGTCCAGCGCACTCTCATTTGGGTCCCACACACTTTCTACGGCGTCCGGGGACTTCCATTTGAGTCCCGCACTCTTTCTACGGCGTCCCGTGCACTCTCATTATTTGGGTCCTACACACTTTCTACGGCGTCCTGAGCACTCTCATGTGGGTCCCACACACTTTCTACGGCGTACTGCTCACACCCATTTGAGTCCCGCACACTTTCTACGGCGTCCCGTGCACTCTCATTATTTGGGTCCTACACACTTTCTACGGCGTCCTGAGCACTCTCATGTGGGTCCCACACACTTTCTACGGCGTCCTGCGCACTCTCATTTGGGTTCCACACACTTTTTACGGCGTCCGACGCACTCTCATTTGGGTCCCGCACACTTTCTACGGCGTACTGCGCACACCCATTAGGGTCCTGCACACTTTCTCCGGCGTCCTGCGCACTCTCACTTGGGTCCCGCACACTTTCTACGGCGTCCGGCGCACTCACACTTGGGTCCCACACACTTTCTACGGCGTCCTGCGCACTCACACTTGGGTCCCACACACTTTCTACGGCGTCCTGCGCACTCTCATTTGGGTCCCACACACTTTCTACGGCGTCCTGCGCACTCTCATTTGGGTCCCACACACTTTCTACGGCGTACTGCTCACACCCATTTGAGTCCCGCACACTTTCTACGGCGTCCTGCGCACTCTCATTTGGATCACACACTTTCTACTGCGTCCGACGCACTGTTATTTGGGTCCCACACATTTTCTACGGCGTCCTGAGCACTCCCATTTGGGTCCCACACACTTTCTACGGCGTCTTGCGCACTTCCACTTGGTCACCTCACAGTTTCTACGGCGTCCAACGTACTTTCGTTTGGGTCCCACACACTTTCTACGGCGTTCTGCGCTCACCCATTTGGGTCCCACACACTTTCTACGGCGTCCTGCGCACCCTCGTTTGGGTCCCACACACTTTCTACGGCGTCCTGCGCACTCTCATTTGGGTCCCACACACTTTCTACGGCGTACTGCTCACACCCATTTGAGTCCCGCACACTTTCTAGGCGCCCGGCGCGCTCTCATTTGGGTCCCACGCACTTGCTACGGCGTTCTGCGCACACCCATTTGGGTCCCGCAAACTTTCTACGGCGTCTTGCGCACTTCCACTTGGTCACCTCACAGTTTCTACGGCGTCCAACGTACTTTCGTTCGGGTCCCACTCACTTTCTACGGCGTTCTGCGCACACCAATTTGGGTTTCACACACTTTCTACGGCGTCCGGTGCACTCCCACTTGGGTCCCGCACACTTTCTACGGCGTACTGCGCACACCCATTTGGGTCCCGCACACTTTCTACGGCGTACTGCGCACACCCATTTGGGTCCCACAGACTTTCTACGGCGTCCGGCGCACTCTCATTTGGGTCCCACACACTTTCTACGGCGCACTGCGCACACGCGTTAGGGTCCCGCACCATTTCTAGGCGCCCGGCGCGCTCTCATTTGGGTCCCACACACTTTCTACGGCGTCCGACGCACTCCCACTTGGGTCCCGCACACTTTATACGGCGTCCGGCGCACTCCCACTTGGGTCCCGCAGACTTTCTACGGCGTCTTGCGCACTTCCATTTGGGTCCCGCACACTTTCTACGGCGTCCGACGCACTCTCGTTTGGGTCCCACACACTTTCTACGGCGTACTGCGCACACCCGTTTGGGTCCCGCACACTTTCTACGGCGTCCGACGCACTCTCGTTTGGGTCCCACACACTTTCTACGGCGTCCTGCGCACTCATTTGGGTCCCGTACACTTTCTACGGCGTTCTGCGCACTCTCATTTGGGTCCCACACACTTTCTACGGCGTCCAACGCACTGTTATCTGAGTCCCACACACATTCTACGGCGTCCTGCGCACTCTCATTTGGGTCCCACACACTTTCCACGGCGTCCTGCGCACTCTCATTCGGGTCCCACACACTTTCTAGGCGCCCGGCGCTCTCTCTCTCTTTTGGGTCCCACACACTTTCTACGGCGTACTGCGCACACCCATTTGGGTCCCGCACACTTTCTACGGCGTCCTACGCACTCTCAATTGGGTCCCGCACACTTTCTACGGCGTACTGCGCACTCTCGTTTGGGTCCCGCACACTTTCTCCGGCGTACTGCGCCCACCCATTTGGGTCCCGCACACATTCTACGGCGTCCTCCGCACTCTCATTTGGGTCCCACACACTTTCTACGGCGTTCTGCGCACACTAATTTGGGTCCCACACACTTTCTACGGCGTCCGGCGCACACCAATTTGGGTTTCACACACTTTCTACGGCGTCCGGTGCACTCCCACTTGGGTCCCGCACACTTTCTAGGCGCCCGGCGCTCTCTCTCTTTTGGGTCCCACACACTTTCTACGGCGTTCTGCGCACTCCCACTTGGGTCCCGCACACTTTCTACGGCGTACTGCGCACACCCATTTGGGTCCCGCACACTTTCTACGGCGTCCTACGCACTCTCATTTGGGTCCCACACACTTTCTACGGCGTCCGGCGCACTCTCGAAAGGGTTCCGCACACTTTCTAATGCGTACTGCGCACACCCATTTGGGTCCCACAGATTTTCTACGGCGTCCAACGCACTCTCATTTGGGTCCCACACACGTTCTACGGAGTCTTGCGCACTTCCACTTGGTCACCTCACAGTTTCGACGGCGTCCAACGTACTTTCGTTTGGGTCTCACACACTTTCTACGGCGTACTGCGCACACCAATTTGGGTCCCGCACACTTTCTACGGCGTCCTACGCACTCTCATTTGGGTCCCACACACTTTCTCCCGCGTCCTGTGCACTCTCATTTGGGTCCCACACATTTTGTACGGCGTCCTACGCACTCTCAATTTGGGTCCCACACACTTTCTACGGCGTCCGGCGCACTCCCATTTGGGTCCCACACACTTTCTACGGCGTCCTGAGCACTCTCATTTGGGTCCCACACACTTTCTACGGCGTCCGGCGCACTCTACCTTGGGTCCCACACACTTTCTACGGCGTCCGGCGCACTCGCATTTGGGTCCCACACACTTTCTACGGTGTCCGGCGCACTCGCGTTTGGGTCCCACACACTTTCTACGTCGTCCGGCGCACTGTTATTTGGGTCCCACACACTTTCTACGGCGTCCGGCGCACTTTCATTTGGGTCCAACACACTTTCTACGGCGTTCTGCGCACACCCATTTCCATTTGGGTCCCGCACACTTTCTACGGCGTTCCGCGCACTCCCACTTGGGTCCCACACACTTTCTACGGCGTTGTGCGCACTCTCATTTGGGTCCCACACACTTTCTACGGCGTCCGGCGCTTTTTCATTTGGGTCCCACACGCTTTCTGCGGCGTCCGGCGCACTCTGACGTGGGTCCCACACATTTTCTACGGCGTTCTGCGCTCACCCATTTGGGTCCCACACACTTTCTACGGCGTCCAACGTACTTTCGTTCGGGTCCCACTCACTTTCTACGGCGTCCGGCGCACTGTTATTTGGATCCCACACACTTTCTACGGCGTTCTGCGCTCACCCATTTGGGTCCCGCACACTTTCTACGGCGTCCTGCGCACTCTCTTTGGGTCCCACACACCTTGTACGGCGTTCTGCGCACACCCATTTGGGTCCCGCACACTTTCTACGGCGTCCTCCGCACTCTCATTTGGGTCCCACACACTTTCTACGGCGTCCACCGTACTCTCGTTTGGGTCCCACACCCTTTCTACGGCGTTCTGCGCTCACCCATTTGGGTCCCACACACTTTCTACGGCGTCCTGCGCACCCTCGTTTGGGTCCCGCACACTTTCTACGGCGTCCTCCGCACTCTCATTTGGGTCCCACACAGTTTCAACGGCGTCCGGCGCACTGTTATTTGGGTCCCACGCACTTGCTACGGCGTTCTGCGCACACCCATTTGGGTCCCGCAAACTTTCTACGGCGTCTTGCGCACTTCCACTTGGTCACCTCACAGTTTCTACGGCGTCCAACGTACTTTCGTTCGGGTCCCACTCACTTTCTACGGCGTCCGGCGCACTGTTATTTGGATCCCACACACTTTCTACGGCGTCCGGCGCACTGTTATTTGGATCCCACACACTTTCTACGGCGTTCTGCGCTCACCCATTTGGGTCCCGCACACTTTCTACGGCGTCCTGCGCCCTCTCTTTGGGTCCCACACACTTTCTACGGCGTTCTGCGCACACCCATTTGGGTCCCGCACACTTTGTACGGCGTCCTCCGCACTCTCATTTGGGTCCCACACACTTTCTACGGCGTCCGACGCACTGTTATTTGGGTCCCACACACTTTCTACGGCGTCCTGCGCACTCTCATTTGGGTCCCACACACTTTCTACGGCGTCCTCCGCACTCTCATTTGGGTCCCACACACTTTCTACGGCGTCCGACGCACTGTTATTTGGGTCCCACACACTTTCTACGGCGTCCTGCGCACTCTCATTTGGGTCCCACACACTTTCTACGGCGTCCGATGCACTGTTATTTGGGTCCCACACACTTTCTACGGCGTCCTGCGCACTCTCTTTGGGTCCCACACACCTTGTACGGCGTTCTGCGCACACCCATTTGGGTCCCGCACACTTTCTACGGCGTCCTCCGCACTCTCATTTGGGTCCCACACAGTTTCAACGGCGTCCGGCGCACTGTTATTTGGGTCCCACGCACTTGCTACGGCGTTCTGCGCACACCCATTTGGGCCCCGCACACTTTCTACGGCGTCCTGCGCACTCTCTTTGGGTCCCACACACCTTGTACGGCGTTCTGCGCACACCCATTTGGGTCCCGCACACTTTCTACGGCGTCCTCCGCACTCTAATTTGGGTCCCACACATTTTCTACGGCGTCCTGCGCACTCTCATTTGGGTCCCACACACTTTCAACGGCGTCCGACGCACTGTTATTTGGGTCCCACGCACTTGCTACGGCGTTCTGCGCACACCCATTTGGGTCCCGCAAACTTTCTACGGCGTCTTGCGCACTTCCACTTGGTCACCTCACAGTTTCTACGGCGTCCAACGTACTTTCGTTTGGGTCCCACACACTTTCTACGGCGTCCGGCGCACTGTTATTTGGGTCCCACACACTTTCTACGGCGTCCTGAGCACTCTCATTTAGGTCCCACACACTTTCTATGGCGTCCGGCGCACTGTTATTTGGGTCCCACACACTTTCTACGGCGTCCTGCGCACTCTCATTTGGGTCCCACACACTTTCTACGGCGTCATGAGCACTCTCATTTGGGTCCCACACACTTTCTACGGCGTCCGGCGCACTATTATTTGGGTCCCGCACACTTTCTACGGCGTCTTGCGCACTTCCACTTGGTCACCTCACAGTTTCTACGGCGTCCAACGTACTTTCGTTTGGGTCCCACACACTTTCTACGGCGTACTGAGCACACCCATTTGGGTCCCACACACTTTCTACGGCGTCCTGAGCACTCTCATTTGGGTCCCACACACTTTCTACGGCGTCCTGAGCACTCTCATTTGGGTCCCACACACTTTCTACGGCGTCCTGAGCACTCTCATTTGGGTCCCACACACTTTCTACGGCGTCCGGCGCACTGTTATTTTGGTCCCACACATTTTCTACGGCGTCCTGCGCACTCTCATTTGGGTCCCACACACTTTCTACGGCGTCCTGAGCACTCTCATTTGGGTCCCACACACTTTCTACGGCGTCCGGCGCACTGTTATTTTGGTCCCACACATTTTCTACGGCGTCCTGAGCACTCTCATTTGAGTCCCACACACTTTCTACGGCGTCCTGCGCACTCTCATTTGGGTCCCACACACTTTCTACGACGTCCTGAGCACTCTCATTTTGGTCCCACACACTTTCTCTGGCGTCCGGCGCACACTCGTTTGGGTCCCACACACTTTGTACGGCGTCCTGCGCCCTCTCATTTGGGTCCCACACAGATTCTACGGCGTTCGGCGCACTCTCATTTGGGTCCCACACACTTTCTACGGCGTCCTGCGCACTCTCAATTAGATCCCACACACGTTCTACGGCGTCCAACGCACTGTTATTTGGATCCCGCACACTTTCCACGGCGTCCTGCGCACTCTCGTTTGGGTCCCACACACTTTCTACGGCGTCCGGCGCACTCTCATTTGAGTCCCACACACTTTCTACGGCGTCCTGCGCACTCTCATTTGGGTCCCACACACTTTCTACGGCGTCCTGCGCACTCTCATTTGGGTCCCACACACTTTCTACGACGTCCTGAGCACTCTCATTTTGGTCCCACACACTTTCTACGGCGTCCTGCGCACTCTCATTTGGATCACACACTTTCTATGGCGTCCGGCGCACTGTTATTTTGGTCCCACACACTTTCTGTGGCGTCCGGCGCACTGTTATTTGGGTCCCACACACTTTCTACGGCGTCCTGAGCACTCTCATTTGAGTCCCACACACTTTCTACGGCGTCCTGCGCACTCTCATTTGGGTCCCACACACTTTCTACGGCGTCCGACGCACTGTTATTTGGGTCCCGCACACTTTCTACGGCGTCCGGCGCACTGTTATTTGGGTCCCGCACACTTTCTACGGCGTCTTGCGCACTTCCACTTGGTCACCTCACAGTTTCTACGGCGTCCAACGTACTTTCGTTTGGGTCCCACACACTTTCTACGGCGTACTGCGCACACCCATTTGGGTCCCACACACTTTCTACGGCGTCCTGAGCACTCTCATTTGGGTCCCACACACTTTCTATGGCGTCCGGCGCACTGTTATTTGGGTCCCACACACTTTCTACGGCGTCCTGCGCACTCTCATTTGGGTCCCACACACTTTCTATGGCGTCCGGCGCACTGTTATTTGGGTCCCGCACACTTTCTACGGCGTCTTGCGCACTTCCACTTGGTCACCTCACAGTTTCTACGGCGTCCAACGTACTTTCGTTTGGGTCCCACACACTTTCTACGGCGTACTGCGCACACCCATTTGGGTCCCACACACTTTCTACGGCGTCCTGAGCACTCTCATTTGAGTCCCACACACTTTCTACGGCGTCCTGCGCACTCTCATTTGGGTCCCACACACTTTCTACGACGTCCTGAGCACTCTCATTTTGGTCCCACACACTTTCTGTGGCGTCCGGCGCACTGTTATTTGGGTCCCACACACTTTCTACGGCGTCCTGAGCACTCTCATTTGAGTCCCACACACTTTCTACGGCGTCCTGCGCACTCTCATTTGGGTCCCACACACTTTCTACGGCGTCCGACGCACTCTCATTTGGGTCCCGCACACTTTCTACGGCATCCTGCGCACTCTCATTTGGGTCCCACACAGTTTCTACGGCGTCCTGCGCACTCTCATTTGGGTCCCACACACTCTATACGGCGTCCGACGCACTCTCATTTGGGTCCCGCACACTTTCTACAGCGTCCTGCGCACTCTCATTTGGGTCCCACACACTTTCTACGGCGACCGGCGCACTCTCACTTGGGTCCCACACACTTTCTACGGCGTCCTGCGCACTCTCATTTGGGTCCCACACACTTTCTACGGCGTCCGACGCACTGTTATTTGGGTCCCGCACACTTTCTACGGCGTCTTGCGCACTTCCACTTGGTCACCTCACAGTTTCTACGGAGTCCTGCGCACTCTCATTTGGGTCCCACACATTTTTGACGGTTTCCTGCGCACACCCATTTGGGTCCCACACACTTTCTATGGCGTCCGGCGCACTCCCACTTGGGTCCCGCACACTTTCTACGGCGTACTGCGCACACTGATTTGGGTCCCACACACTTTCTACGGCGTACTGCGCACTCTCTTTTGGGTCCCACACATTTTCTACGGCGGTCTGCGCACTCTCATTTGGGTCCCACACACTTTCTACGGCGTCCTGCGCACTCTCATTTGGGTCCCACACACTTTCTACGGCGTCCGGCGCACTGTCATTTGGGTCCCACACACTTTCAACGACGTCCGACGCACTCCCATTTGGGTCCCACAAACTTTCTACGGCGTCCTGCGCACACCCATTTGGGTCCCGCACACTTTCTACGGCGTCCTACGCACTCTCATTCGGGTCCCACACACTTTCTACGGCGCCCGGCGCTCTCTCGTTTGGGTCACGCACACTTTCTACGGCGTACTGCGCACACCCATTTGGGTCCCGCACACTTTCTACGGCGTCCTACGCACTCTCATTTGGGTCTCACACACTTTCTACGGCGTACTGCGCACACCAATTTGGGTTTCACACACTTTCTACGGCGTCAGGCGCCCTCCCACTTGGGTCACGCACACTTTCTACGGCGTCCTACGCACTCTCATTTGGGTCCCACACACTTTCTACGGCGTCCGGCGCACTATTATTTGGGTCCCGCACACTTTCTACGGCGTCCTGCGCACTCTCATTTGGGTCCCACACACTTTCTACGGCGTCATGAGCACTCTCATTTGGGTCCCACACACTTTCTACGGCGTCCGGCGCACTATTATTTGGGTCCCGCACACTTTCTACGGCGTCCTGCGCACTCTCATTTGGGTCCCACACACTTTCTATGGCGTCCGGCGCACTGTTATTTGGGTCCCACACACTTTCTACGGCGTCCTGCGCACTCTCATTTGGCTCCCGCACACTTTCTACGGCGTCTTGCGCACTTCCACTTGGTCACCTCACAGTTTCTACGGCGTCCAACGTACTTTCGTTTGGGTCCCACACACTTTCTACGGCGTACTGCGCACACCCATTTGGGTCCCACACACTTTCTATGGCTTTCTGCGCACACCCATTTGGGTCCCGCACACTTTCTATGGCGTCCGGCGCACTTCCACTTGGGTCCCACACACTTTCTACGGCGTCCGACGCACTGTTATTTGGGTCCCACACACTTTCTACGGCGTACTGCGCACACCCATTTGGGTCCCACACACTTTCTACGGCGTCCTGAGCACTCTCATTTGGGTCCCACACACTTTCTATGGCGTCCGGCGCACTGTTATTTGGGTCCCACACACTTTCTACGGCGTCCTGAGCACTCTCATTTGAGTCCCACACACTTTCTACGGCGTCCTGCGCACTCTCATTTGGATCCCACACACTTTCTACGGCGTCTTGCGCACTTCCACTTGGTCACCTCACAGTCTCTACGGCGTACAACGTACTTTCGTTTGGGTCCCACACACTTTCTACGGCGTCCTGAGCACTCTCATTTGGGTCCCACACACTTTCTACGGCGTCCGGCGCACTCTCATTTGGGTCCCACACACTTTCTACGACGTCCTGAGCACTCTTATTTAGGTCCCACACACTTTCTACGGCGGTCGTCGCACTCCCATTTAGGTCCCACACACTTTCTACGGCGTCCTGCGCACTCTCACTTGGGTCCCACACACTTTCTACGGCGTCCTGCGCACACTCATTTGGGTCCCGCACACTTTCTACGGCGTGCGGCGCACTCTCATTTGGGTCCCACACACTTTCTCCGGCGCCCTGCGCACTCTCATTTGGGTCCCACACACTTTCTACGGCGTCCTGCGCACTCTCATTTGGGTCCCACACACTTTAAACGGCGTCCTGCGCACTCTCATTTTGGTCCCACACACTTTCTACGGCGTCCAACGTACTTTCGTTTGGGTCCCACGCACTTGCTACGGCGTTCTGCGCACACCCATTTGGGTCCCGCAAACTTTCTACGGCGTCTTGCGCACTT
Source organism: Aplectana chamaeleonis (assembly GCA_029168955.1). NCBI lineage: Eukaryota > Metazoa > Nematoda > Chromadorea > Rhabditida > Cosmocercidae > Aplectana > Aplectana chamaeleonis. The sequence continues at coordinate 71,556 of JAPDOI010000592.1, forward strand.
CCACTTGGTCACCTCACAGTTTCTACGGCGTCCAACGTACTTTCGTTTGGGTCCCACACACTTTCTACGGCGTTCTGCGCTCACCCATTTGGGTCCCACACACTTTCTACGGCGTCCTGCGCACTGTTATTTGGGTCCCACTCACTTTCTACGGCGTCCTGCGCACTCTCATTTGGGTCCCACACACTTTCTACGGCGTCCTCCGCACTCTCATTTGGGTCCCACACACTTTCTACGGCGTCCGACGCACTGTTATTTGGGTCCCACACACTTTCTACGGCGTCCTGCGCACTCTCATTTGGGTCCCACACACTTTCTACGGCGTCCTGCGCACTCTCATTTGGGTCCCACACACTTTCTACGGCGTCCGGCGCACTGTTATTTGGATCCCACACACTTTCTACGGCGTTCTGCGCTCACCCATTTGGGTCCCGCACACTTTCTACGGCGTCCTGCGCCCTCTCTTTGGGTCCCACACACTTTCTACGGCGTCCTACGCACTCTCTTTTGGATCCCACACACCTTCTACGGCGTCCTGCGCACTCTCATTTGGGTTCCACACACTTTCTACGGCGTCCGGCGCACTCTCATTTGGGTCCCACACACTTTCTACGGCGTCCTGCGCACTCTCATTTGGGTCCCACACACTTTCTACGGCGTCCGGCGCACTCTCTCATTTGGGTCCCACACACTTTCTACGGCGTCCTGCGCACTCTCATTTGGGTCCCACACACTTTCTACGGCGTCCGGCGCACTGTTATTTGGGTCCCACACACTTTCTACGGCGTCCTGCGCACTCTCACTTGGGTCCCACACACTTTCTACGGCGTCCGGCGCACTCTAATTTGGGTCCCGCACACTTTCTACGGCGTCCTGCGAACTCTCATTTGGGTCCCACACACGTTCTACGGCGTCTTGCTCACTTCCACTTGGTCACCTCACAGTTTCTACGCCGTCCAACGTACTTTCGTTTGGGTCCCACACACTTTGTACGGCGTACTGCGCACACCCATTTGGGTCCCACACACTTTCTACGGCGTCCTGAGCACTCTCGTTTGGGTCCCACACATTTCCTACGGCGTCCTGAGCACTCTCATTTGGGTCCCACACAGTTTCTACGGCGTCCGGCACACTGTTATTTGGGTCTCACACACTTTCTACGGCGTTCTACGCACACTCATTTGGGTCCCGCGCACTTTCTACGGCGTCCTGCGCACTCTCATTTGGGTCCCACACACTTTCTACGGCGTCCGGCGCACTCTAATTTGGGTCCCACACACTTTCTACGGCGTCCGGCGCACTCTAATTTGGGTCCCACACACTTTCTACGGCGTCGTGCGCACTCTCATTTGGGTGCCACACACTTTCTACGGCGTCCGGCGCACTGTTATTTGGGTCCCACACACTTTCTACGGCGTCCTGCGCACTCTCATTTGGGTCCCACACACTTTCTACGGCGTCCTGCGCACTCTCATTTGGGTCCCGCACACTTTCTACGGCGTCCGGCGCACTCTCATTTGGGTCCCACACACATTCTACGGCGTCCGGCGCACTCTCATTTGGGTCCCACACACTTTCTACGGCGTCCTGCGCACTCTCATTTGGGTCCCACACACTTTCTACGGCGTCCGGCGCACTGTTATTTGGGTCCCACACACAATCTACGGCGTTCTGCGCACTCTCATTTGGGTCCCACACGCTTTCTACGGCGTCCTGCGCACTCTCATTTGGGTCCCACACACTTTCTACGGCGTCCGGCGCACCGTTATTTGGGTCCCACACACTATCTACGGCGTCCTGCGCACTCTCATTTGGCTCACCCACACTTTCTCCGGCGTCCGGCGCTCTCCCATTTGGGTCCCACACACTTTCTACGGCGTCCTGCGCACTCTCATTTGGGTCCCACACACTTTCTACGGCGTCCGGCGCACTGTTATTTGGGTCCCACACACTTTCTACGGCGTCCTGCGCACTCTCATTTGGGTCCCACACACTTTCTACGGCGTCCGGCGCACTGTTATTTGGGTGCCACACACTTTCTACGGCGTTCTGCGCACTCTCATTTGGGTCCCACACACTTTCTACGGCGTCGAGCGCACTCTCATTTGGGTCCCACACACTTTCTACGGCGTTCTGCGCGCACCCATTTGGGTCCCGCACACTTTCTACGGCGTCGTGCGCACTTCCACTTGGTCACATCACAGTTTCTACGGCGTCCAACGTACTTTCGTTTGGGTCCCACACACTTTCTACGGCGTTCTGCGCTCACCCATTTGGGTGATACACACTTTCTACGGCGTCCTGCGCACTCCCATTTGGGTCCCACAAACTTTCTATGGCGTCCGGCGCACTCTCACTTGGGTCCCACACACTTTCTTCGGCGTCCGGCGCACTCTCATTTGGGTCCCGCACACTTTCTACGGCGTCCGGCTCACACCCATTTGGGTCCCACACACTTTCTACGGCGTCCTGCGCACTCTCTTTTGGGTCCCACAAACTTCCTCCGGCGTCCGGCGCACTCTCACTTGGGTCCCACACACTTCCTTCGGCGTCCGGCACACTCTCATTTGGGTGCCACACACTTTCTACGGCGTTCTACGCACACCCATTTGGATCCCGCACACTTTCTACGGCGTGCTGCTCACTCTCATTTGGGTCCCACACACTTTCTAAGGCGTCCTACGCACTCTCATTTGGGTCCCGCACACTTTCTACGGCGTCCGGCGCACTGTTATTTGGGTCCCACACACTTTCTACGGCGTCCTGCCCACTCTCATTTGGGTCCCACACACTTTCTACGGCGTCCGGCGCACTCTCATTTGGGTCCCACACACTTTCTATGGCGTCCTGCGCACTCTCGTTTGGGTCCCACACACTTTCTACGGCGTCCGACGCACTGTTATTTGGGTGATACACACTTTCTACGGCGTCCTGCGCACTCCCATTTGGGTCCCACAAACTTTCTACGGCGTCCTGCGCACTCTCATTTGGGTCCCACACAGTTTCTACGGCGTCCGGCGCACTCTTATTTGGGTCCCGCACAATTTCTACGGCGTCCGGCGCACTTCCACTTGGGTCCCGCACACTTTCTACGGCGTCCTGCGCACACCCATTTGGGTCCCACACATTTTCTACGGCGTCCGACGCACTGTTATTTGGGTCCCGCACACTTTCTACGGCGTCCAACGTACTTTCGTTTGGGTCCCACACACTTTCTACGGCGTACTGCGCACACCCATTTGGGTCCCACACACTTTCTACGGCGTCCTGAGCACTCTCATTTGGGTCCCACACACTTTCTACGGCGTCCTGAGCACTCTCATTTGGGTCCCACACACTTTCTACGGCGTCCTGAGCACTCTCATTTGGGTCCCACACACTTTCTACGGCGTCCGGCGCACTGTTATTTTGGTCCCACACATTTTCTACGGCGTCCTGAGCACTCTCATTTGAGTCCCACACACTTTCTACGGCGTCCTGCGCACTCTCATTTGGGTCCCACACACTTTCTACGGCGTCCTGCGCACTCTCATTTGGGTCCCACACACTTTCTACGGCGTCCGGCGCACTATTATTTGGGTCCCGCACACTTTCTACGACGTCCGGCGCACTGTTATTTGGGTCCCACACACTTTCTACGGCGTCCTGCGCACTCTCATTTGGGTCCCACACACTTTCTACGGCGTCCTGCGCACTCCCATTTGGGTCCCACACACTTTCTACGGCGTTCTGCGCACTCTCATTTGGGTCCCACACACTTTCTACGGCGTCCTGCGCACTCTCATTTGGGTCCCACACACTTTCTACGGCGTCCTGCGCACTCTCATTTGGGTCCCACACAGTTTCTACGGCGTCCGGCGCACTCATTTGGGTCCCACACACTTTCTACGGCGTCCTGCGCACTCCCATTTGGGTCCCACACACTTTCTACGGCGTCCGGCGCACTCTCTCATTTGGGTCCCACACACTTTCTACGGCGTTCTGCGCACTCCCATTTGGGTCCCACACACTTTCTACGGCGTCCTGCGCACTCTCATTTGGGTCCCACACACTTTCTACGGCGTCCTGCGCACTCTCATTTGGGTCCCGCACACTTTCTACGGCTTCCGGCGCACTCTCGAAAGGGTCCCACACACTTTCTACGGCATTCTGAGCACACCCATTTGGGTCCCGCACACTTTCTACGGTGTCCTGCGAACTCTCATTTGGATCCCACACACTTTCTACGGCGTCTTGCGCACTTCCACTTGGTCACCTCACAGTCTCTACGGCGTCCAACGTACTTTCGTTTGGGTCCCACACACTTTCTACGGCGTACTGCGCACACCAATTTGGGTTTCACACACTTTCTACGGCGTCCGGCGCACTCCCACTTGGGTCCCGCACACTTTCTACGGCGTCCGGCGCTTTGTCATTTGGGTCCCACACGCTTTCTACGGCGTCCAGCGCACTGTTATTTGGATCCCACACACTTTCTACGGCGTTCTGCGCTCACCCATTTGGGTCCCGCATACTTTCTACGGCGTCCTGCGCCCTCTCTTTGGGTCCCACACACTTTCTACGGCGTCCGGCGCACTGTTATTTGGATCCCGCACACTTTCTACGGCGTCCTGCGCACTCTCTTTGGGTCCCACACACTTTCTACGGCGTTCTGCGCACACCCATTTGGGTCCCGCAAACTTTCTACGGCGTCTTGCGCACTTCCACTTGGTCACCTCACAGTTTCTACGGCGTCCAACGTACTTTCGTTTGGGTCCCACACACTTTCTACGGCGTACTGCGCACACCAATTTGGGTTTCACACACTTTCTACGGCGTCCGGTGCACTCCCACTTGGGTCCCGCACACTTTCTAGGCGCCCGGCGCTCTCTCTCTTCTGGGTCCCACACACTTTCTACGGCGTTCTGCGCGCTCCCATTTGGGTCCCACACACTTTCTACGGCGTCCTGCGCACTCCCATTTGGGTCCCACACACTTTCTACGGCGTCCTGCGCACTCTCATTTGGGTCCCACACACTTTCTACGGCGTCCGGCGCACTGTCATTTGGGTCCCACACACTTTCCACGGCGTCCTGCGCACACCCATTTGAATCCCGCATACATTCTACGGCGTCCGGCGCACTCTCATTTGGGTCCCACACACTTTCCACGGCACCCGCGCACTTCCACTTGGGTCCCGCACACTTTCTATGGCGTTCGTCGCACTCTCATTTTGGTCCCACACTTTCCACGGCGTACTACGCACACCCATTTGGGTCCCACACACTTTCTACGGCGTCCTGCGCACTCTCATTTGGGTCCCACACACTTTCTACGGCGTCCAGCGCACACCCATTTGGGTCCCGCACACTTTCTACGGTGTCCGACGCACTCTTATTTGGGTCCCACACACTTTCTCCAGCGTGCTGCGCACACCCATTTGGATCCCGCACACTTTCTACGGCACCCTGCGCACTTCCACTTGGGTCCCGCACACTTTCTACGGCGTCCGATCTACTTTCGTTTGGGTCCCACACACTTTCCACGGCGTACTGCGCACACCCATTTGAATCCCGCATACATTCTACGGCGTCCGGCGCACTCTCATTTGGGTCACACACACTTTCCACGGCGTCCTACCCACTCCCACTTGGGTCCAGCACACTTTCTACGGCACTCTGCGCACTTGTACTTGGGTCCCGCAAACTTTCTGTGGCGTTCGGCGCACTCTCATTTGGGTCCCACACACTTTCTACGGCGTCCGGCGCACTGTTATTTGGGTCCCACACACTTTCTACGGCGCCCGGCGCACTCTCATTTGGGCCCCACACACTTTCTACGGCGTCCTGCGCACTCTCATTTGGGTGCCACACACTATCTACGGCGTCCGGCGCACTCTCATTTGGGTCCCACACACTTTCTACGGCGTCCTGCGCACTCTCATTTGGGTGCCACACACTATCTACGGCGTCCGGCGCACTCTCATTTGGGTCCCACACACTTTCTATGGCGTCCTGCGCACTCTCATTTGGGTCCCACACACTTTCTACGGCGTCCGGCGCACTCTCATTTGGGTCCCACACACTTTCTACGGCGTCCTACGCACTCTCATTTGGGTCCCACACACTTTCTACGGCGCCCGACGCACTCCTATTTGGGTCCCACACACTTTCTACGGCGTCCTGCGCACACCCAGTTGGGTCCCACACATTTTCTACGCCGTCCTACGCACTCTCATTTGGGTCCCACACACTTTCTACGGCGTCGGGCGCTCTGGTATTTGGGTCCCACACACTTTCTACGGCGTCCTGCGCACTCTCATTTGGGTCCCACACACTTTCTACGGCGTCCAACGTACTTTCGTTTGGGTCCCACACACTTTCTACGGCGTCCGGCGCACTGTTATTTGGGTCCCACGCACTTGCTACGGCGTTCTGCGCACACCCATTTGGGCCCCGCAAACTTTCTACGGCGTCTTGCGCACTTCCACTTGGTCACCTCACACTTTCTACGGCGTCCTCCGCACTCTCATTTGGGTCCCACACACTTTCTACGGCGTCCGGCGCACTCTCATTTGGGTCCCACACACTTTCTACAGCGTCCGATGCACTGTTATTTGGGTCCCACACACTTTCTACGGCGTTCTGCGCACTCTCATTTGGGTCCCACACACTTTCTACGGCGTCCTGCGCACTCTCATTTGGGTCCCACACACTTTCTACGGCGTCCGACGCACTCTCGATTTGGGTCCCACACACTTTCTACGGCGTTCTGCGCACACCCATTTGGGTCCAACACACTTTCTACGGCGTCCTGCGCACTCTCATTTGGGTCCCACACACTTTCTACGGCGTCTGGCGCACTGTTATTTGGGTCCCACACACTTTCTACGGCGTCCGGCGCACTCCCACTTGGGTCCCGCACACGTTCTACGGCGTCCTGCGTACTCTCATTTGGATCCCACACACTTTCTACGGCGTCTTGCGCACTTCCACTTGGTCACCTCACAGTTTCTACGGCGTCCAACGTACTTTCGTTTGGGTCCCACACACTTTCTACGGCGTACTGCGCACACCCATTTGGGTCCCACATTCTTTCTACGGCGTCCGACGCACTTTCGTTTGGGTCCCACACTTTCCACGGCGTACTGCGCACACCGATTTGGATCCCGCATACATTCTACGGCGTCCGGCGCACTTTCGTTTGGGTCCCACACACTTTCCACGGCGTCCCGCTCACTCTCATTTGGGTCCCGCACACTTTCTACGGCGTCCCGCGCACTCTCATTTGGGTCCCACACACTTTCTACGGCGTCCGAAGCACTGTTATTAGGGTCCCGCACACTTTCTACGGCGTCCTGAGCACTCTCATTTGGGTCCCACACACTTTCTACGGCGTCCGGCGCACTGTTATTTGGGTCCCACACACTTTCTACGGCGTCCTGCGCACTCTCATTTGGGTCCCACACACTTTCTACGGCGTCCGGCGCACTCTCATTTGGGTCCCACACACTTTCTACGGCGTCCTGCGCACTCTCATTTGGGTCCCACACACTTTCTACGGCGTCCTGCGCACTCTCATTTGGGTCCCACACACTTTCTACGGCGTCCAGCGCACTCTCATTTGGGTCCCACACACTTTCTACGGTGTCCTGCGCACTCTCATTTGGGTCCCACACACTTTCTACGGCGTCCTGCGCACTCTCATTTGGGTCCCACACACTTTCTACGGCGTCCTGCGCACTCTCATTTGGGTCCCACACACTTTCTACGGCGTCCGGCGCACTCTCATTTGGGTCCCACACACTTTCTACGGCGTCCTGCGCACACCCATTTGGGTCCCGCACACCTTCTACGGCGTCCGGCGCACTGTTATTTGGGTCCCCCACACCTTCTACCGCGTCTTGCGCACTTCCACTTGGTCACCTCACACTTTCTACGGCGTCCAACGTACTTTCCTTTGGGTCCCACACACTTTCTACGGCGTACTGCGCACACCCATTTGGGTCCCACACACTTTATACGGCGTCCTGCGCACTCTCATTTGGGTCCCACGCATTTTCTACGGCGTCCTGCGCACTCTCATTTGGGTCCCACACACTTTCTACGGCGTCCGGCGCACTGTTATTTGGATCCCACACACTTTCTACGGCATTCTGAGCACACCCATTTGGGTCCCGCACACTTTCTACGGCGTCCTGCGAACTCTCATTTGGATCCCACACACTTTCTACGGCGTCTTGCGCACTTCCACTTGGTCACCTCACAGTCTCTACGGCGTCCAACGTACTTTCGTTTGGGTCCCACACACTTTCTACGGCGTACTGCGCACACCCATTTGGGTCCCACACACTTTCTACGGCGTCCGGCGCACTGTTATTTGGGTCCCGCACACTTTCTACGGCGTCCCGCGCACTCTCATTTGGGTCCCACACACTTTCTACGGCGTCCGGCGCACTCTCATTTGAGTCCCACACACTTTCTACGGCGTCCTGCGCACTCTCATTTGGGTCCCACACACTTTCTACGGCGTCCTGCGCACTCTCATTTGGGTCCCACACAGTTTCTACGGCGTTCGGCGCACTCTCATTTGGGTCCCACACACTTTCTACGGCGTCCGACGCACTCTCATTTGGGTCCCGCACACTTTCTACGGCGTCCTGCGCACTCTCATTTGGGTCCCACACAGTTTCTACGGCGTTCGGCGCACTCTCATTTGGGTCCCACACACTTTCTACGGCGTCCTGCGCACTCTCATTTGGGTCCCGCACACTTTCTACAGCGTCCTGCGCACTCTCATTTGGGTCCCACACACTTTCTACGGCGTCCTGTGCACTCTCATTTGGGTCCCGCACACTTTCTACAGCGTCCTGCGCACTCTCATTTGGGTCCCACACACTTTCTACGGCGTCCTGCACACTCTCATTTGAGTCCCACACACTTTCTACGGCGTCCTGCGCACTCTCATTTGGGTCCCACACAGTTTCTACGGCGTCCTGCGCACTCTCATTTGGGTCCCACACAGTTTCTACGGCGTTCGGCGCACTCTCATTTGGGTCCCACACACTCTCTACGGCGTCCGACGCACTCTCATTTGGGTCCCACACACTTTCTACGGCGTCCTGCGCACTCTCATTTGGGTCCCGCTCACTTTCTACGGCGTCTTGCGCACTCTCATTTGGGTCCCACACACTTTCTACGGCGTCCTGCGCACTCTCATTTGGGTCCCACACAGTTTCTACGGCGTCCTGCGCACTCTCATTTGGGTCCCACACAGTTTCTACGGCGTTCGGCGCACTCTCATTTGGGTCCCACACACTTTCTACGGCGCCCTGCGCACTCTCATTTGGGTCCCACACAGTTTCTACGGCGTTCGGCGCACTCTCATTTGGGTCCCACACACTTTCTACGGCGTCCTGCGCACTCTCATTTGGGTCCCGCACACTTTCTACGGCGTCCGGCTCACTCTCATTCGGGTCCCACACACTTTCTACCGCGTCCTGCCCACTCTCATTCGGGTCCCACACACTTTCTACGGCGTCCTGCGCACTCATTTGGGTCCCACACACTTTCTACGGCGTCCTGCGCACTCTCATTTGGGTCCCACACACTTTCTACGGCGTCCTGCGCACTCTCATTTGGGTCCCACACTTTCTACGGCGTCCAACGCACTCTCATTTGGGTCCCACACACTTTCTACGGCGTCCTGCGCACTCTCATTTGGGTCCCACACACTTTCTACGGCGTCCTGCGCACTCATTTGGGTCCCACACACTTTCTACGGCGTCCTGCGCACTCTCATTCGGCTCCCACACACTTTCTACGGCGTGCTGCGCACTCTCATTCGGGTCCCACACGCTTTCTACGGCGTCCTGCGCACTCTCATTCGGGTGCCACACACTTTCTACGGCGTCCTGCGCACTGTTATTTGGGTTGCACACACTTTCTACGGCGTCCTGCGCACTCTCATTTGGGTCCCACACTTTCTACGGCGTCCTGCGCACTCTCATTTGGGTCCCACACTTTCTACGGCGTCCTGCGCACTCTCATTTGGGTCCCACACACTTTCTACGGCGTCCTGCGCACTCTCATTTGGGTCCCACACACTTTCTACGGCGTCCTGCGCACTCTCATTTGGGTCCCACACACTTTCTACGGCGTCCTGCGCACTCTCATTTGGGTCCCACACACTTTCTACGGCGTCCTGCGCACTCTCATTTGGGTCCCACACACTTTCTACGGCGTCCTGCGCACTCTCATTTGGGTCCCACACACTTTCTACGGCGTCCTGCGCACTCTCATTTGGGTCACGCGCACTTTCTACCGCGTCCTGCGCAGTCTCATTTGGGTCCCACACATTTTCTACGGCATCCGGCGCACTGTTATTTGGGTCCCACACATTTTCTACCGCGTCCTGCGCACTCTCATTTGGGTCCCACACACTTTCTACGGCGTCCTGAGCACTCCCATTTGGGTCACACACACTTTCTACGGCGTACTGCACACACCCATTTGGGTCCCACACTTTCTACGGCGTCCTGAGCACTCTCATTTGGGTCCCACACACTTTCTATGGCGTCCGGCGCACTGGGATTTGGGTCCCACACACTTTCTACGGCGTCCTGCGCACTCTCATTTGGGTCCCACACACTTTCTACGGCGTCCTGCGCACTCTCATTTGGGTCCCACACACTTTCTACGGCGTCCTGCGCACTTCATTTGGGTCCCACACTTTCTACGGCGTCCTGCGCACTCTCATTTGGGTCCCACACACTTTCTACGGCGTCCTGCGCACTGTCATTTGGGTCCCACACACTTTCTACGGCGTCCTGCGCACTCTCATTTGGGTCCCACACACTTTCTACGGCGTCCTGCGCACTCTCATTTGGGTCCCACACACTTTCTACGGCGTCCTGCGCACTCTCATTTGGGTCCCACACACTTTCTACGGCGTCCTGCGCACTCTCATTTGGGTCCCACACACTTTCTACGGCGTCCTGCGCACTCTCATTTGGGTCCCACACACTTTCTACGGCGTCCTGCGCACTCTCATTTGGGTCCCACACACTTTCTACGGCGTCCTGCGCACTCTCATTTGGGTCCCACACACTTTCTACGGCGTCCTGCGCACTCTCATTTGGGTCCCACACACTTTCTACGGCGTCCTGCGCACTCTCATTTGGGTCCCACACACTTTCTACGGCGTCCTGCGCACTCTCATTTGGGTCCCACACACTTTCTACGGCGTCCTGCGCACTTTCATTTGGGTCCCACACACTTTCTACGGCGTCCTGCGCACTCTCATTTGGGTCCCACACACTTTCTACGGCGTCCTGCGCACTCTCATTTGGGTCCCACACACTTTCTACGGCGTCCTGCGCACTCTCATTTGGGTCCCACACACTTTCTACGGCGTCCTGCGCACTCTCATTTGGGTCCCACACATTTTCTACGGCGTCCTGCGCACTCTCATTTGGGTCCCACACACTTTCTACGGCGTCCTGCGCACTCTCATTTGGGTCCCACACACTTTCTACGGCGTCCTGCGCACTCTCATTTGGGTCCCACACACTTTCTACGGCGTACTGCGCACTCTCATTTGGGTCCCACACACTTTCTACGGCGTCCTGCGCACTCTCACTTGAGTCCCACACAGTTTCTTTGGCGTCCGGCGCTCTCTCATTTGGATCCCACACTTTCTACGACGTCCTGCGCACTCTCATTTTGGTCCCGCACACTTTCTACGGCGTCCGGCGCACTGTTATTTGGGTCCCACACACTTTCTACGGCGTCCTGCGCACTCTCATTTGGGTCCCACACACTTTCTACGGCGTCCTACGCACTCTCATTTGGGTCCCACACACTTTCTACGGCGTCCTGCGCACTCTCATTTGGGTCCCACACAGTTTGTACGGCGTCCAGCGCGCTCTCATTTGGGTCCCACACACTTTCTACGGCGTCCTGCGCACTCTCATTTGGGTCCCACACACTTTCTACGGCGTCCTGCGCACTCTCATTTGGGTCCCACACACTTTCTACGGCGTCCTGCGCACTCTCATTTGGGTCCCACGCACTTTCTACGGCGTCCTGCGCACTCTCATTTGGGTCCCACACACTTTCTACGGCGTCTTGCGCACTGTTATTTGGGTCCCACACATTTTCTACGGCGTCCTGCGCACTCTCATTTGGGTCCCACACACTTTCTACGGCGTCCTGCGCACTCTCATTTGGGTCCCACACACTTTCTACGGCGTCCTGCGCACTCTCATTTGGGTCCCACGCACTTTCTACGGCGTCCTGCGCACTCTCATTTGGGTCCCACACACTTTCTACGGCGTCCTGCGCACTCTCATTTGGGTCCCACACATTTTCTACGGCGTCCTGCGCACTCTCATTTGGGTCCCACACACTTTCTACGGCGTCCTGCGCACTCTCATTTGGGTCCCACACTTTCTACGACGTCCTGCGCACTCTCATTTTGGTCCCACACTTTCTACGGCGTCCTGCGCACTCTCATTTGGGTCCCACACTTTCTACGGCGTCCTGCGCACTCTCATTTGGGCCCCACACTTTCTACGGCGTCCTGCGCACTCTCATTTGGGTCCCACACATTTTCTACGGCGTCCTGCGCACTCTCATTTGGGTCCCACACACTTTCTACGGCGTCCTGCGCACTCTCATTTGGGTCCCACACACTTTCTACGGCGTCCTGCGCACTCTCATTTGGGTCCCACACACTTTCTACGGCGGCCTGCGCACTCTCATTTGGGTCCCACACACTTTCTACGGCGTCCTGCGCACTCTCATTTGGGTCCCACACACTTTCTACGGCGTCCTGCGCACTCTCATTTGGGTCTCGCGCACTTTTTACGGCGTTCTGCGCACTCTCATTTGGGTCCCACACACTCTCTGCGGCGTCCTGCGCACTTTCATTTGGGTCCCACACAGTTTATACGGCGTCCAGCGCACTCACATTTGGGTCCCACACACTTTCTACGGCGTCCTGCGCACTCTCATTTGGGTCCCACACATTTTCTACGGCGTCCTGCGCACTCTCATTTGGGTCCCACACACTTTCTACGGCGTCCTGCGCACTCTCACTCGGGTCCCACACACTTTCTACGGCGTCCGGCGCACTGTTATTTGGGTCCCACACACTTTCTACGGCGTCCGGCGCACTCTCATTTGGGTCCCACACACTTTCTACGGCGTCCGACGCTTTGTTATTTGGGTCCCACACACTTTCTACGGCGTCACTCTCATTTGGGTGCCACACACTTTCTACGGAGTCCTGCGCACTCTCATTTGGGTCCCACACATTTTCTACGGCGTCCTGAGCACTCTCATTTGGGTCCCACACACTTTCTACGGCGTCCAGCGCACTGTTATTTGGGTCCCACACATTTTCTACGGAGTCCTGCGCACTCTCATTTAGGTCCCACACATTTTTTACGGAGTCCTGCGCACTCTCATTTGGGTCCCACACATTTTCTACGGCGTCCTGAGCACTCTCATTTGGGTCCCACACACTTTCTACGGCGTCCAGCGCACTGTTATTTGGGTCCCGCACATTTTCTACGGAGTCCTGCGCACTCTCATTTAGGTCCCACACATTTTTTACGGAGTCCTGCGCACTCTCATTTGGGTCCCACACATTTTCTACGGCGTCCTGAGCACTCTCATTTGGGTCCCACACACTTTCTACGGCGTCCAGCGCACTGTTATTTGGGTCCCGCACATTTTCTACGGAGTCCTGCGCACTCTCATTCGGGTCCCACACATTTTCTACGGCGTCCTGAGCACTCTCATTTGGGTCCCACACACTTTCTACGGCGTCCTGCGCACTCTCATTTAGGTCCCACACACTTTCTACGGCGTTCTGCGCACACCCATTTGGGTCCCGCACACTTTCTACGGCGTCCTACGCACTCTCATTTGGGTCCCACACACTTTCTACGGCGTCCTGCGCACTCTCATTTGGGTCCCACACACTTTCTACGGCGTCCTGCGCACTCTCATTTGGGTCCCACACATTTTCTACGGCGTCCTGCGCACTCTCATTTGGGTCCCACACACTTTCTACGGCGTCCTGCGCACTCTCATTTGGGTTCCACACACTTTCTACGGCGTCCTGCGCACTCTCATTTGGGTCCCACACACTTTCTACGGCGTTCTGCGCACTCTCATTTGGGTCCCACACACTTTCTACGGCGTCCGGCGCTCTGTTATTTGGGTCCCACACATTTTCTACGGCGTCCTGCGCACTCTCATTTGGGTCCCACACAGTTTCTACGGCGTCCTGCGCACTCTCATTTGGGTCCCACACACTTTCTACGACGTTCTGCGCACACCCATTTGGGTCGCACACAGTTTCTACGGCGTTCGGCGCACTCTCATTTGGGTCCCGCACACTTTCTACGGCATCCTGCGCACTCTCATTTGGGTCCCACACAGTTTCTACGGCGTCCTGAGCACTCTCATTTGGGTCCCACACACTTTCTACGGCGTCCTGCTCACTCTCATTTGGGTGCCACACACTTTCTACGGCGTTCTGCGCACACCCATTTGGGTCCCGCACACTTTTTACGGCGTCCTACGCACTCTCATTTGGGTCCCACACACTTTCTACGGCGTTCGACGCACTGTTATTTGGGTCCCACACATTTTCTACGGAGTCCTGCGCACTCTCATTTGGGTCCCACACATTTTCTACGGCGTCCTGAGCACTCTCATTTGGGTCCCACACACTTTCTACGGCGTCCAGCGCACTGTTATTTGGGTCCCGCACATTTTCTACGGAGTCCTGCGCACTCTCATTTAGGTCCCACACATTTTCTACGGCGTCCTGCGCACTCTCATTTGGGTCCCACACATTTTCTACGGCGTCCTGAGCACTCTCATTTGGGTCCCACACACTTTCTACGGCGTCCAGCGCACTGTTATTTGGGTCCCGCACATTTTCTACGGAGTCCTGCGCACTCTCATTTAGGTCCCACACATTTTTTACGGAGTCCTGCGCACTCTCATTTGGGTCCCACACATTTTCTACGGCGTCCTGAGCACTCTCATTTGGGTCCCACACACTTTCTACGGCGTCCAGCGCACTGTTATTTGGGTCCCGCACATTTTCTACGGAGTCCTGCGCACTCTCATTTAGGTCCCACACATTTTTTACGGAGTCCTGCGCACTCTCATTTGGGTCCCACACATTTTCTACGGCGTCCTGAGCACTCTCATTTGGGTCCCACACACTTTCTACGGCGTCCAGCGCACTGTTATTTGGGTCCCGCACATTTTCTACGGAGTCCTGCGCACTCTCATTTGGGTCCCACACACTTTCTTCGGCGTCCAGCGCACTGTTATTTGGGTCCCGCACATTTTCTACGGAGTCCTGCTCACTCTCATTTGGGTGCCACACACTTTCTACGGCGTTCGACGCACTGTTATTTGGGTCCCACACACTTTCTACGGCGTTCTGCGCACACCCATTTGGATTCCGCACGCTTTCTACGGCGTCCTGCTCACTCTCATTTGGCTGCCACACACTTTCTACTGCGTTCGACGCACTGTTATTTGGGTCCCACACATTTTCTACGGAGTCCTGCGCACTCTCATTTGGGTCCCACACATTTTCTACGGCGTCCTGAGCACTCTCATTTGGGTCCCACACACTTTCTACGGCGTCCAGCGCACTGTTATTTGGGTCCCACACATTTTCTACGGAGTCCTGCGCACTCTCATTTGGGTCCCACACATTTTTTACGGAGTCCTGCGCACTCTCATATGGGTCCCACACACTTTCTACGGCGTTCTGCGCACACCCATTCGGATCCCGCACACTTTCTACGGCGTCCTGCTCACTCTCATTTGGGTGCCACACACTTTCTACGGCGTTCTGCGCACACCCATTTGGGTCCCGCACACTTTTTACGGCGTCCTACGCACTCTCATTTGGGTCCCACACATTTTCTACGGCGTCCGACGCACTGTTATTTGGGTCCCACACATTTTCTACGGCATTCTGCGCACACTCATTTGGGTCCCACACACTTTCTACGGCGTTCTGCGCACACTCATATGGGTCCCACACACGTTCTTCGGCGTCTTGCGCACCCCTACTGGGGTCCCGCACACTATCTACGGCATCCGGTGCACTCTACCTTGGGTCCCACACACTTTCTACGGCGTTCTGCGCACACCCATTTGGGTCCCGCACACTTTCTACGGCGTCCTACGCACTCTCATTTGGGTCCCACACACTTTCTACGGCGTTCTGCGCACACCCATTTGGGTCCCGCACACTTTCTACGGCGTCCTACGCACTCTCATTTGGGTGCCACACACTTTCTACGGCGTTCGACGCACTGTTATTTGGGTCCCACACATTTTCTACGGAGTCCTGCGCACTCTCATTTGGGTCCCACACATTTTCTACGGCGTCCTGAGCACTCTCATTTGGGTCCCACACACTTTCTACGGCGTCCAGCGCACTGTTATTTGGGTCCCGCACATTTTCTACGGAGTCCTGCGCACTCTCATTTGGGTCCCACACATTTACACATTTTTTACGGAGTCCTGCGCATTCTCATTTGGGTCCCACACACTTTCTACGGCGTTCTACGCACACCCATTTGGGTCCCACACACTTTCTACGGCGTCCTGCTCACTCTCATTTGGGTGCCACACACTTTCTACGGCGTTCTACGCACACCCATTTGGATCCCGCACACTTTCTACGGCGTGCTGCTCACTCTCATTTGGGTGCCACACATTTTCTACGGAGTCCTGCGCACTCTCATTTGGGTCCCGCACACTTTCTACGGCGTCCTGCGAACTCTCATTTGGGTCCCACACACTTTCTACGGCGTCCTGCGCACTCTCACTTGGGTCCCACACACTTTCTACGGCGTCCTACGCACTCTCGTTTGGGTCCCACACATTTTCTACGGCGTCCTGCGCACTCTCACTTGGGTCCCACACATTTTCTACGGCGTTCTGCGCACACCCATTTGGGTCCCGCACACTTTCTACGGCGTCCTGCGCACTCTCACTTGGGTCCCACACACTTTCTACGGCGTCCTACGCACTCTCGTTTGGGTCCCATACGCTTTCTACGGAGTCCTGCGCACCCTCATTTGGGCCCCCCGCATCTCCTTCGCCGTCCTGCTCGCTCTCTTTTGGGTCCCACACTCTTTCTACGGCGTCCAGCGCACTGTTATTTGGGTCCCGCACATTTTCTACGGAGTCCTGCGCACTCTCATTTGGGTCCCACACATTTACACATTTTTTACGGCGTCCGGCGCTTTGTTATTTGAGTCCCACACACTTTCTACGGCGTTCTGAGCACACCCATTTGGATCCCGCACACTTTCTACGGCGTCCTGCGCACTCTCATTTGGGTCCCACACATTTTCTACGGAGTCCTGCGCACTCTCATTTGGGTCCCACACATTTTCTACGGAGTCCTGCGCACTCTCATTTGGGTCCCACACACTTTCTACGGCGTTCTGCGCACACCCATTTGGGTCCCGCACACTTTTTACGGCGTCCTACGCACTCTCATTTGGGTCCCACACATTTTTTACGGAGTCCTGCGCACTCTCATATGGGTCCCACACACTTTCTACGGCGTTCTGCGCACACCCATTTGGGTCCCGCACACTTTTTACGGAGTCCTGCGCACTCTCATTTGGGTCCCACACATTTTCTACGGCGTCCTGAGCACTCTCATTTGGGTCCCACACACTTTCTACGGCGTCCAGCGCACTGTTATTTGGGTCCCGCACATTTTCTACGGAGTCCTGCGCACTCTCATTTAGGTCCCACACATTTTTTACGGAGTCCTGCGCACTCTCATTCGGGTCCCACACATTTTCTGCGGCGTCCTGAGCACTCTCATTTGGGTCCCACACACTTTCTACGGCGTCCAGCGCACTGTTATTTGGGTCCCGCACATTTTCTACGGAGTCCTGCGCACTCTCATTTAGGTCCCACACATTTTTTACGGAGTCCTGCGCACTCTCATTTGGGTCCCACACATTTTCTACGGCGTCCTGAGCACTCTCATTTGGGTCCCACACACTTTCTACGGCGTCCAGCGCACTGTTATTTGGGTCCCACCCATTTTCTACGGAGTCCTGCGCACTCTCATTTGGGTCCTACACACTTTCTACGGAGTCCTGCGCACTCTCATTTGGGTCCCACACATTTTCTACGGCGTCCTGAGCACTCTCATTTGGGTCCCACACACTTTCTACGGCGTCCAGCGCACTGTTATTTGGGTCCCGCACATTTTCTACGGAGTCCTGCTCACTCTCATTTGGGTCCCACACACTTTCTACGGCGTTCTGCGCACACCCATTTGGATCCCGCACACTTTCTACGGCGTCCTGCTCACTCTCATTTGGGTCCCACACACTTTCTACGGCGTCCGACGCTTTGTTATTTGGGTCCCACACACTTTCTACGGCGTTCTACGCACACCCATTTGGATCCCGCACACTTTCTACGGCGTCCTGCTCACTCTCATTTGGGTGCCACACACTTTCTACGGCGTTCGACGCACTGTTATTTGGGTCTCGCACATTTTCTACGGAGTCCTGCGCATTCTCATTCGGGTCCCACACACTTTCTACGGCGTTCTACGCACACCCATTTGGATCCCGCACATTTTCTACGGCGTCCAGCGCATTGTTATTTGGGTCCCACACATTTTCTACGGAGTCCTGCGCACTCTCATTTGGGTCCCACACATTTTCTACGGAGTCCTGCGCACTCTCATTTGGGTCCCACACATTTTCTACGGAGTCCTGCGCGCTCTCATTTGGGTCCCACACACTTTCTACGGCGTCCTGCTCACTCTCATTTGGGTGCCACACACTTTCTACAGCGTTCTGCGTACACCCATTTGGGTCCCGCACACTTTCTATGGCGTCATTCGCACTCTCATTTGGGTCACACACATTTTCTACGGCGTCCAGCGCATTGTTATTTGGGTCCCACACATTTTTACGGAGTCCTGCGCATTCTCATTTGGGTCCCTCACACTTTCTACGGCGTCCTGCTCACTCTCATTTGGGTGCCACACACTTTCTACGGCGTCCTGCGCACTGTTATTTGGGTCCCACACACTTTCTACGGCATCCTGCGCACTCTCATTTGGGTCCCACACACTTTCTACGGCGTCCTGCGCACACCCATTTGGGTCCCACACATTTTCTACGGAGTCCTGCTCACTCTCATTTGGGTCCCACACACTTTCTACGGCGTTCTGCGCACACCCATTTGGATCCCGCACACTTTCTACGGCGTCCTGCTCACTCTCATTTGGGTGCCACACACTTTCTACGGCGTCCAGCGCACTGTTATTTGGGTCCCACACATTTTCTACGGAGTCCTGCGCACTCTCATTTGGGTCCCACACATTTTCTACGGCGTCCTGAGCACTCTCATTTGGGTCCCACACACTTTCTACGGCGTCCAGCGCACTGTTATTTGGGTCCCGCACATTTTCTACGGAGTCCTGCGCACTCTCATTTAGGTCCCACACATTTTTTACGGAGTCCTGCGCACTCTCATTTGGGTCCCACACATTTTCTACGGCGTCCTGAGCACTCTCATTTGGGTCCCACACACTTTCTACGGCGTCCTGCGCACTGTTATTTGGGTCCCGCACATTTTCTACGGAGTCCTGCGCACTCTCATTTAGGTCCCACACATTTTTTACGGAGTCCTGCGCACTCTCATTTGGGTCCCACACATTTTCTACGGCGTCCTGAGCACTCTCATTTGGGTCCCACACACTTTCTACGGCGTCCTGCGCACTGTTATTTGGCTCCCGCACATTTTCTACGGAGTCCTGCGCACTCTCATTTAGGTCCCACACATTTTTTCCGGAGTCCTGCGCATTCTCATTTGGGCCCCACACACTTTCTACGGCGTCCTGCGCACTCTCATTTGGGTGCCACACACTTTCTACGGCGTTCGACGCACTGTTATTTGGATCCCGCACACTTTCTACGGAGCCCGGCGCACTGTCTTTCGGCTCCCACACCTTTTCTACGGCGTCCTGCGCACTCTCATTTGGGTCCCACACATTTTCTGCGGCGTCCTGAGCACTCTCATTTGGGTCCCACACACTTTCTACGGCGTCCAGCGCACTGTTATTTGGGTCCCACACATTTTCTACGGAGTCCTGCGCACTCTCATTTGGGTCCCACACATTTTCTACGGCGTCCTGAGCACTCTCATTTGGGTCCCACACATTTTCTACGGCGTCCAGCGCATTGTTATTTGGGTCCCACACATTTTCTACGGAGTCCTGCGCACTCTCATTTGGGTCCCACACATTTTCTACGGCGTCCAGCGCACTCTCATTTGGGTCCCACACATTTTCTACGGAGTCCTGCGCACTCTCATTTGGGTCCCACACATTTTCTACGGCGTCCAGCGCATTGTTATTTGGGTCCCACACATTTTCTACGGCGTCCTGCGCACTCTCATTTGGGTCCCACACACTTTCTACGGCGTCCTGCGCACTCTCATTTGGGTCCCACACACTTTCTACGGCGTCCTGCGCACTCTCATTTGGGTCCCACACACTTTCTACGGCGTCCTGCGCACTCTCATTTGGGTCCCACACATTTTCTACGGCGTCCTGCGCACTCTCATTTGGGTCCCACACACTTTCTACGGCGTCCTGCGCACTCTCATTTGGGTCCCACACACTTTCTACGGCGTCCTGCGCACTCTCATTTGGGTCCCACACATTTTCTACGGCGTCCTGCGCACTCTCATTTGGGTCCCACACATTTTCTACGGAGTCCTGCGCACTCTCATTTGGGTCCCACACATTTTCTACGGCGTCCAGCGCATTGTTATTTGGGTCCCACACATTTTTTACGGAGTTCTGCGCATTCTCATTTGAGTGCCACACACTTTCTACGGCGTTCTACGCACACCCATTTGGATCCCGCACACTTTCTACGGCGTCCTGCTCACTCTCATTTGGGTGCCACACATTTTCTACGGAGTCCTGCGCACTCTCATTTGGGTCCCACACATTTTCTACGGAGTCCTGCGCACTCTCATTTGGGTCCCACACATTTTCTACGGAGTCCTGCGCACTCTCATTTGGGTCCCACACATTTTCTACGGCGTCCAGCGCATTGTTATTTGGGTCCCACACATTATTTACGGAGTCCTGCGCATTCTCATTTGGGTCCCACACATTTTCTACGGAGTCCTGCGCACTCTCATTTGGGTCCCACACATTTTCTACGGAGTCCTGCGCACTCTCATTTGGGTCCCACACACATTCTACGTCGTCCGGCGCACTCTACCTTGGGTCCCACACACTTTCTACGGCGTCCTGGTCACGCCCATGTGGGTCCCACACACTTTCTACGGCGTTCTGCGCTCACCCATTTGGGTCCCGCACATTTTCAACGGCGTCCTGCGCACTCTCATTTGGGTCCCACACACTTTCTTCGGCGTTCTGCGCACACTCATTTGGGTCCCGCACATTTTCAACGGCGTCCTGCGCACTCTCATTTGGGTCCCACACACTTTCTACGGCGTCCGACGCACTCTCATTTGGGTGCCACACACTTTCTACGGCGTTCGACTCACTGTTATTTGGGTCCCACACACTTTCTACGGCGTCCTGCTCACTCTCATTTGGGTGCCACACACTTTCTACGGCGTCCAGCGCACTGTTATTTGGGTCCCGCACATTTTCTACGGAGTCCTGCGCACTCTCATTTAGGTCCCACACATTTTTTACGGAGTCCTGCGCACTCTCATTTGGGTCCCACACATTTTCTACGGCGTCCTGAGCACTCTCATTTGGGTCCCACACACTTTCTACGGCGTCCTGCGCACTGTTATTTGGCTCCCGCACATTTTCTACGGAGTCCTGCGCACTCTCATTTAGGTCCCACACATTTTTTACGGAGTCCTGCGCACTCTCATTTGGGTCCCACACATTTTCTACGGAGTCCTGCTCACTCTCATTTGGGTCCCACACACTTTCTACGGCGTTCTGCGCACACCCATTTGGATCCCGCACACTTTCTACGGCGTCCTGCTCACTCTCATTTGGGTGCCACACACTTTCTACGGCGTCCAGCGCACTGTTATTTGGGTCCCGCACATTTTCTACGGAGTCCTGCGCACTCTCATTTAGGTCCCACACATTTTTTACGGAGTCCTGCGCACTCTCATTTGGGTCCCACACATTTTCTACGGCGTCCTGAGCACTCTCATTTGGGTCCCACACACTTTCTACGGCGTTCTACGCACACCCATTTGGATCCCGCACACTTTCTACGGCGTCCTGCTCACTCTCATTTGGGTGCCACACACTTTCTACGGCGTTCGACGCACTGTTATTTGGGTCCCACACACTTTCTACGGCGTTCTGCGCACACCCATTTGGATTCCGCACGCTTTCTACGCCGTCCTGCGCACTCTCATTTGGGTCCCACACATTTTCTACGGCGTCCTGAGCACTCTCATTTGGGTCCCACACACTTTCTACGGCGTCCAGCGCACTGTTATTTGGGTCCCACACATTTTCTACGGAGTCCTGCGCACTCTCATTTGGGTCCCACACATTTTTTACGGAGTCCTGCGCACTCTCATATGGGTCCCACACACTTTCTACGGCGTTCTGCGCACACCCATTCGGATCCCGCACACTTTCTACGGCGTCCTGCTCACTCTCATTTGGGTGCCACACACTTTCTACGGCGTTCTGCGCACACCCATTTGGGTCCCGCACACTTTTTACGGCGTCCTTCGCACTCTCATTTGGGTCCCACACATTTTCTACGGCGTCCGACGCACTGTTATTTGGGTCCCACACATTTTCTACGGCGTTCTGCGCACACTCATTTGGGTCCCACACTTTCTACGGCGTTCTGCGCACACTCATATGGGTCCCACACACGTTCTTCGGCGTCTTGCGCACCCCTACTGGGGTCCCGCACACTATCTACGGCATCCGGTGCACTCTACCTTGGGTCCCACACACTTTCTACGGCGTTCTGCGCACACCCATTCGGATCCCGCACACTTTCTACGGCGTCCTGCTCACTCTCATTTGGGTGCCACACACTTTCTACGGCGTTCTGCGCACACCCATTTGGGTCCCGCACACTTTTTACGGCGTCCTACGCACTCTCATTTGGGTCCCACACACTTTCTACGGCGTTCGACGCACTGTTATTTGGGTCCCACACATTTTCTACGGAGTCCTGCGCACTCTCATTTGGGTCCCACACATTTTCTACGGCGTCCTGAGCACTCTCATTTGGGTCCCACACACTTTCTACGGCGTCCAGCGCACTGTTATTTGGGTCCCACACATTTTCTACAGAGTCCTGCGCACTCTCATTTGGGTCCCACACATTTTTTACGGAGTCCTGCGCACTCTCATATGGGTCCCACACACTTTCTACGGCGTTCTGCGCACACCCATTCGGATCCCGCACACTTTCTACGGCGTCCTGCTCACTGTCATTTGGGTCCCACACACTTTCTACGGCGTTCTGCGCACACCCATTCGGATCCCGCACACTTTCTACGGCGTCCTGCTCACTCTCATTTGGGTGCCACACACTTTCTACGGAGTCCTGCGCACTCTCATTTGGGTCCCACACATTTTCTACGGCGTCCAGCGCATTGTTATTTGGGTCCCACACATTTTTTACGGAGTTCTGCGCATTCTCATTTGAGTGCCACACACTTTCTACGGCGTTCTGCGCACACCCATTCGGATCCCGCACACTTTCTACGGCGTCCTGCTCACTGTCATTTGGGTCCCACACACTTTCTACGGCGTTCTGCGTACACTCATATGGGTCCCACACACGTTCTTCGGCGTCTTGCGCACCCCTACTGGGGTCCCGCACACTATCTACGGCATCCGGTGCACTCTACCTTGGGTCTCACACACTTTCTACGGCGTTCTGCGCACACCCATTCGGATCCCGCACACTTTCTACGGCGTCCTGCTCACTCTCATTTGGGTGCCACACACTTTCTACGGCGTTCTGCGCACACCCATTTGGGTCCCGCACACTTTTTACGGCGTCCTACGCACTCTCATTTGGGTCCCAAACACTTTCTACGGCGTTCGACGCACTGTTACTTGGGTCCCACACATTTTCTACGGAGTCCTGCGCACTCTCATTTGGGTCCCACACATTTTCTACGGCGTCCTGAGCACTCTCATTTGGGTCCCACACACTTTCTACGGCGTCCAGCGCACTGTTATTTGGGTCCCACACATTTTATACGGAGTCCTGCGCACTCTCATTTGGGTCCCACACATTTTTTACGGAGTCCTGCGCACTCTCATATGGGTCCCACACACTTTCTACGGCGTTCTGCGCACACCCGTTCGGATCCCGCACACTTTCTACGGCGTCCTGCTCACTGTCATTTGGGTCCCGCACACTTTTTACGGCGTTCTGCGCACACCCATTTGGGTCCCGCACACTTTTTACGGCGTCCTACGCACTCTCATTTGGGTCCCACACATTTTCTACGGCGTCCGACGCACTGTTATTTGGGTCCCACACACTTTCTACGGCGTTCTGCGCACACCCATTTGGGTCCCGCACACTTTTTACGGCGTCCTGCTCACTCTCATTCGGGTGCCACACACTTTCTACGGCGTTCTGCGCACACCCATTTGGGTCCCGCACATTTTTTACGGAGTCCTGCGCACTCTCATATGGGTCCCACACACTTTCTACGGCGTTCTGCGCACACCCATTAGGGTCCCGCACACTTTCTAGGCGCCCGGCGCGCTCTCATTTGGGTCCCACACATTTTCTACGACGTTCTGCGCACTCCCACTTGAATCCCATACACATTCTACGCCGTCTTGCGCACTCCTACTGGGGTTCCGCACACTATCTCCGGCGTTCTGTGGCGCACTTCTGATTCACACCCTGCGGCGTTCCAAAAAGTACTTCCAAGATCCCGCCGTATTGATTGAAGCGTTGCCCCGTCTCAGGGAGCGTTCAATCCTGAGAAAAAGCCTATCAGTAACGGTGTTTATTTCATTAGTTCATTTTTACGGATGAGTAAACGTCGGATGGTTTATAATAACATGTTTACGTGTTTTTGTCTTTCCTGACCCTCAATTTTGAGGTTCCACAAAAATTGAGCTACAAACTTCAAATTTTGACAGGAGCTAGGTGCAATCATAACCAACTTTCTGGCCAAAAATGAGCTTTCTGGCTCAACGTAAAGTGTTCCAACAAGATCGTGTACGCCAACTGAAAAAAAAGGAGATGAACCCTTTTTTCGGCCAAAATCACGTGGTTTTGACAATTTTTCTCGAATCTCAGGTAACCATTCAGGGCCATTTTTGAACAGTTATTCAACTTTCTTAAGTATATCAAATGCAAAAAGAACGGACTTTCTACGTTTACTCTGGACCCTGATACTGAGGTTAGGGGGTCGCGCGATGGCGAATCAAAGCCAAATCTGCGCTTCGCGCTCACCACAATTTCGCCATAACCTGAAGCGTATTTAGCAGTTATTTGCATTCCATTTGCTTTGGTTGAAGAGTTCGAGTAAGTTTTGATAAGTTTTTGTCCTTTTTTGACCTACCAAAAAGTCCGTTGAGCAAACCCTGCATACATTTTTGTTACTTTATTCGTCCCTCACAACTTCCACTGGGACTTTTTCCAGAACGTCGCGGGGTCTGAAAATCAGTCCCTAGTGAAAACTATTCCTTGAGTCTTTCAGAAGATTGAGACCATCATTGAAAGGCAGCATACACGCTCACAAACGTGGTC
The DNA here is from genome assembly GCA_029168955.1 of Aplectana chamaeleonis. Classification (NCBI taxonomy): domain Eukaryota; kingdom Metazoa; phylum Nematoda; class Chromadorea; order Rhabditida; family Cosmocercidae; genus Aplectana; species Aplectana chamaeleonis. The sequence goes on from JAPDOI010000592.1 coordinate 97,351, forward strand.
GAGATAACAGCATGAATAGGCCCGCATGGTCCCTACCATGTACGACGTTTGAAGCGCCAAAAACCATCCAGGATGGCAATATTTGACAATGTTTGAGCAATCTTGCCTTCCACGCCTGCACTTTCCCACCCATTCGAGTACGAGAATGAGAAATGAAACCTGAGAAAACATGCGATAAGTTAAAGTGATAGCACTATCACATGGGAGTGCACGAGAGAAAAAGCTCGATTTTCCTGAAAATAACATGTTTGTTCATCGATGAAATCCTCCAATTCAAAAAGTCAGCCAAAGTACATATAGCGGCATTCTCGAAAGTGAACGAGAGTTAATCGGTATGCAGACATGTTATATTCAGGTAAATCAAGCTGTTTCTCTCGTGTACTCCCATTTGATAGTGCTATCACCCTAATTTATCACATGTTTCTCAAGTTTCATTTCTCATTCTCGTACTCGAATGGGTGGGAAAATACAGGGGTGGAAGGCAAGATTGCTCAAACATTGTCAAATATTGCCATCGTGTATGGTTTTTGGCGCTTCAAACGTCGCTGACAACATGGTAGGGACCGTGCGGGCCTATTTCAGCTGTTATCTCGACCACGTTTGTGAGCGTGTATGCTGCCTTTAAAGGCATCGTACACGATGAAAACCGTACTTGGGTTTTTGAGTCTTTAGTGTTGTTATACGCCTATAGTGACTGAAGGTTGCGAAATGCCCCTCAAAAACGTCAATTTTCCAGGAAAAACCCATTTCAGGAAAGTTCAATACAAATTCGAAGTTCCCGCCGAAATCAATTTGGGATAGTTGCGCGAAGAACACAAGAAACACTTTTACGATTTGTTCCTTGGCGCAGAGTTGGAAGCAATTCACCGAGGACGCCATTCAGAGGAGCGATCTTTTTTTTTAACGAAACTAAAAAGGGTTACTAACATGCTGCGTCCATTGCCGTCAGCTGCTTTCGATCCATGCCGAGCGTAAAATCGAGTGGCGTGTGAATCGCGCCCTACGACGCGTCAACGCACGATCGCCGGCAGCGACAACGGAGTTTCGTTCCTTGTAACAACGTATCGACCCCAAGGCCGGCCTTCAAAACCCAGAAAGCCCTTTTGAGGTAAGCGAATCTCCATTCAGAGGCGATTTTGAAACTCCAAACTTTCTGAGTGACATTGGTATGACCCACTAGTCCGACTGAAAGCAAAAGCTGGAATTCGGTTTTCATCGTCTACGATGCCTTTGAAGGAAGAGTAAACGCTCGTGAGCCGCGTTGAGTTGACAATGTAAATGGACCGGTACGGCTTGTACCTCAATGCCTACACTACTAAAAACGCGGAGAATAAGGCAGAATGCCCTAATTGAGTAGTTTTGAATCGCTCCTCAATTCTCCTTCCCTGCTTACAACGGCTTAAAGGCAGCGTACACGCTGGTAAACGTGGTTGATATAACTACGGAAATGGAATAGTATGACACAGAACACAACGCCTACGCATTTTGAAGCGTCAAAAACGACCCACAATGCCGCTACACAAGTAAGAAGTTGGCCCCGCCCCTGTATTTGCGTCCTCCTCCAAAATAGAGGTGGTGGCCCATTCCCACCGTCGGCCACGTTTGTGGGTTGTAGAATAGGTACAAAAGGTAAACCACGAACGCCGCAGACTGTGAAAATGGCCCAGCACAGTGTTGTAGAAGAGGACGCAAATACAGCGGGCGGGCAGATACAGGGGCGGGGCCAACTTCTCACTCGTGTAGCGTCATTGTGGATCGTTTTTGACGCTTCAAAAGGCGTAGGCGTTGTGTTCTGTGTCATACTATTCCATTTCCGTAGTTATCTCAATCACGTCTAGGAGCTTGTATGCTGCCTTTAAGATTCCCCGATTCTTTTTTGGTGCGTATTATACCTATTCCAAATAAAATTTATTTCGAATATCCGACTTTTCGACTATAGTCGGATATTGCGCTTTTTCGGGTACTCAACTTTTTTACTGTAGTCGGATATCATACTTTTTCAAATATCTGACTTTTCGACTGTAGTCGGATATCGCACTTTTTCGAATATCCGACTTTTCGACTGTAGTCGGATATAAAAATTTTTCGAATATTCGACTTTTCGAATAAAAAGTCGATTTTCTATCCGAGTGAAACAGTCGGATAGTCATCCCCTTTTTCAATTCGGAACAAGTATCACCCCCCTCCCATTTGAAGGAAGCCGCGGCGCAGCGACCTAACGTGAAATCACTCGATCGATGCTCATGATTATCATCACCTCCTCGCTTCCGTGCTTGTCACGTGTGTTCCTCGCAGCTGCCTCTCAGCCAGTGATAGACGATATAGTGCGTATCGTGATTTCCGAACTGTTCCGCTTTTGATTTCACCTTTAGCCTGTCAAAACTTGCCTTAACACGTCACCAGAAAACCCCTCAAAAGCACCAGTGAATTCAGCATTTTCAACAAGTTAACCTTTGACAGATAGCCAACAATTCGGGAATAACAAAACGAACTCATTCCTTTTATGTCCGGCTGCGGTATATCATTCCTGATTGTGACTGTTATGCCTCTGTTAAGGGCAGTGTTCACGAAGATTTTCGTCGTCTAATTTCCATTTCAAAGGCAGCATACGCGCAAAGAAACGTGTACAAGTTTTCATTATTTTGCGCGGGTTCGTCTACCAGATTGTGATATACACTGCGTATCATAAAGATAGGACACCCTCTGAAATTGTCGCTCTCGTGTTTGTTGAGCAAGATAGATCTTTTTCGTCAAAACTACTGTGATCAGAATGTAAAATAACCCCCGTATACCTCTTTTGGGTTAGATTGACTGTTTGTGCACTTTTCTAGAATAAATTTATGTTTTAAATCGCGTATCAAAAAAATAGGACACCCCTGGGTTAAATCGGATTTCTCGTCCGATAAAATTGTGCGATCCCAAATCTAATGGCCTATTGGACTTCTTCGCACCTTTGCTGCAAGAAATACTCGATTTTGTATACTTTTGACCAAACTGATCTGCCTTCGCAAGTCGATCTTGCTCCATTTCTCGGTTTTTGCATGTTGGAGCGCAGAAATTGAGAGAAATCGTCGGCCATTGGCTCAGACCCGACAAACCTAAATATTCTAGAGATTTTTAATTTTGTTGAGATCAGGACTGTAGACTATCCACTCTGGACAAGATATTTTTTGCCGAGTAATGAAGCCGATCTCAGACCTGCTCACCTGAACTTTCTGGTTGTCCGGCTAAAAACTGCAATTTTGTCGCCTGAAAACTTTGGGAATTGAAAGTAGGTGTCACTATGATATCACCTGGTACTCACTGGAGATCATCCGACTGCTGGCGAACGCGAGCTGCAGACGTCCTTTACGGGCAAATCCTCTGACAGATTATGGGAGATCTGTGACCGCGGTTCCGATGGCTAAGGTGGACAGCTACTTCGACTACAATACCCGCACTAATTTTCTCAAAAAAAGCCGCAAAATTCGCGAAATCGCGACTTTTGCGACTTTTCGTCATAACTTGGCTCAAAGAGCTCCAACTGAGCCCTGGAGGACATATTTCGAATCAGCATCACAAGGTCTTTCTTTTGAGCATACACATGTCTTACGGGCAAACATGGCATATAGGGCTTACACAATCAATCGAGTTGGCGAAAGGAAAAGTCTAGTAAGTGGTTTTTCGACATAATTTCACGTCCACCTCAACAGTGTAAACGGTAAAGACAGCAGGTAATTAAGCTGTCCGGGGCTGACCGACCTTTTCTACAAAGTTTCAGATTTTTGCATTTTGAAACCCGAATATTTTTGCCATTTCCCGAGCCACAAGCCTCCTTTTGCTTAGATTAACAGCCAATATCAATGCTTTCCGACAAGTGTGTCTGATTCTCTTCATAAAAGAAATTCGGAGAAAATTTAGATCGCGAAAAGTGGTTCCCAGCGATGTTCAATGAGAGACGTCTGACTGCAGCCTTTCGAAGGAGGCCAGCAGTTACTGCTGGTAGCCTTTGTAGCTCCTCGCTGCTCACGATAAATACTGTGCTTTTCTGGGCCAAATTCCGGTCCGCAATTGCGTCTGGACACGCTTTGCGGCCGCGCGCTTTCAAGTCAGAAGGGTTTCCAGCGCCGCAGCCGCTGATCTGTTGACTCTAGGTGGGTTTTAGAAACTGAAAACTAAACAAAATTGGAGAAAACCGCATAAAAAAGCCATATCGAGTCGGCTTTGGCGCTGGAAACTCGACTGACTCAAGCGCGTGCGGTCGCAAAGCGTGTCGGGACGCAATTTCGGACAGGAATTTGGCCCAGAGAAGCACAGTATGTAGTTTTGAAAACCAGAAAATATTTTTTGCGATCCATTCTTTCTAACCCGGATTGTTATTATCATAAATTTTTCTTCGTTTTCTGAGGCCTTGCTAGCCGCGTTCAGCCACCGTAAGACATTTAGAATCTTCGTGATGAGGGCTTCCCAATGTTATAATGTTTTTTAAGTTTCAAACTCAAACAAAAAGATTCTCAGTCCCTCGTTCATATCCAAAGGAGCGATTTTCTGCCGGTCCCTCGCTTTGCTCTCTGCTTCCCCGCGCCCTCTTTCGGCGATGTCGAAATCTTCGCCCTGCAGTGTCTCGCATGCATCCCTCAGTAAACGAAGTACCCTGAAATTGATTGATTTCCGGCAGCCGAAATGGACTCGGGGTACTAGCGGGAAGATGGCGTCGGTGGAAGCAGGAAGAACGAGTGGTGGGTAGAAGGGATTCGACAATATGGATGGTCATTAGGCTACGAATGACAAGAACTGAAGTAGAGAGGAGCTAACCTTATAGGTCAGCCGCGGACAGCTTAATTACCTGCTGTCTATGCCGTTTACACTGTTGAGGTGGACGTGAAATTATGTCGAAAAACCACGAATTACTAGACTTTTCCTTTCGCCAACTCGGTTGATTGTGTAAGCCCTATATGCCTTGTTCGCCAGTAAGACATGTGTATACTCAAAAGAAAGACCTCTCGATGCTGATTTGAGATATGTCCTCCAGGGCTCAGTTGGAGCTCTTTGAGCCAAGTTATGATGAAAAGTCGCGATTTCGCGACTTTTGCGGCTTTTTGAGAAAATTAGCGCGGGTATTGTATTTGTGTATAGGCGATGGTTTCTATTGGATAGGAGTCTTTTCACAATAGGTCTGATGGTCGGAAGTGCTACTAAAGCAATTCAAGGGTAGGTGCTGTCCAATTTAGACTTCAGAACTCCAGACGTAGATCTCCCATATTCCCTCAGAGCATTTGCCCGTCAAGGATGTCTACAGATTGCGTTCGCAGCAGTTGGATGATCTCCTATGAGTACCAGAGGATATCAGAGTGACACCTACTTTCATTTCTCCACGTTTTCGGGCGAGAAAGTTGCAGTTTCTTGCCAGAAAACCAGAAAGTTCACGTGAGCAGGTCTGAGGTCGGCTTCTTTGCTCGGCATTAACTATCTTGTCCAGCGTGGCTAGTCTACCTTTCTGATCTCAACAAAATGAAGAATCTCCGGGATATTTAGGTTGGTCAGGTCTGAGCAAATGGCCGGCGATTTCTCTCGATTTCTGCGCTCTAACAGGAAATAAGTGAGAAATGGAGCAAGATCGACTTCCGAAGGCAGATCAGTTTGGTGAAAAGTATACAAAATTGAGTATTTGTTGCAGCAAAGGTGCGAAGGAGTCCTATTGGCCATTAGATTTGGGATCGCACAATTTTATCGGACGAGAAATCCGATTTAACCCAGGGGTGTCCTATTTTTTTGATACGCGATTTAAAATATAAATTGATTCTAGAAAAGTGCACAAACATTCGATCTAACCCAAAATAAGTATACGGTGGTTGTTTCACATCCTGATCACAGTAGTGTTGACGAAAATGATCTACTCAGACAACAGGTGCGGACTGACCGCTGGCAATCAAGGCCTCTCCGGGCGGTTCGCCGGCAAGTTGCGGGCGGATCGCTGCTCATCGTGGCCTCGGCGGGCGGATCGCTGGCTATCAAAGCCTTTGCGGGCGGATCGCTGCGTTTTGGCGGGCGGATAGCGGCGCCTGAGAAACTTGATCACGCTAGCGGGCGGATCGCCGGCAAGCTCTAAAGCGGCAATCCGCCCGCAACCTGCCAGCGATCCGCCCGCAAGGGCTTTGATAGCCAGCGATCCGCCCGCTGAGCTATGAGATGCAGCGATCCGCCCGCAACTTGCCGGCGATCCGCCCGCCAGGGCCTTGATAGCCAGCGATCCGCCCGCTCAAATTGTACACGGTGAAACTGGTCAATCAATGATGAGTGGATTGGAGTTCATTTATTGATCCACTGCCGCGCCATAAACCCCCATCCGCCATCTCTACTTCAGTATCATAGTTGTTTCACTTCTATATGTCGCTTTTTTCTTGATGTTGCTTAATTGTTGAGTGATCTTATAATGCTTACCTTGTATTTAGCTCATTAGAGTACGTGTTCTTTAATTTTCCCAGTTTATCGCGAGTATCCTAATTCTGAGAAGCGGTTGTTTTTGAAAAAAACATATGGTGTATGCTAGAAATGGAGAGAAAAGCGCTTCGCTCAAAAGATGGCGGAATAACATCTACGCCGCGGCTATTTAGAGATATGATAGAAACCATACAATATCGTAAATTCTTGACACAGATGGTGCTAAGCGCGTGAATGGAACAGTCACCGAGTTTTCCCCGCCTCTCCTGCGCTTGGAATAATTTACGATCATCCACTGACGGCTCACTTGGCCTGTTTTCAGTTCGTCGCTTTGAAATTATTCGAAAAATTATTCGAATATATTCGAGTCGATTTAATTCGAAACTATTCAAAAATCGGACCTCAAAAAAAGAGGCCATTCGAATATATTCAAAAATCGGACGTTAAAAAAGGGAGTCATTCGAATCTATTCGATATTCGGTCTTTTCTTTCAGGGCACAACATAGTAAACTGGTGTAAACCTTGTTTTTAGAGGAAGCGAGCCTCCTTCGAGGGAAGTAGATATATGACGCATTTTTCGGGCGCAGGAGTCAGATGGCAGCGGCGTCCTCGGTTCAGTTACTAAAGTTTGCGGTGCTTGAACCCTATCTGGAGGTCCCTCTCACCCGGTGAAGGCCCCAATAGAGGTTGGGAGGAGTCGTCGCGCCGCGTGTCGGGGTGCCGGCCGCATCGTGTGTCGCTGTGCCGGCCGCGTCGCGTGTCGGCGTGCAGGCGGTGTCCCGGTTTAGCGTGCAGGCTAGCTGTGTGGGCGCAGTGTTGAATTCGAGTGATGAGGTTCCCCAATTTGGATATGTGGACCGTGACTGACCACATTTTTGAGGATTTTCTATGGGAGGATACGAAAGGTAAGAATTTGAAAACCTGAATATACCCGAAAGTCCGAGTTTCAAAGAAGTCGAATTACGACATTTGAAATGTACGGTCGGCATGGATCCTAAAGAGACGTTCTGTTCCCTAGTAAACGTTGGCGCAAGCTCGGTGCCATATGCTAACACATAGGTGCACCAAGTTTGTGCCAACCTTCAGTCAGGAACGCATGGTAAATAGAATTTCGCTATTTCGAGACCCACAATGCAGATTTTTGTGGAACTTAGGAAATGTAGGGAGCCCTTACTAACTTTGTGAAAGTGCCGAGTGAGCCAAATTATCCGCTCTAGCACGATGTGATTTTACTTCATTTGCCAAAAGATTACAATGCGACTAGTTGTAGCTAGCAACACGTTTTGGCGCAATTTAGGCAGTTGGCCGTATTCATGAAAGAAACGGTGCCTCCCGGGAAGGTCCTAAGTTCGCCCAACGCATACACTGGCTGCTTATAGGAACCCTTCCGGGAGGCTCCCGTAGGGTCATGGATATGGCCACAGAACTTTTCAGGGTGATTGTGAACTGGCGCCCCTGAAAGGATGGTCGCGTGAATGATTCCACAATATCCAACCTGCTCCCCATATTGGAGCTCAATCGAACCGCAAAGTACACTACTAGCGCAGCTGATGAGCTTCAAATCTCTACTGCCCTAATCGGAGTTAACTTTGGGTCCGCAGCTGCAAACAACCGTAGTTGCAGCGAGCAGCTCGGATATGCTAGAGCTGGGTCTACGGGGTCACGGCACTATCATTTAGTTCTCAGCAAGATTGTTTGTAAGCTGCGTGCTGCAACAGACCTTATCTGCAAATGCGGAGCGCTATTTCACTCCTGTTCGGACACTGCGGGGCGGGCTGGACGTAATTCTTTTGAGAGACTGGGGCATTGTATTCAATTTTTGAAGAGCTTGACCAACTGCCGTGTCTGGTGTTCGAAGAGGCGTGAACCAACGTCTAAGAAAAATTGTGAAGTTTTCAAACATTAAAGGGTAGACTATGAGACACGGGACGGAGTAAACGAATTGATTCATTATTATGTGGGTATAAGGCAGTAGATGAGCAGTACTGAGGTGTGCAGAAGTACGGCCGGCGCCGGTTGCCCACATACCTTGCGTTCCTTATTGTGACTTGGTGCAAACTCGGTGCACGCAAGTTATGTATAACATAGGCACATCGGCTTTGCTCCAAGAAACAATAAGGAAAGCTAAATATCAAAGCGATCTGTTGTTGACAATACGCCGGTTGGGGTATAGGGTGCAGCACAAACTTCAGGGCCTCAGTTTATTGAGCAGTAAAAAGTTTTTGACCGGATTTTTTGGCCCAGGTTTTCCTCAACATGTTTAGGTAGTCAACTCTTTGGGTTGATTAACACTGCGTCATAGGTGCTTAAAGGCACAGTCCAAGCTCAGGGGCCAAATCTGAGATTTTTATACAATTGTGAAGTAGACTCACCTTATGAAACACCTGCCAAGTGCGAGCTCTCAATTTCTCTGAATAAGCGAGATATAGGAGGAAGCCACCCTGGGGCGCCCACACCAGGAAGCCACTTTGGCACGCCCCTTTACGATCTTTCGAGCTGGACAGTGGCGAGATGAGTGATGATTTCCGATCAATAGCCCCGTTCTTCCCTACATTCTCAGCCTCCCTCTTTATTCAGGTCGGCTCGCATCCATAGGTTGCAAATGACGGAAGTTACAAGCCTCGGACAACTCGTCCACCATGCTTCCGCAGCTCAATTTTCGAGGGGCCACAACTCCGTTCTCAGGGTGCCTTGTACGACTAGAGAGACATCATTGGAATCAGCGTGAGACCATTTTTAAGATAAGAAGGGAAACAGAAAATCGATTTTGAGGTAGGACTGTGCCTTTAAGAATTGGTCCCCGACCCGAGGGATCAAAAGGAGAAGGGGTTCAAATTACGGGTACATCGCTGACAACTGGCGGGTAGATCGCTGATAACTGGCGGGTGGATCGATGATAACTGCCGGGCGGATCGCTGGTTACTGGCGGGCGGATCGCTGGCTACTGGAGGGTGGATCGCTGGCTACTGGCGGGTGGATCGCTGGCTACTGCCGGGCAGATCGCTGGCTACCGGCGGGCGGATGGCTGGCTACTGGCGGGCGGGTCGCTGGCTACTGGCCGGCGGGTGGCGGGGGGGATGTCGATCCGCCCGCCAAAAGCCAGCGATCCGCCCGCACCTGCTGTCTGAGTATCCTGCTTAACAAACACGAGACCGACAAATAGGGGGTGTCCTATCTTTATGATACGCAGTGTATAGCCAAGAAGTCACCCAGAACACTCGAATTTCCGAGAAAGACTCGTTCGAAATTCTCGGAGCATTCAGGTTCCTTTTTTACGTATGTCTGGTGTGTCTTGTGTAATACACAAACGTCGGAAAATTGGACGTCTCAAGTGGTTTTCCAGATTCACGGAGAATCGGCGGACAACGCGCTGGAACGCGTTATTTCAGAGAAATAACTTTCTGGCCTCGACTAGTTGAACGGAAGGATAAACGAGTTTTAGGTGGCTACAAACGGTGAATGATGGGGCCATCAAATTTATTTGAGGGTAATGTAATGGGGGCTTGCAGACGTCAGATCGCACCACGAATTCAGGGAATCTATTATAGGACGTGGGCGGAGTGGCCCAATGGGTTGGCTGGCCCACGAGATTTTCACCTACTTATCGGCCGTTTTTCGTCTCTTTTCTGTTCTTAATCTTCTTAGAGGGACCCAAAGCTTACGTTTTAGCCATGAAAACGTGCAACTTTTTCTTCGTGAACACTGCCTCTAAAGTTGAATTTTAATCAATCCTTCGGACTCATCTCGTCAAAAATATTGACTGAAGTGCTTGATTTCATTGTTGAACTGTTTTCATTAGGTAAATTCGCACTTATTTCGTCCTCTGAATGTCGATGATTTTTGACTGCTCGGCATGAGACTGCGATCTTTTTTTGCAGCGCTGTGCACGTGTGCACGAACTGACATCTTTGGGTCTTAGAAACTCTAACCCTAGCCCGTTTTTCACCGCGCTACCTTCATAGTTTTTCAGGATGCAATATCGAATACATTCGAATAAGAGGGCGACCAACGCCGCGTGAAAGGCGACGAGGGGGCACCACAGAGTGTATTGGCGCCGCGACGGCCCCACGTCACTGCTAGCGAGCGGCAACCGACGCGGCGACGATAATATTGTGAAACAATTTTGTTGCCACGTCAAGACTGACGGTCGGCGACCTGTCGCCGGACGGTGGAACTTTGCAGACCCCTTTAAAGGCAGTGGTCACGATGAAAAACGTTATCGAAAAAACTACAAAAATCAGCTTAGATCAAAAACAGCTGAAAAACTATGAAGGTAGCGCGGTGAAAAACGGTCTACAAATAGAGTTTCTAGGGCCCAAAGAAGCTAGTTCGTGCACACGTGCACAGCGATGACGAAACAGATCGCAGTCTCATGCCGAGCAGTCAAAAATCATCGACATTCAGAGGACGAAACAAATGCAAATTTAACGAATAAAAACAGTTGAATAATGAAAGCATCCCTTCAGTCAATGCTTTTGACTAGATGTGTACATAAATTCGAAGGTTCATTGATTGACATTCAATTTCAAGCTGGCTGATGTTCTTCATATAAGAGGTCATCGATGCCGATGATGTGGAGAGGGCTCGTCCACCATCAAAAGACAAGAAAGTTCAGGTTTTAAATTCGGCCCAAAACAAAGGTTTTTTCGCGATTTTTTCTTATAGGTCCTACTACTCGAGACCCAGGAAAGGATTTGGAGAGAAAAAGACGACAAGCATATTTGATCGCGACCACTGCCTTTAAGGAATATCGATCACATTGGGCATTGGGGCGACCGTCGCGGCTTGGAGGGCGACGAGAAGTGAACGCAGAGTTTATAGACGGTACGACGGCCCTGCGTCATAGCTTCGTTAGGTGGAGCCGCGTACTCCAGAAACCTTCACCTCAGGGCAGATTAAGGGACAAACCTTCACTTCTGGGGAAACCAATAACGTCCGGGCCAAAGCCCCGAAAAGGAATCAAACGACATTCGTGCGAATCATTTTCAAGATGGGATGGGTGTCATTACCGGTTTTTCGTTCGTTACTTTTTTACTGTTAAATATAGACATACGGGGGAAGAAAGTTTTGGAATCCTCATGAAAATCTGCATCTAAAAGTTTTTCTCAGATCTTAAATTAACGACCGCGATCTTACATCCGATTTTAGTTTATAAAATGCATTTTTCCGTCTGAAGCTATCGGTTTTTTGTTTATAACTTTCTAGCCTTTGAAGATCGACCTCGGTGAAAACTGTTTTGGAGAATTTCTAAGGATTCTGTGCCGATGGTGTTTTCAGGATGGAAATTTTTATCCCGATCTTTTAGCCTCAATTATTCCATAAAATACCAGTTTTTCAAATATATTTCTTCAACTGTTATAGAAAGGGTGGCGGGAAAGGCTGTGTTTGGAATCTGCGTAAAAGTTTGCATCCAACGATGTATTGTCTGATGCTGTTGTACTCGACACGAGGTCGATAAAAGTTCTTTATGGCTAACGTTTCGGAGTAACCTCCTTCTTCAGAGCCTGAAAAGATCAAATAAGAAATGTGTTTACACGGCCAAACGTCGCCTAAACCCTACCGAAATTCGGAATACTATTTTCTCTCACGAAGGAAGGAGAGCAAACCAGAGAAAGTACCTAATCTAACCAAGAACTCGCTAGCGATCAGAACAGCTTGGAACGTCGATGAAAGGGACCGCTGTAGACCACCCTTCCATCGAAGTTCCAAGCTGTTCTGATCACTAGCGAGTTCTTGGTTAGGTGAGGTACTTTCTCTGGTTTGCTCTCCCTCCGTCGTGACAGAAAATAGTATTCCGAATTTCGGTAGGGTTTAGGCGACGTTTGGCTGGGTAAACACATTTCTTATTTGATCTTGTCAGGCTCTGAAGAAGGAGGTTACTCCCAAACGTCAGCCATAAAGAACTTGTATCAACCTCGTGTCGAGTACAACATCATCAGACAACTATATTGTTAGCATGCCGAGGTTTATGGAGAGTCGCACATGGAGGTTCACCGATGTATTGTTTTTTCAACTTTACTGGCTCCATAAGCCAGCTAGGTCGGTGGAGCCGGTCTCCATAGCCTTATCCATAAAGTGCTCTTGCCTGTATGGTGTAAATAGGAGACGCAGAGATATGCTGGAGCCAACAATGAGGCTCGGCTCCACCGACCTGGCTGGCTCAAAGGCACAGTGAGGTGCGTCCGAATGAGAATGGCGACCCATGCGGCAGGCGTGCTTGGCAGGCGGCCGTCGCGTTCGCAGCTCTCGGACGAGCATGCGAAAAGTCCCCACCGCCATCGACTACGAACGGGGCCGGCACCGGCTGGCAGCAAGCACTGCGCCGATCATTCAGCTCTGTAGACGGGGGAAGAGGGGACGGCCGTCGCTAAAATCCAACACTCGTCCGAGGGCGGCACATGCGACAGCCGCCTGCCAAGCACGCCGGTTGCGTGGGCCGCCAGTCTCATTCGGGCACACTTTACACCCTCAGACATGAATTTCGTGATTTTTATTAGATTGTGTAGTAGACCCCTCCTTCTTCTTCTTCTTATCGGCCACATAGAGCTTCTCCTTATAGGTGTAAAAAGGCAGCCACATCACACGGGTTCGTCCACATATCCATAACTGTTAGAGAAGTCGGCCTTGCAGGACATGAAAATAAATGAAATGAATCGTGCCCTGGGTTGTGGCAGTCAGGACATTCGTCGGGGATCGACGAGGAGTGTCCACATCGTAGACCTGCCAGGATGACCCGTGTACGTCTGGGTAGGTCCATTTCGCTGTCGTCGATCGGGGGTGGCACGTCACCAAGAATTGGATTTAGGGGAGCACTGGAGAGGTATTCTCTGACGAATCGGGTGTGCTCCATTTGCAGTAGTCTGACGCGATTGAGCTCCGAATTCGCCCAACGTTGACGATCCAAGACAGAGACTGCAGCATGAAGTGGCGAGCGAATATGTCGGAAATGGGGACCAGATGAGTGTAATGAGAAATTAGGGTGTGTGGAATTCCTTACAATGCCAACATGGAACTGTTGCGACTGGAGTTGACAATGCTGCTTCACAGGAAGCAGCGAACACTCTTGATGTAGATGAGATACCGGTGTGGATCTAGGGCATCCATTGATCGCGCGTAGAGCAGTGTTCTGTGCACGCTGAAGTTTGCTCCAAGAGGCTTCCGACAGGTGTCTTGACCATATTGGGGCTCCATATTCCAGCACCGGCTGCACCATAGCCCTGTAGGTGGTTCGCAAAATTCCCTTAGAGCTGCCCCATGTAGTGCCTGCCAGCGAACGGAGAATGTTGTTACGTGTGTTGGCAGCAGCAGCTCGAATACGTGTGTTTTCGTGAAAACGCAGTGACGGGTCCAGGAATACACCAAGTAGACGAGGGTGTTTTGATAAGGGCAACGTATCTCCTTCCCAAAGAATCTTGGTATGCAGCTTGTGTTCGGCAGTCGCTGTAGTGCACAAACTGACGCTGGATTTGGTAGCAGAGACCTTTAGCTGCTTCGATTCAAGGAACTTGGCCAGACTGACGAGGTATTTATTCATCTCAGCAGTGGCTCGATCGTTGACAGGGTCAGTACAAATAATAGTGATGTCATCCGCATATAGACATAAGTGGATGTTTGACGACGGCTTCGGCACATCAGACAGATACAAAGAAAACAGGCTGGGAGATAAAACTCCTCCTTGTGGAACGCCTGCCTTCAGGGGCACAGACTTCGATAAGTGTCCATCAAATTTCACACGAATGGAACGATTTTTGACAAAGTTATCTGTCCATCTTTTGCACCAGTCAGGAATAGTAGAGTCCAGGATCGATTTGGACAGCAGCGGAATACTGACGTTATCGAAGGCAGCGGTTAAGTCAACCGCCACGACAATACTTCTACCAGCTGGAGGTTTCATGTTGAAGCCAGCAATTATGTGTTCTGTGATGGACGTGAGTGCCGTAATGGTAGAGTGGGCCTTCTTGAAGCCATGTTGATGCACGTTATGTCGTAATGCTTCTTGGAGGTGCGGGTTGATGAATTTCTCCGCTAACTTAGCAATAGGGGACAAAAGGGAGATGGGTCGATGCGAAGTTGCTTGATCTTCTGGTTTGCCAAGCTTGAGGATCGGAAGAACAATTGCTTGCTTAAATCTAGCGGGGATGACACCTGTGCTGAATGACGAGTAGACTAGGTCACAAAGTAATTCAAGGAACTCTTCCGGCAAGTGCTTGAGATGGACGGCTGACACACCATCGGGTCCCTCGGCTCGCGAGTTCTTCATGGACTTCATGAGGGAAGACATCTCAGAGGCAGTTATGGCAGGTACATGTTTTCAGCTGAGCTTCCTTATAGACCGGAGAGTGAGCCTGTTGGAACGATCACGGCGGGACGTCGCTGAAGCAAAGTGTTTTCCAAGTCGACATGCAGCCTTAAATCCGGGCTCGAATTTCCCTTAAGGGAACTCAAACATGTTGCGATCCGCTGCCATTTTCTTCCCAGAAAACCGCTTAAGAATGCTCCAGGTCTTCTTTGCATCAGTGGAGAAATTCAAGGATTCTGTGAGCTCCATCCAACGCATCCGCTTGTAATCATTCAGCATTTTGGTGATCTCATCAGACAGTCGTTGAATGCTGGGATCTGCAGGATCACCTCGGCGCTTCTCGTCCTGTAGTTCGATCAGCTCCAGGACGTCTTTGGGAACGTTAGGGTGAAACGTTCTAACGCGCCTTGTAGGAATTGCAGTTCTGGAGGCGTCGCATATGACATCAACAATGAACTTGTCCTTCTCATGAACGGAGCCGGTAAGCATATAGTAGGCTACCCGACTGAGTAACACCTCCTTAAACGTGACCCAGTTAGCCTTACGGTAGTTGGCGTACAATTTGCTACGAGAGCCTATGAAAGGTGCCAGGTGACTGTTGAGAGACAAATCCAATGAAACGCATCTGGGACATGATCGCTGGCCATAGCTATAGCAGTGGACCAGTTACAGGAAACAGCAAGAGAAGATGATACAAAAGTGAAATCTGGAGAGGACAGTCTGCCCGTGGAAGGAAGGCGAGTGGGGGCGTCCTCGTTAATGGCAACAAGATCACAATCCTCAGCAAAAAGCTCAAGTAGTTCCCCTCTGTCATCGGGATCTAGAGAGGAGAACCAGGATGTGGAGTGAGCATTAAAATCGCCAGCCATGATAACAGAAGACGATGGGAGGGCAGTGTGCACAGATTGCAAAAATGGAGTGGGGTCAAACGAATTGGGACATGAGGAGATTGGGGGAATATAAATATTAACAATATCTATAGGGCAACCTTGCAATACAACATGAACACCAATACATTCTACAGCATTATCATTAGGGAGAGCTATAAGATGAGAAGGTACAGAGGTTTTTACAAACGTAGAGACGCCTCCACCATGAGATGTGCGAGGGAGGTGGTAAGACGTATAACCGGGGAGGCGGGGTAGGGAGGATGTTGGGCTAAGTTTAGTCTCCTGAAGGAGGATGACATCTGGACGAAAGCGTTCAATGTACAATGTGAGCTCAGCAAGTTTGGCACCCAGGCCATTGATATTGAATTGAAAAATGTCAAGACTATGAAGGGGAACACTAGGGGGAGAGTTAGAGCAAAAAGTACAACAATAAGCATCAGTGTAATGATTATAGCTGGTTAACCCCGAACATTTGAGGTGTACCCAGCCGAGGCAACCACCGCACTGGACGCTTGCATGTTGAGCCGAAAATCCACAATGACAACAGGGATATCGTGGAGTCTTGCTGCGTGGCCCTGGGTTCCTCTCAATGCCGGCTCGTAACAGTAGAATGCGATGGAGTGCGGCAGCCAGCCATTTGCACTCCCATACAGAAAAACTCCTCGTGGAGTTGTTGATGCCCGTTTGATGAGTCTCCTTGATCTTGGTAGTCGACTCCACAGATCCACCACGCGTAGGTTGAGCATCTCGGATCCAGACCTCTCCTATATACCACGTGGCGAGTGGGAAATCTCAATCTCTCCAAAGAAGCGAGATATAAGCGACCACCATAGACCCGACTTACTTCGCGCACCACCACGAGCCACACCTAAAACCAGGGCCCGTAGTAGACCGAAGTCAGGCGAGTGAAAATGGTTGGTGCCACCCGGCTGGTTGTAGCACGTACTCTGCCAATATGAGATTTGATGCTTCGGGGAAAGCGGCCTTTATCACGCTCTGTTATCATAAGGCATCAAATTCACTTTTAGCGCCGTCATCAAAGCTTATCCGCGCAAAGGGTGAATTTGCTGAGCGGTTGGATATCAGTCAGCGCAAAGCGTGAAAATACCGCCGTTGCTGACATCTCAGAAGTTTCTAAACAAGTGAAAACCTCTCAGTGAAAACATGATAAAACTATTGATCACGTCTCGATGTGTTTACTATGAGCACAGCCGGTATAAAAGCAGCCTCATCCCACCAGAGTCCTCATTCGGCATTCTGATGCCGGCCCTGAAAGGTGACTTCGGGTCATCCTCCAGAGGCCAGCATAATTTTGGCTGCTGGGAGGATACAGCGGGTATCCTCACGGCGGGGGGGGGGGTGCGAGTTACGCCGGGGTCTGCAGAGGGTGGCTCCTCACCGCAGACCTCGGTGAAGAATACGCCCATGTTGCGGAGAAGGCGGGGCTTCCTGTGCTGTGGACCTTCAAATTCGTGAATTTTTCGAGGTAAACTCACCCATTTTTCGAGGTAAATTCACCTCATTTTCGCGGTAAATTGGACCCTCTCTCGCTGCCAGTTCGCACCATTTTCACGGGATATTCACCCCATTCTCACCTATCCTAGCGGCAAATTCACCCATACAGTGAATTTAACGCGGCAAATTAAGACTTCATGCCGACTTGTACATGAGCATCAAGTCTCTTTTGCTGAGGCATCAAGTCTCGAATTGGCAGAGTAGCAACGATCGAGGGTTGTGGCCTAGTCGTACTGATGCCGGCCTCATGCGACGAATTCAGGGTTGGAGTCCCGCCAGGAACTTGATTTTCGCAGACTTGAGAATTTTCCGTAGTTTTTGGTTTTTGTTTACTCTGTTGAATTATCAGACATATACTACAAGATTCTCTTTAAACTAGTCACCTATCGAAATCTATCAAAAAGTGACGCAGAAAACGCATGTACGCACGCTTCTACGCTTTTTCCGAGAATCGCGCGCGCGGGCCTACATATCCGCGCTTACTCCTATTTCCAGCTTCGCGCGACTGGCGACGATATGGAGTGTTTTTCATCCACTTCTGCAAAAATCGATATCATTGATATGCATGGTTGCGGTCACGCGTAGTGCAATGTGTGAACGCCCCCGTATCGGTGCACACTCACCCGCATGCCGCACCATCCGCACACTCACGCGCATTCGCTAAACCCATGCACGCGCATGCGTGTATATGACACCAGTGCCAGTATGTATATATGCACACACCTACCTCGTATACACAAGCACGCGAAAGCCACGGTTATCTACGCGCGTTCATGGGTGCTCATGGTCGCATGTATCCACGATAAATACGACTGTCGAGGTTTTGCCGGGAGAATTGCAAGAATAAAAACGAAAAAAAAAACTCTGAATTACGCGCACGGATTAGCCAAACATAATCCTAAGGTTGATTGCGCAAGCGCACGGGATCCACTTCACCCATCAGTCATCTGCTATGCCCCCTATTGTGGCCTTTTGATACATACATAATTTATCCTTGCTTCTCGCAAGATTATTTCGTTTGGCTGAACTGGGCATCGTACGCTCGCGCGGAGGGCCCCTTGTGAGGCTAATTTGAGCGCATTTTTAGCCGTTTTTCTTGAAGTTTTTGTTACAGCAGGCCTCGAACCCTTGATTTTTTCGGCGTAGCCCCGACTTCTGTACATATCGTGAGCACTGCCTTCAAACACAAGACCGTGCCGATCTCATCGTCCGTTTAGAAACGCATTGCAAAAGCTTACCCATCCGTAGAATCCTTCTATTTTATTGTCAAACTCGGGCCTGGGAATGGCGTTGTAGAATGAGGTGTAGCGCCGTCTTCGAAGAGGCGTTGAGTTTCTCAATGTGGCGGCTGAGGAGGCGGATTCCATTATCACCTGAAATAAGACTTTGTTTCTTCATAGCGAAAGTTGGATCCAGAAGTATGTGATCTGGATTGAACTTTGATAAGTGAGTGAACTACAACGGCCACTGTGTGTAGCAACCCTGCCAAACGCAAAATCTCAAACCTTCAGAATGAGGGAGAAAAATCGAGTAGCCATTCCCTCCTCCCACTTCAGGGGTTTATATTTATATTTATATTTATTTTACACTGATGGTGCGCCATCGATAATAATTAAGAAACGGCGCAGTGCCTTTGGCACTTGAAGGGCAAACAACAAGGAAAGAATGAAACAGAACACAAACATGGAAGAGAACAGCAATAACTTCAAAACGACAAATGCTATTTAGCAGGTTCAGCTCTTTCCAGACCGCCGACAAATATAGTTGGGTTTCACCAGATGTTTAGCAACCTTCACCAGGCAATAGGTATCATATTTTAGTTGGTTTGGCAACTAGCGATCACTCCAAAGAAAGGTTTTCAACATATGTGTCGTGATATCTAGAATGATACTGGGAAAAGAAGAAGGATACGGTCAGCCTGGGCAACCCAACTAACCGAAGCTATTATGTGGCGGGCCAATTCAGGTGCCCCTTTGATCTGGTACGAACCTCAGGCGTAAGACCCAGGCCCAAGGAGCGAATGGTAAACCGTGCACCTTGTTGACGTGTATCCTTAATTTAGCTAATTCAGGGTTGTAGGCAAATTTGGCAAGAATATCTTCGACAGTGATCGGCAGTATTCAAACAGAGATGTAGATAGCGGTAAAAATATGGATGGAGGAGGTAGCCGTCTTAGTTCTCGGTATGCAAAAGGCAAAGAATATTATGGGAGTGATGTCAAGAGCAGAACAGACTTTTATTCTGCAAAGGTGAACTTAGCCAAACTCGGAAACATCAGGCCCATAGGGTCAAATGAAAGATATCACAAGTTTTCTTGAAGCTTGATCTGTTTCTGGCGTGCAGGAGATCCATTAGAAATTCGCTCCAGCCGCGAAGCAGCTGGAGAGGTTTGGTTTTGCCTAGGCCTTGTGATCACTTAGAATTTCAAAAAATAGTTTATAGAATCTTTGAAACAAAATTTCTGAAGATTTCCTTCTGGATATAAGTGAATGGGTCTAGAAGACACCTGCTATCCGAATTTCAGCCAAATCGGTTCACAAATAACAAAGTTGTGAGCCCGAAAGCTTAAAGGCAGTGTCCACGATAAAAACCATGTCTGTTTTTTCGGTGTAGATCGGCAGCTGCGGGGCCTACCGCAACCCTAACGTTGAAAAGACTAAGAAAAATGAGCTCGGAACGGTCCCCTACGGGCCCAAAGTTGGACACCCGTCAGCTCGTCACCCCCAGATTCACTTTCCACGCCCACCGACGTGAACAAATGAAAGCTCGACATCTTGAGATGAGCGATGATTTCCAGTCACTAGCCCCGTTCTTCCCTTCATTCTCAACTTCTCTCTTTACTCAGGTCAGCTCGCATACATCGGCTGCAAAAGACGGAAGTTACAAGCCTCGGACAACTCGTCCACCATGTTTCCTTAGCTCATTTTTTGAAGGACCATAACTCCGTTCCTAGAAGGTCTTGCACGATTCCAAAATCATCATTGGAAAAGGGAACGGCTTCAAGATAGGCGAAAAAGCAGAAAAACGATTCTTATCGTGAACACTGCCTTTAAGAAATTTTCATGGTGTGCGCCGTGGGCCGTGGGCCGTCACGCTTTTCAGTTCTCACTGCTAATAGCCACTGCCAATGGTAGGCAATTAACATGGCAGACAGGTGAGGTAGGGGATACGTAGGCTGGTAAGTGATCGATTTGTAGGTGAGTGGGAATTCTGATGACGTCATCGGGACGTCGTGAAAAGTGCTTCGGGCTTCTGATGATGTCATCGGGACGTCGTGAAAAGTGCTTCGGGCTTCTGATGAAGTCTTCGGGACGTCGTCAAAAAATGCTTCGGGCTTCTGATGACGTCATCGGGACGTCATGAAAAGTGCTTCGGGCTTCTGATGACGTCATCGGGACGTCGTGAAAAGTGCTTCGGGCTTCTGATGATGTCATCGGGACGTCGTGAAAAGTGCTTCGGGCTTCTGATGACGTCTTCGGGACGTCGTCAAAAAATGCTTCGGGCTTCTGATGACGTCATCGGGACGTCATGAAAAGTGCTTCGGGCTTCTGATGACGTCATCGGGACGTCGTGAAAAGTGCTTCGGGCTTCTGATGATGTCAACGTGTTTTAGCGATTTCATCTACCAACTGATAATATCACTTGATATGATAAACAGTAAGAAGTAAAGTAATTAATGTAAAACAGTAAGTATAAACTTATTAGTCACTTCCGCTGTCCCTTCCCATCGAAAAGTACAGCCTACGACGTGTTTAAGCGATTTGGTATACCAACTGATAATATCACTTGATATGATAAGCAGTAAGAAGTAAAGCAGTTAATGTGAAACAGTAAGTAACAAACTTATTAGTCACTTTCCCTGTCCCTTCCCATCGAAAAGTACAGCCTACGACGTGTTTAAGCGATTTGGTCTACCAACTGATAATATCACTTGATATGATAAGCAGTAAGAAGTAAAGTAGTTAATGTGAAACAGTAAGTAACAAACTTATTAGTCACTTTCCCTGTCCCTTCCCATCGAAAAGTACAGCCTACGACGTGTTTAAGCGATTTGGTATACCAACTGATAATATCACTTCATATGATAAACAGTAAGAAGTAAAGTAGTTAATGTGAAACAGTAAGTAACAAACTTGTTAGTCACTTTCTCTCTCCCTCCCCATCGAAAAGTACAGCCTACGACGTGTTTTAGCGAGTTGATCTACCAACTGATAATATCACTTGATATGATAAGCAGTATGAAGTAAAGTAGTTAATGTGAAACAGTAAGTAACAAACTTATTAGTCACTTTCCCTGTCCCTTCCCATCGAAAAGTACAGCCTACGACGTGTTTAAGCGATTTGGTCTACCAACTGATAATATCACTTGATATGATAAGCAGTAAGAAGTAAAGTAGTTAATGTGAAACAGTAAGTAACAAACTTATTAGTCACTTTCCCTGTCCCTTCCCATCGAAAAGTACAGCCTACGACGTGTTTAAGCGAGTTGATCTACCAACTGATAATATCACTTGATATGATAAGCAGTATGAAGTAAAGTAGTTAATGTGAAACAGTAAGTAACAAACTTATTAGTCACTTTCCCTGTCCCTTCCCATCGAAAAGTACAGCCTACGACGTGTTTAAGCGAGTTGATCTACCAACTGATAATATCACTTGATATGATAAGCAGTATGAAGTAAAGTAGTTAATGTGAAACAGTAAGTAACAAACTTATTAGTCACTTTCCTGTCCCTTCCCATCGAAAAGTACAGCCTACGACGTGTTTAAGCGAGTTGATCTACCAACTGATAATATCACTTGATATGATAAGCAGTATGAAGTAAAGTAGTTAATGTGAAACAGTAAGTAACAAACTTATTAGTCACTTTCCCTGTCCCTTCCCATCGAAAAGTACAGCCTACGACGTGTTTAAGCGAGTTGATCTACCAACTGATAATATCACTTGATATGATAAGCAGTATGAAGTAAAGTAGTTAATGTGAAACAGTAAGTAACAAACTTATTAGTCACTTTCCCTGTCCCTTCCCATCGAAAAGTACAGCCTACGACGTGTTTAAGCGATTTGGTCTACCAACTGATAATATCACTTGATATGATAAGCAGTAAGAAGTAAAGTAGTTAATGTGAAACAGTAAGTAACAAACTTGTTAGTCACTTTCTCTCTCCCTCCCCATCGAAAAGTACAGCCTACGACGTGTTTTAGCGAGTTGATCTACCAACTGATAATATCACTTGATATGATAAGCAGTAAGAAGTAAAGTAGTTAATGTGAAACAGTAAGTAACAAACTTGTTAGTCACTTTCTCTCTCCCTCCCCATCGAAAAGTACAGCCTACGACGTGTTTTAGCGAGTTGATCTACCAACTGATAATATCACTTGATATGATAAGCAGTAAGAAGTAAAGTAGTTAATGTGAAACAGTAAGTAACAAACTTGTTAGTCACTTTCTCTCTCCCTCCCCATCGAAAAGTACAGCCTACGACGTGTTTTAGCGAGTTGATCTACCAACTGATAATATCACTTGATATGATAAGCAGTATGAAGTAAAGTAGTTAATGTGAAACAGTAAGTAACAAACTTGTTAGTCACTTTCTCTCTCCCCCCCATCGAAAAGTACAGCCTACGACGTGTTTTAGCGAGTTGATCTACCAACTGATAATATCACTTGATATGATAAGCAGTATGAAGTAAAGTAGTTAATGTGAAACAGTAAGTAACTAACTTATTAGTCACTTTCCCTGTCCCTTCCCATCGAAAAGTACAGCCTACGACGTGTTTAAGCGATTTGGCCTACCAACTGATAATATCACTTGATATGATAAACAGTAAGAAGTAAAGTAGTTAATGTGAAACAGTAAGCAACAAACTTGTTAGTCACTTTCTCTGTCCCTCCCCATCGAAAAGTACAGCCTACGACGTGTTTTAGCGAGTTGATCTACCAACTGATAATATCACTTGATATGATAAGCAGTAAGAAGTAAAGTAGTTAATGTGAAACAGTAAGTAACAAACTTATTAGTCACTTTCCCTGTCCCTTCCCATCAAAAAGTACAGCCTACGACGTGTTTAAGCGAGTTGATCTACCAACTGATAATATCACTTGATATGATAAACAGTAAGAAGTAAAGCAGTTAATGTAAAACAGTAAGTATAAACTTATTAGTCACTTCCCCTGTCCCTTCCCGTCGAAAAGTACAGCCTACGACGTGTTTAAGCGATTTGGTATACCAACTGATAATATCACTTCATATGATAAACAGTAAGAAGTAAAGTAGTTAATGTGAAACAGTAAGTAACAAACTTGTTAGTCACTTTCTCTCTCCCTCCCCATCGAAAAGTACAGCCTACGACGTGTTTTAGCGAGTTGATCTACCAACTGATAATATCACTTGATATGATAAGCAGTAAGAAGTAAAGTAGTTAATGTGAAACAGTAAGTAACAAACTTATTAGTCACTTTCCCTGTCCCTTCCCATCGAAAAGTACAGCCTACGACGTGTTTAAGCGAGTTGATCTACCAACTGATAATATCACTTGATATGATAAGCAGTAAGAAGTAAAGTAGTTAATGTGAAACAGTAAGTAACAAACTTATTAGTCACTTTCCCTGTCCCTTCCCATCGAAAAGTACAGCCTACGACGTGTTTAAGCGATTTGGTCTACCAACTGATAATATCACTTGATATGATAAGCAGTAAGAAGTAAAGTAGTTAATGTGAAACAGTAAGTAACAAACTCATTAGTCACTTCCCCTGTCCCTTCCCATCGAAAAGTACAGCCTACGACGTGTTTTAGCGAGTTGATCTACCAACTGATAATATCACTTGATATGATAAGCAGTAAGAAGTAAAGTAGTTAATGTGAAACAGTAAGTAACAAACTTGTTAGTCACTTTCTCTGTCCCTCCCCATCGAAAAGTACAGCCTACGACGTGTTTTAGCGAGTTGATCTACCAACTGATAATATCACTTGATATGATAAGCAGTAAGAAGTAAAGTAGTTAATGTGAAACAGTAAGTTACAAACTTGTTAGTCACTTTCTCTGTCCCTCCCCATCGAAAAGTACAGCCTACGACGTGTTTTAGCGAGTTGATCTACCAACTGATAATATCACTTGATATGATAAGCAGTAAGAAGTAAAGTAGTTAATGTGAAACAGTAAGTAACAAACTTATTAGTCACTTTCCCTGTCCCTCCCCATCGAAAAGTACAGCCTACGACGTGTTTTAGCGAGTTGATCTACCAACTGATAATATCACTTGATATGATAAGCAGTAAGAAGTAAAGTATTTAATGTGAAACAGTAAGTAACAAACTTATTAGTCACTTTCCCTGTCCCTCCCCATCGAAAAGTACAGCCTACGACGTGTTTTAGCGAGTTGATCTACCAACTGATAATATCACTTGATATGATAAACAGTAAGAAGTAAAGTAGTTAATGTAAAACAGTAAGTATAAACTTATTAGTCACTTTCCCTGTCCCTTCCCATCGAAAAGTACAGCCTACGACGTGTTTAAGCAATTTGGTATACCAACTGATAATATCACTTGATATGATAAGCAGTAAGAAGTAAAGTATTTAATGTGAAACAGTAAGTAACAAACTTATTAGTCACTTTCCCTGTCCCTTCCCATCGAAAAGTACAGCATACGACGTGTTTTAGCGAGTTGATCTACCAACTGATAATATCACTTGATATGATAAACAGTAAGAAGTAAAGTAGTTAATGTAAAACAGTAAGTATAAACTTATTAGTCACTTCCCCTGTCCCTTCCCATCGAAAAGTACAGCCTACGACGTGTTTAAGCGATTTGGTATACCAACTGATAATATCACTTCATATGATAAACAGTAAGAAGTAAAGTAGTTAATGTGAAACAGTAAGTAACAAACTTGTTAGTCACTTTCTCTGTCCCTCCCCATCGAAAAGTACAGCCTACGACGTGTTTTAGCGAGTTGATCTACCAACTGATAATATCACTTGATATGATAAGCAGTATGAAGTAAAGTAGTTAATGTGAAACAGTAAGTAACAAACTTATTAGTCACTTTCCCTGTCCCTTCCCATCGAAAAGTACAGCCTACGACGTGTTTAAGCGATTTGGTATACCAACTGATAATATCACTTCATATGATAAACAGTAAGAAGTAAAGTAGTTAATGTGAAACAGTAAGTAACAAACTTGTTAGTCACTTTTTCTCTCCCTCCCCATCGAAAAGTACAGCCTACGACGTGTTTTAGCGAGTTGATCTACCAACTGATAATATTACTTGATATGATAAGCAGTATGAAGTAAAGTAGTTAATGTGAAACAGTAAGTAACAAACTTATTAGTCACTTTCCCTGTCCCTTCCCATCGAAAAGTACAGCCTACGACGTGTTTAAGCGATTTGGTCTACCAACTGATAATATCACTTGATATGATAAGCAGTAAGAAGTAAAGTAGTTAATGTGAAACAGTAAGTAACAAACTTGTTAGTCACTTTCTCTGTCCCTTCCCATCGAAAAGTACAGCCTACGACGTGTTTAAGCGATTTGGCCTACCAACTGATAATATCACTTGATATGATAAACAGTAAGAAGTAAAGTAGTTAATGTGAAACAGTAAGCAACAAACTTGTTAGTCACTTTCTCTGTCCCTCCCCATCGAAAAGTACAGCCTACGACGTGTTTTAGCGAGTTGATCTACCAACTGATAATATCACTTGATATGATAAGCAGTAAGAAGTAAAGTAGTTAATGTGAAACAGTAAGTAACAAACTTATTAGTCACTTTCCCTGTCCCTTCCCATCAAAAAGTACAGCCTACGACGTGTTTAAGCGATTTGGCCTACCAACTGATAATATCACTTGATATAATAAACAGTAAGAAGTAAAGCAGTTAATGTAAAACAGTAAGTATAAACTTATTAGTCACTTCCCCTGTCCCTTCCCGTCGAAAAGTACAGCCTACGACGTGTTTAAGCGATTTGGTATACCAACTGATAATATCACTTCATATGATAAACAGTAAGAAGTAAAGTAGTTAATGTGAAACAGTAAGTAACAAACTTGTTAGTCACTTTCTCTCTCCCTCCCCATCGAAAAGTACAGCCTACGACGTGTTTTAGCGAGTTGATCTACCAACTGATAATATCACTTGATATGATAAGCAGTAAGAAGTAAAGTAGTTAATGTAAAACAGTAAGTATAAACTTATTAGTCACTTCCCCTGTCCCTTCCCGTCGAAAAGTACAGCCTACGACGTGTTTAAGCGATTTGGTATACCAACTGATAATATCACTTCATATGATAAACAGTAAGAAGTAAAGTAGTTAATGTGAAACAGTAAGCAACAAACTTGTTAGTCACTTTCTCTGTCCCTCCCCATCGAAAAGTACAGCCTACGACGTGTTTTAGCGAGTTGATCTACCAACTGATAATATCACTTGATATGATAAGCAGTAAGAAGTAAAGTAGTTAATGTGAAACAGTAAGTAACAAACTTATTAGTCACTTTCCCTGTCCCTTCCCATCGAAAAGTACAGCCTACGACGTGTTTAAGCGATTTGGTATACCAACTGATAATATCACTTCATATGATAAACAGTAAGAAGTAAAGTAGTTAATGTGAAACAGTAAGTAACAAACTTGTTAGTCACTTTCGCTGTCCCTCCCCATCGAAAAGTACAGCCTACGACGTGTTTTAGCGAGTTGATCTACCAACTGATAATATCACTTGATATGATAAGCAGTAAGAAGTAAAGTAGTTAATGTGAAACAGTAAGTAACAAACTTATTAGTCACTTTCCCTGTCCCTTCCCATCGAAAAGTACAGCCTACGACGTGTTTAAGCGATTTGGCCTACCAACTGATAATATCACTTGATATGATAAACAGTAAGAAGTAAAGTAGTTAATGTGAAACAGTAAGTAACAAACTTATTAGTCACTTTCCCTGTCCCTTCCCATCGAAAAGTACAGCCTACGACGTGTTTAAGCGATTTGGTCTACCAACTGATAATATCACTTGATATGATAAGCAGTAAGAAGTAAAGTAGTTAATGTGAAACAGTAAGTAACAAACTTATTAGTCACTTCCTCTGTCCCTTCCCATCGAAAAGTACAGCCTACGACGTGTTTAAGCGATTTGGCCTACCAACTGATAATATCACTTGATATGATAAGTAGTAAAGGGTGAAGTAGTTAATGTTAAAGTAAGTGAGTAAGTAATCATATCTGTCCACATACCAACTTACCTACCTGCCCAACTGATCGCCTGCGACCACTGGCAGTGGCTAGTGGCAGGAACGAGGAACGAGGAACGAGGAACGAGGAACAGGACACGAGGGACGCGTTACAAGAAAAAACGCGAAATTTTGCTAAGCTTCCGCCGATCTAACTTTGTTAATTTTCAATCGATTTGGCTCAATTTTTGTCAGCGGGTGTCTTCTAGACTCTCTCACTTATATCCAGAAGGAAATCTCTAGAAAATTTGTTTTACAGGTTTTATTAACTACTTTACCAAAATCTAAGTGATCACAAGTGCCAGGCAAAACCAAACCTCTCCAGCCGCTTCGCGGCTGGAGCGATAACCGGGTTCTAAGGCCGCTATCAGAGTTGGTTGAGAAAATCACAGTGGCCAACCCGTTCGATGCGTATGAAAAACATGGAGGTTGCAAATAACACACGGTGTAGCCAGCTGTGGCTAACGCGATCAATATGAATGAATTATGTGGAACGATGTCATGGATATCATTCATTTCTTAGCTAATATCATGTGAACATCGGTCTTGTCAGCCACATCGGGTGATTTTTCTGAGATAGTTTTATAACAGTTTGGGTCTTTGATTCTTGTGACCACAGAAAGAGGACTGATCTAGTTTGGAGATGAAGAGGTCTTTGTTCGAAATTCCTGCATGGGATATTACTGCGTAATATCAAGAAAAAGTGGACAATTCTGTGAAAAAGGGGTCTCCCAAGCAAAAGTGGTTTGGTTCGCGTTACAAACGATTCAACAAAAAGGGAACAATAGGAAAGTGGAATGAGGAGAGTCTACAAAAAATGAACAATATCCTCTAAAAACTCTTTTCTTTGTCGAAACTTCTAAACAGCGGAAACAAACCGTTGTGGTATTTAACGAGGAAGAATTGAATGGTTCCCTAAAACGATTTGGCATCATCTCCTTTTTTAATGATAGCTATTGGGTACACATGCATATATATGTACATATTTTATCGGCAATCACATAATCGAAGTCCTTTATAGAGCCAAAAGCGCTTTTTCATAGAGAACCGCAACGGTTTGTTTTCGCTGTTTAGAAGTTTCGTCAAAGAAAAGAGTTTTTAGAGGATATTGTTCATTTTTTGTAGACTCTCCTCATTCCACTTTCCTATTGTTCCCTTTTTGTTGGAACATTTGTAACGCGAACCAAACCACTTTTGCTTGGAAAACCCCTTTTTTACAGATTCATTTAGTATTACACCATTATAGATCAGTAGACAATTTTGTAACCAGTGTATTGAATAGAATACATATGGAATCAAAGAAGAACCATAGTCTGGAAAATCTAATACACTGACGAGTCTTTTATCACCAGAGATCTACAAAAGGGGAATTCCTGAAAGTTTAGGTTCCTGGCAAAAGTAAAGATTTGGCATGGACATTTTTTCGAAAAATTAGAAATATACTCAGTTAAAAGGGGAAGGTAAAGAAAAATGAAAAAAGGTTTTGAAATATTCCTGAGAACGATTTGGCGTAGAATAATTTGATTTTTGGGAAATGTAGTGAAATAGTTGAAAGTATGATTTGGCAGTCGAGTTTGGACCAACTATTGATACGAGTTGTGCAAAACGAGACATCGAATTGTATGAGCTTATCCGTAAAACATATCAAAGCAAAATCACGCGTGATATGGAACAAACAGTTGATTTTACTTCACTTAATACGTGAAGACCGCGGCATTGCAGCTCCCGAACGAGCGTTTTCTGCTTACGTTATCACGCGTGATTTTGCTTCGATATGTTTTACGGATAAGCTCATACAATGCGATGTCTCGTTTTGCACAACTCTTATCAATAGTTGGTCCAAACTCGACTGCCAAATCATACTTTCAACTATTTCACTACATTTCCCAAAAATCAAATTATTCTACGCCAAATCGTTCTCAGGAATATTTCAAAACCTTTTTTCATTTTTCTTTACCTTCCCCTTTTAACTGAGTATATTTCTAATTTTTCGAAAAAATGGCCATGCCAAATCTTTACTTTTGCCAGGAACCTAAACTTTCAGGAATTTCATTTATTTTTCCTGAAGGTTTCCTTTCTAACATGGTTTATGCCTGGTGGTGTTAATTCAAAGCAAACCCACTGATGCCCTGCCCCCCCTTCTATTTCGTGCACGCTCCCAGTGATATCCTGCACACTTTCTACGGCGTTCTTCGCACACCCATTTGGGTCCCGAACACTTTCCACGGCGTCCGACGCACTGCTATTTGGGTCCCACACACTTTCTGAGGCGTCCGGCGCACTGTCATTTGGGTCCCACACACTTTCTACGGCGTCCTGCGCACTCTTATTTGGGTCCCACACACTTTCTACGGCGTCCGACGCACTGTTATTTGGGTCCCGCACACTTTCTACGGCGTCCGGCGCACTGTTATTTGGGTCCCACACACTTTCTACGGCGTTCTGCGCACTCTCATTTGGGTCCCACACACTTTCTACGGCGTCCTGCGCACTCTCATTTGGGTCCCACACAGTTTCTACGGCGTCCGGCGCACTGTTATTTGGGTCCCACACACTTTCTACGGCGTTCTGCGCGCCCCCATTTGGGTCCCACACACTTTCTACGGCGTCCTGCGCACACTCATTTGGGTCCCGCACACTTTCTACGGCGTCCTGCGCACACTCATTTGGGTCCCACACTTTCTACGGCGTCCGACGCACTGTTATTTGGGTCCCACACACTTTCTACGGCGTTCTGCGCACTCTCATTTGGGTCCCACACACTTTCTACGGCGTTCTGCGCGCACCCATTTGGGTCCCACACACTTTCTACGGCGTCCTGCGCACACTCATTTGGGTCCCACACACTTTCTACGGCGTCCTGCGCACACTCATTTGGGTCCCGCACACTTTCTACGGCGTCCTGCGCACACTCATTTGGGTCCCACACTTTCTACGGCGTCCGACGCACTGTTATTTGGGTCCCGCACACTTTCTACGGCGTTCTGCGCACTCTCATTTGGGTCCCACACACTTTCTACGGCGTTCTGCGCGCACCCATTTGGGTCCCACACACTTTCTACGGCGTCCTGCGCACACTCATTTGGGTCCCGCACACTTTCTACGGCGTCCTGCGCACACTCATTTGGGTCCCACACTTTCTACGGCGTCCGACGCACTGTTATTTGGGTCCCGCACACTTTCTACGGCGTCCGGCGCACTGTTATTTGGGTCCCACACACTTTCTACGGCGTTCTGCGCACTCTCATTTGGGTCCCACACACTTTCTACGGCGTCCTGCGCACTCTCATTTTGGTCCCACACAGTTTCTACGGCGTCCGGCGCACTGTTATTTGGGTCCCACACACTTTCTACGGCGTTCTGCGCGCACCCATTTGGGTCCCACACACTTTCTACGGCGTCCTGCGCACACTCATTTGGGTCCCACACTTTCTACGGCGTCCTGCGCACACTCATTTGGGTCCCACACTTTCTACGGCGTCCGACGCACTGTTATTTTGGTCCCACACAGTTTCTACGGCGTCCGGCGCACTGTTATTTGGGTCCCACACACTTTCTACGGCGTTCTGCGCGCACCCATTTGGGTCCCACACACTTTCTACGGCGTCCTGCGCACACTCATTTGGGTCCCGCACACTTTCTACGGCGTCCTGCGCACACTCATTTGGGTCCCACACTTTCTACGGCGTCCGACGCACTGTTATTTTGGTCCCACACAGTTTCTACGGCGTCCGGCGCACTGTTATTTGGGTCCCACACACTTTCTACGGCGTTCTGCGCGCACCCATTTGGGTCCCACACACTTTCTACGGCGTTCTGCGCGCACCCATTTGGGTCCCACACACTTTCTACGGCGTCCTGCGCACACTCATTTGGGTCCCGCACACTTTCTACGGCGTCCTGCGCACACTCATTTGGGTCCCACACTTTCTACGGCGTCCGACGCACTGTTATTTGGGTCCCGCACACTTTCTACGGCGTCCGGCGCACTGTTATTTGGGTCCCACACACTTTCTACGGCGTTCTGCGCACTCTCATTTGGGTCCCACACACTTTCTACGGCGTCCTGCGCACTCTCATTTTGGTCCCACACAGTTTCTACGGCGTCCGGCGCACTGTTATTTGGGTCCCACACACTTTCTACGGCGTTCTGCGCGCACCCATTTGGGTCCCACACACTTTCTACGGCGTCCTGCGCACACTCATTTGGGTCCCGCACACTTTCTACGGCGTCCTGCGCACACTCATTTGGGTCCCGCACCCTTTCTAGGGCGTACGGCGTACTCTTATTTGAGTCCCGCACACTTTCTACGGCGTCCAGCGCACTCTCATTTAGGTCCCAGACACTTTCCACAGCGTCCGGCGCACTCTCATTTGGGTTCCGCACACTTTCTACGGCGTCCAGCGCACTCTCATTCAGGTCCCACACACTTTCTACGACGTCCGACGTACTCTCATTTGGGTCCCACACACTTTCTACGGCGTGCGGCTCACTCTCATTTAGGTCCCACACACTTTCTACGGCGTCCTGCGCACACTCATTTGGGTCCCACACTTTCTACGGCGTCCGACGCACTGTTATTTTGGTCCCACACAGTTTCTACGGCGTCCGGCGCACTGTTATTTGGGTCCCACACACTTTCTACGGCGTTCTGCGCGCACCCATTTGGGTCCCACACACTTTCTACGGCGTCCTGCGCACACTCATTTGGGTCCCGCACACTTTCTACGGCGTCCTGCGCACACTCATTTGGGTCCCACACTTTCTACGGCGTCCGACGCACTGTTATTTTGGTCCCACACAGTTTCTACGGCGTCCGGCGCACTGTTATTTGGGTCCCACACACTTTCTACGGCGTTCTGCGCGCACCCATTTGGGTCCCACACACTTTCTACGGCGTTCTGCGCGCACCCATTTGGGTCCCACACACTTTCTACGGCGTCCTGCGCACACTCATTTGGGTCCCGCACACTTTCTACGGCGTCCTGCGCACACTCATTTGGGTCCCACACTTTCTACGGCGTCCGACGCACTGTTATTTGGGTCCCGCACACTTTCTACGGCGTCCGGCGCACTGTTATTTGGGTCCCACACACTTTCTACGGCGTTCTGCGCACTCTCATTTGGGTCCCACACACTTTCTACGGCGTCCTGCGCACTCTCATTTTGGTCCCACACAGTTTCTACGGCGTCCGGCGCACTGTTATTTGGGTCCCACACACTTTCTACGGCGTTCTGCGCGCACCCATTTGGGTCCCACACACTTTCTACGGCGTCCTGCGCACACTCATTTGGGTCCCGCACACTTTCTACGGCGTCCTGCGCACACTCATTTGGGTCCCACACACTTTCTACGGCGTCCTGCGCACACTCATTTGGGTCCCGCACACTTTCTACGGCGTCCTGCGCACACTCATTTGGGTCCCACACTTTCTACGGCGTCCTGCGCACTCTCACTTGGGTCCCGCACACTTTCTACGGCGTCCGGCGCACTGTTATTTGGGTCCCATACACTTTCTACGGCATTCTGCGCACACTCATTTGGGTCCCGCACACTTTCTACGGCGTCCGGCACACTCTCATTTGGGTCCCGCACACTTTCTACGGCGTCCGGCGCACTCTCAATCTAGACCCACACACTTTCTACGGCATCCGACGCACTAATTCTTGGGTCCCGCACCCTTTCTAGGGCGTACGGCGTACTCTTATTTGAGTCCCGAACACTTTCTACGGCGTCCAGCGCACTCTCATTTAGGTCCCAGACACTTTCCACAGCGTCCGGCGCACTCTCATTTGGGTTCCGCACACTTTCTACGGCGTCCAGCGCACTCTCATTCAGGTCCCACACACTTTCTACGACGTCCGACGTACTCTCATTTGGGTCCCACACACTTTCTACGGCGTGCGGCTCACTCTCATTTAGGTCCCACACACTTTCTACGGCGTCCTGCGCACACTCATTTGGGTCCCACACTTTCTACGGCGTCCGACGCACTGTTATTTTGGTCCCACACAGTTTCTACGGCGTCCGGCGCACTGTTATTTGGGTCCCACACACTTTCTACGGCGTTCTGCGCGCACCCATTTGGGTCCCACACACTTTCTACGGCGTCCTGCGCACACTCATTTGGGTCCCGCACACTTTCTACGGCGTCCTGCGCACACTCATTTGGGTCCCACACTTTCTACGGCGTCCGACGCACTGTTATTTTGGTCCCACACAGTTTCTACGGCGTCCGGCGCACTGTTATTTGGGTCCCACACACTTTCTACGGCGTTCTGCGCGCACCCATTTGGGTCCGCACACTTTCTACGGCGTTCTGCGCACTCTCATTTGGGTCCCACACACTTTCTACGGCGTTCTGCGCGCACCCATTTGGGTCCCACACACTTTCTACGGCGTCCTGCGCACACTCATTTGGGTCCCACACTTTCTACGGCGTCCGACGCACTGTTATTTGGGTCCCGCACACTTTCTACGGCGTCCGGCGCACTGTTATTTGGGTCCCACACACTTTCTACGGCGTTCTGCGCACTCTCATTTGGGTCCCACACACTTTCTACGGCGTCCTGCGCACTCTCATTTGGGTCCCACACAGTTTCTACGGCGTCCGGCGCACTGTTATTTGGGTCCCACACACTTTCTACGGCGTTCTGCGCGCACCCATTTGGGTCCCACACACTTTCTACGGCGTCCTGCGCACACTCATTTGGGTCCCGCACACTTTCTACGGCGTCCTGCGCACACTCATTTGGGTCCCACACACTTTCTACGGCGTCCTGCGCACACTCATTTGGGTCCCGCACACTTTCTACGGCGTCCTGCGCACACTCATTTGGGTCCCACACTTTCTACGGCGTCCTGCGCACTCTCATTTTGGTCCCGCACACTCTCTACGGCGTCCGGCGCACTGTTATTTGGGTCCCATACACTTTCTACGGCATTCTGCGCACACTCATTTGGGTCCCGCACACTTTCTACGGCGTCCGGCACACTCTCATTTGGGTCCCGCACACTTTCTACGGCGTCCGGCGCACTCTCAATCTAGACCCACACACTTTCTACGGCATCCGACGCACTAATTCTTGGGTCCCGCACCCTTTCTAGGGCGTACGGCGTACTCTTATTTGAGTCCCGAACACTTTCTACGGCGTCCAGCGCACTCTCATTTAGGTCCCAGACACTTTCCACAGCGTCCGGCGCACTCTCATTTGGGTTCCGCACACTTTCTACGGCGTCCAGCGCACTCTCATTCAGGTCCCACACACTTTCTACGACGTCCGACGTACTCTCATTTGGGTCCCACACACTTTCTACGGCGTGCGGCTCACTCTCATTTAGGTCCCACACACTTTCTACGGCGTCCGGCGCACTCTCATTTAGTTCCCGCACACTTTCTACGGCGTCCGGCGTACTCTTATTTGGGTCCCGCACACCTTCTACGGCATCCGGCGCACTCTCATTTGGGTCCCGCACACTTTCTAACGGCGTCCGGTGCACTCTCATTTGAGTCCCGCACTTTTTCTACGGCGTCCGACGCACTGTTGTTTGGGTCCCACACATTTTCTACGGCGTCCGAGGCACTCTCATTTGGGTCCCACACACTTTCTACGGCGTTCTGCGCGCACCCATTTGGGTCCCACACACTTTCTACGGCGTCCTGCGCACACTCATTTGGGTCCCGCACACTTTCTACGGCGTCCTGCGCACACTCATTTGGGTCCCACACTTTCTACGGCGTCCGACGCACTGTTATTTTGGTCCCACACAGTTTCTACGGCGTCCGGCGCACTGTTATTTGGGTCCCACACACTTTCTACGGCGTTCTGCGCGCACCCATTTGGGTCCCACACTTTCTACGGCGTTCTGCGCGCACCCATTTGGGTCCCACACACTTTCTACGGCGTCCTGCGCACACTCATTTGGGTCCCGCACACTTTCTACGGCGTCCTGCGCACACTCATTTGGGTCCCACACTTTCTACGGCGTCCGACGCACTGTTATTTGGGTCCCGCACACTTTCTACGGCGTCCGGCGCACTGTTATTTGGGTCCCACACACTTTCTACGGCGTTCTGCGCACTCTCATTTGGGTCCCACACACTTTCTACGGCGTCCTGCGCACTCTCATTTGGGTCCCACACAGTTTCTACGGCGTCCGGCGCACTGTTATTTGGGTCCCACACACTTTCTACGGCGTTCTGCGCGCACCCATTTGGGTCCCACACACTTTCTACGGCGTCCTGCGCACACTCATTTGGGTCCCGCACACTTTCTACGGCGTCCTGCGCACACTCATTTGGGTCCCACACTTTCTACGGCGTCCTGCGCACTCTCATTTTGGTCCCGCACACTTTCTACGGCGTCCGGCGCACTGTTATTTGGGTCCCACACACTTTCTACGGCATTCTGCGCACACTCATTTGGGTCCCGCACACTTTCTACGGCGTCCGGCACACTCTCATTTGGGTCCCGCACACTTTCTACGGCGTCCGGCGCACTCTCAATTTAGACCCACACACTTTCTACGGCATCCGACGCACACTCATTTGGGTCCCGCACACTTTCTACGGCGTACGGCGTACTCTTATTTGAGTCCCGAACACTTTCTACGGCGTCCAGCGCACTCTCATTTAGGTCCCAGACACTTTCCACAGCGTCCGGCGCACTCTCATTTGGGTTCCGCACACTTTCTACGGCGTCCAGCGCACTCTCATTCAGGTCCCACACACTTTCTACGACGTCCGACGTACTCTCATTTGGGTCCCACACACTTTCTACGGCGTGCGGCTCACTCTCATTTAGGTCCCACACACTTTCTACGGCGTCCGGCGCACTCTCATTTAGTTCCCGCACACTTTCTACGGCGTCCGGCGTACTCTTATTTGGGTCCCGCACACCTTCTACGGCATCCGGCGCACTCTCATTTGGGTCCCGCACACTTTCTAACGGCGTCCGGTGCACTCTCATTTGAGTCCCGCACTTTTTCTACGGCGTCCGACGCACTGTTGTTTGGGTCCCACACATTTTCTACGGCGTCCGAGGCACTCTCATTTGGGTCCCACACACTTTCTACGGCGTCCGACGCACTGTTATTTGGGTCCCACACATTTTCTACGGCGTCCTACGCACTCTCATTTGGGTCCCACACACTTTCTACGGCGTCCGACGCACTCTCATTTGGGTCCCACACACTTTCTACGGCGTCCGACGCACTGTTGTTTGGGTCCCACACACTTTCTACGGCGTTCTGCGCACACTCATTTGGGTCCCTCACACTGTCTACGGCGTCCGAAGCACTCTCATTTGAGTCCCACACACTTTCTACGGCGTTCTGCGCACACCCATTTGGGTCACAAGCACGCTCATGCCGATCATTTTTTCCGCAGGGCTACCGTAACCCTCCTTCGGAAATTTTCCAAGTGTCAGCCTGGATATGAGCACATCGTTATAGCCAACCATCATCTTTGCACAATTTCGACCTCCTCAGCCACTTCCCAGTGGCTTCTCGAAGAGAGCGGTGTGTGAATGACTGCATACCGCTCCTCTCCCCTTTTATACCCCGCATGTTATGAGCGTGTGTTATCGTTCGTTATCATGTTTTGTTCAAGAATGATTACGGTAGCCCTGCGGAAAAAAATTATCGGCATGGACGTGAATGTATTTGGATCCCGCAAACTTTCTACGGCGTCTTGCTCACTTCCACTTGGTCACCTCACAGTTTTTATGGCGTCCAACGTACTTTCATTTGGGTCCCACACATTTTCTACGGCGTCCGACGCACTCTCATTTGGGTCCCGCACACTTTCTACGGCGTCCGACGCACTCTCATTTGGGTCCCGCACACTTTCTACGGCGTCCTGCGCACACTCATTTGGGTCCCACACTTTCTACGGCGTCCGACGCACTGTTATTTGGGTCCCACACACTTTCTACGGCGTCCTGCGCACTCTCATTTTGGTCCCGCACACTTTCTACGGCGTCCGGCGCACTGTTATTTGGGTCCCACACACTTTCTACGGCATTCTGCGCACACTCATTTGGGTCCCGCACACTTTCTACGGCGTCCGGCACACTCTCGTTTGGGTCCCGCACACTTTCTACGGCGTCCGGCGCACTCTCAACTTAGACCCACACACTTTCTACGGCGTCCTGCGCACTCTCATTTTGGTCCCGCACACTTTCTACGGCGTACGGCGTACTCTTATTTGAGTCCCGCACACTTTCTACGGCGTCCAGCGCACTCTCATTTAGGTCCCAGACACTTTCCACAGCGTCCGGCGCACTCTCATTTGGGTTCCGCACACTTTCTACGGCGTCCAGCGCACTCTCATTCAGGTCCCACACACTTTCTACGACGTCCGACGTACTCTCATTTGGGTCCCACACACTTTCTACGGCGTCCTGCGCACACTCATTTGGGTCCCGCACACTTTCTACGGCGTCCTGCGCACACTCATTCAGGTCCCACACACTTTCTACGACGTCCGGCGCACTCTTATTTGGTTCCCGCACACTTTCTACGGCGTCCGGCGTGCTCTCATTTGGGTCCCGCACACTTTCTACGGCGTCCGACGCACTCTCATTTGGGTCCCGCACACTTTCTACGGCGTCCTGCGCACACTCATTTGGGTCCCGCACACTTTCTACGGCGTCCGACGCACTGTTGTTTGGGTCCCACACATTTTCTACGGCGTCCGACGCACTCTCATTTGGGTCCCACACACTTTCTACGGCGTCCGACGCACTGTTATTTGGGTCCCACACATTTTCTACGGCGTCCTACGCACTCTCATTTGGGTCCCACACATTTTCTACGGCGTCCTACGCACTCTCATTTGGGTCCCACACACTTTCTACGGCATCCGACGCACTCTCATTTGGGTCCCACACACTTTCTACGGCATCCGACGCACTGTTGTTTGGGTCCCACAAACTTTCTACGGCGTTCTGCGCAGTCTCATTTGGGTCCCACACACATTCTACGGCGTCCGGCGCTCTGTTATTTGGGTCCCACACACTTTCTACGGCGTTCTGCGCACACCCATTTTGGTCACACGCACGCTCATGCCGATCATGCTTTCCGCAGGGCTACCGTAACCCTCCTTCGGAAATTTTCCAAGTGTCAGCCTGATATGAGCACATCGTTATAGCCAACCATCATCTTTGCACAATTTCGACCTCCTCAGCCACTTCCCAGTGGCTTCTCGAAGAGAGCGTGTGAATGACTGCATACCGCTCCTCTCCCCTTTTATACCCCGCATGTTATGAGCGTGTGTTATCGTTCGTTATCATGTTTTGTTCAAGAATGATTACGGTAGCCCTGCGGAAAAAATTATCGGCATGGTCGTGAATGTATTTGGGTCCCGCAAACTTTCTACGGCGTCCTGCGCACTTCCACTTGATCACCTCACAGTTTCTACGGCGTCCAGCGAACCTTCATTTGGGTCCCACACACTTTCTGCGGCGTCCGACGCACTCTCATTTGGGTCCCACACATTTTCTACGGCGTCCTACGCACTCTCATTTGGGTCCCGCACACTTTCTACGGCGTCCTGCGCACACTCATTTGGGTCCCACACTTTCTACGGCGTCCGACGCACTGTTATTTGGGTCCCACACACTTTCTACGGCGTCCTGCGCACTCTCATTTTGGTCCCGCACACTTTCTACGGCGTCCGGCGCACTGTTATTTGGGTCCCACACACTTTCTACGGCATTCTGCGCACACTCATTTGGGTCCCGCACACTTTCTACGGCGTCCGGCACACTCTCATTTGGGTCCCGCACACTTTCTACGGCGTCCGGCGCACTCTCAATTTAGACCCACACACTTTCTACGGCATCCGACGCACTAATTCTTGGGTCCCGCACCCTTTCTAGGGCGTACGGCGTACTCTTATTTGAGTCCCGCACACTTTCTACGGCGTCCAGCGCACTCTCATTTAGGTCCCAGACACTTTCCACAGCGTCCGGCGCACTCTCATTTGGGTTCCGCACACTTTCTACGGCGTCCAGCGCACTCTCATTCAGGTCCCACACACTTTCTACGACGTCCGACGTACTCTCATGTGGGTCCCACACACTTTCTACGGCGTGCGGCTCACTCTCATTTAGGTCCCACACACTTTCTACGGCGTCCGGCGCACTCTCATTTAGTTCCCGCACACTTTCTACGGCGTCCGGCGTACCCTTATTTGGGTCCCGCACACCTTCTACGGCATCCGGCGCACCCTCATTCGGGTCCCGCACACTTTCTACGGCGTCCGGCGCATTCTCATTTGGGTCCCGCACACTTTCTAACGGCGTCCGGTGCACTCTCATTTGAGTCCCGCACTTTTTCTACGGCGTCCGACGCACTGTTGTTTGGGTCCCACACATTTTCTACGGCGTCCGAGGCACTCTCATTTGGGTCCCACACACTTTCTACGGCGTCCGACGCACTGTTATTTGGGTCCCACACATTTTCTACGGCGTCCTACGCACTCTCATTTGGGTACCACACATTTTCTACGGCGTCCTACGCACTCTCATTTGGGTCCCACACACTTTCTACGGCGTCCGACGCACTCTCATTTGGGTCCCACACACTTTCTACGGCGTCCGACGCACTGTTGTTTGGGTCCCACACACTTTCTACGGCGTTCTGCGCACACTCATTTGGGTCCCTCACACTGTCTACGGCGTCCGAAGCACTCTCATTTGAGTCCCACACACTTTCTACGGCGTTCTGCGCACACCCATTTGGGTCACAAGCACGCTCATGCCGATCATTTTTTCCGCAGGGCTACCGTAACCCTCCTTCGGAAATTTTCCAAGTGTCAGCCTGGATATGAGCACATCGTTATAGCCAACCATCATCTTTGCACAATTTCGACCTCCTCAGCCACTTCCCAGTGGCTTCTCGAAGAGAGCGGTGTGTGAATGACTGCATACCGCTCCTCTCCCCTTTTATACCCCGCATGTTATGAGCGTGTGTTATCGTTCGTTATCATGTTTTGTTCAAGAATGATTACGGTAGCCCTGCGGAAAAAATTATCGGCATGGTCGTGAATGTATTTGGATCCCGCAAACTTTCTACGGCGTCTTGCTCACTTCCACTTGGTCACCTCACAGTTTTTATGGCGTCCAACGTACTTTCATTTGGGTCCCACACATTTTCTACGGCGTCCGACGCACTCTCATTTGGGTCCCACACATTTTCTACGGCGTCCTACGCACTCTCATTTGGGTCCCGCACACTTTCTACGGCATCCTGCGCACACTCATTTGGGTCCCACACTTTCTACGGCGTCCGACGCACTGTTATTTGGGTCCCACACACTTTCTACGGCGTCCTGCGCACTCTCATTTTGGTCCCGCACACTTTCTACGGCGTCCGGCGCACTGTTATTTGGGTCCCACACACTTTCTACGGCATTCTGCGCACACTCATTTGGGTCCCGCACACTTTCTACGGCGTCCGGCACACTCTCATTTGGGTCCCGCACACTTTCTACGGCGTCCGGCTCACTCTCAATTTAGACCCACACACTTTCTACGGCGTCCTGCGCACACTCATTTGGGTCCCGCACACTTTCTACGGCGTACGGCGTACTCTTATTTGAGTCCCGCACACTTTCTACGGCGTCCAGCGCACTCTTATTTGGTTCCCGCACACTTTCTACGGCGTCCGGCGTACTCTTATTTGGGTCCCGCACACCTTCTACGGCGTCCGGCGCACTCTCATTCAGGTCCCACACACTTTCTACGACGTCCGACGTACTCTCATTTGGGTCCCACACACTTTCTACGGCGTGCGGCCCACTCTCATTTAGGTCCCACACACTTTCTACGGCGTCCGGCGTACTCTCATTTGGGTCCCGCACACTTTCTACGGCGTCCGGCGTACTCTTATTTGGGTCCCGCACACCTTCTACGGCGTCCGGCGCACCCTCATTCGGGTCCCGCACACTTTCTACGGCGTCCGGCGCACTCTCATTTGGGTCCCGCACACTTTCTAACGGCGTCCGGTGCACTCTCATTTGAGTCCCGCACACTTTCTACGGCGTCCGACGCACTGTTGTTTGGGTCCCACACATTTTCTACGGCGTCCGACACACTCTCATTTGGGTCCCACACACTTTCTACGGCGTCCGACGCACTGTTATTTGGGTCCCACACATTTTCTACGGCGTCCTACGCACTCTCATTTGGGTCCCACACATTTTCTACGGCGTCCTACGCACTCTCATTTGGGTCCCACACACTTTCTACGGCGTCCGACGCACTCTCATTTGGGTCCCACACACTTTCTACGGCGTCCGACGCACTGTTATTTGGGTCCCACACACTTTCTACGGCGTTCTGCGCACACCCATTTGGGTCCCTCACACTGTCTACGGCGTCCGAAGCACTCTCATTTGAGTCCCACACACTTTCTACGGCGTTCTGCGCACACCCATTTGGGTCACAAGCACGCTCATGCCGATCATTTTTTCCGCAGGGCTACCGTAACCCTCCTTCGGAAATTTTCCAAGTGTCAGCCTGGATATGAGCACATCGTTATAGCCAACCATCATCTTTGCACAATTTCGACCTCCTCAGCCACTTCCCAGTGGCTTCTCGAAGAGAGCGGTGTGTGAATGACTGCATACCGCTCCTCTCCCCTTTTATACCCCGCATGTTATGAGCGTGTGTTATCGTTCGTTATCATGTTTTGTTCAAGAATGATTACGGTAGCCCTGCGGAAAAAATTATCGGCATGGTCGTGAATGTATTTGGATCCCGCAAACTTTCTACGGCGTCTTGCTCACTTCCACTTGGTCACCTCACAGTTTTTATGGCGTCCAACGTACTTTCATTTGGGTCCCACACATTTTCTACGGCGTCCGACGCACTCTCATTTGGGTCCCACACATTTTCTACGGCGTCCGACGCACTCTTATTTTGGTCCCACATACTTTCTACGGCGTCCTGCGCACACTCATTTGGGTCCCACACTTTCTACGGCGTCCGACGCACTGTTATTTGGGTCCCACACACTTTCTACGGCGTCCTGCGCACTCTCATTTGGGTCCCACACACTTTCTACGGCGTCCGACGCACTGTTATTTGGGTCCCACACACTTTCTACGGCATTCTGCGCACACTCATTTGGGTCCCGCACACTTTTTTCGGCGTCCAGCGCACTCTCATTTAGGTCCCACACACTTTCTACGACGTCCGGCGCACTCTCAATTTAGACCCACACACTTTCTACGGCATCCGACGCACTAATTCTTGGGTCCCGCACCCTTTCTAGGGCGTACGGCGTACTCTTATTTGAGTCCCGCACACTTTCTACGGCGTCCAGCGCACTCTCATTTAGGTCCCAGACACTTTCCACAGCGTCCGGCGCACTCTCATTTGGGTTCCGCACACTTTCTACGGCGTCCAGCGCACTCTCATTCAGGTCCCACACACTTTCTACGACGTCCAACGTACTCTCATTTGGGTCCCACACACTTTCTACGGCGTGCGCCTCACTCTCATTTGGGTCCCACACTTTCTACGGCGTCCGACGCACTGTTATTTGGGTCCCACACACTTTCTACGGCGTCCGGCGCACTCTCATTTGGGTACCGCACACCTTCTACGGCGTCCTGCGCACTCTCATTTTGGTCCCGCACACTTTCTACGGCGTACGGCGTACTCTTATTTGAGTCCCGCACACTTTCTAACGGCGTCCGGTGCACTCTCATTTGAGTCCCGCACACTTTCTACGGCGTCCGACGCACTGTTGTTTGGGTCCCACACATTTTCTACGGCGTCCGAGGCACTCTTATTTGGGTCCCACACACTTTCTACGGCATCCGACGCACTGTTATTTGGGTCCCACACATTTTCTACGGCGTCCTACGCACTCTCATTTGGGTACCACACATTTTCTACGGCGTCCTACGCACTCTCATTTGGGTCCCACACACTTTCTACGGCGTCCGACGCACTCTCATTTGGGTCCCACACACTTTCTACGGCGTCCGACGCACTGTTATTTGGGTCCCACACACTTTCTACGGCGTTCTGCGCACACTCATTTGGGTCCCTCACACTGTCTACGGCGTCCGAAGCACTCTCATTTGAGTCCCACACACTTTCTACGGCGTTCTGCGCACACCCATTTGGGTCACAAGCACGCTCATGCCGACCATTTTTTCCGCAGGGCTACTGTAACCCTCCTTCGGAAATTTTCCAAGTGTCAGCCTGGATATGAGCACATCGTTATAGCCAACCATCATCTTTGCACAATTTCGACCTCCTCAGCCACTTCCCAGTGGCTTCTCGAAGAGAGCGGTGTGTGAATGACTGCATACCGCTCCTCTCCCCTTTTATACCCCGCATGTTATGAGCGTGTGTTATCGTTCGTTATCATGTTTTGTTCAAGAATGGTTACGGTAGCCCTGCGGAAAAAATTATCGGCATGGTCGTGAATGTATTTGGATCCCGCAAACTTTCTACGGCGTCTTGCTCACTTCCACTTGGTCACCTCACAGTTTTTATGGCGTCCAACGTACTTTCATTTGGGTCCCACACGTTTTCTACGGCGTCCTACGCACTGTTATTTGGGTCCCACACATTTTCTACGGCGTCCGAAGCACTGTTATTTGGGTCCCACACACTTTCTGAGGCGTCCGGCGAACTGTCATTTGGGTCCCACACACTTTCTACGGCGTCCTGCGCACTCTCATTTGGGTCCCACACACTTTCTACGGCGTCCGACGCACTATTATTTGGGTCCCGCACACTTTCTACGGCGTCCGGCGCACTGTTATTTGGGTCCCACACACTTTCTACGGCGTCCTGCGCACTCTCATTAGGGTCCCACACACATTCTACGGCGTCCTGCGCACTCTCGTTTGGGTCCCGCACACTTTCTACGGCGTCCGAGGCACTG
This sequence comes from Aplectana chamaeleonis, assembly GCA_029168955.1. Taxonomy (NCBI): domain Eukaryota; kingdom Metazoa; phylum Nematoda; class Chromadorea; order Rhabditida; family Cosmocercidae; genus Aplectana; species Aplectana chamaeleonis. Next base: position 141,622 of record JAPDOI010000592.1, read on the forward strand.
TTATTTGGGTCCCACACACTTTCTACGGCGTTCTGCGCACACCCATTTGAGTCCCACACACTTTTTACGGCGTCCATGCCGTACTCATTTGGGTCCGCACTTTCTACGGCGTAACCCTCTCATTTGGGTCCCACACACTTTCTACGGCGTGTCAGCTCTCATTTGGGTCCACACACTTTCTACGGCGTCCAACGCACTTCATCTTTTGGGTCCCACACTTTCTACGGCGTCCTCAGCCACTTCCCATTTGGCTTCTCGAAGAGAGCGGTGTTCTACGGCATACCGCTCACTCTCCTCTTTTGGGTGCCACACACTTTCTACGGCGTTATCGTTCGTTACTCATGTTTTGTTCCCAAGACACTTTCGGTAGCCCTGCGAAAAAATTATCGGCATGGTCGTGAATGTATTTGGATCCCGCAAACTTTCTACGGCGTCTTGCTCACTCTCACTTGGTCACCACACAGTTTCTACGGCGTCCGACGCACTCTCATTTGGGTCCCACACATTTTCTACGGCGTCCTACGCACTGTTATTTGGGTCCCACACATTTTCTACGGCGTCCGAAGCACTGTTATTTGGGTCCCACACAGTTTCTACGGCGTCCGGCGCACTGTTATTTGGGTCCCACACACTTTCTACGGCGTTCTGCGCACTCTTATTTGGGTCCCACACACTTTCTACGGCGTCCGACGCACTGTTATTTGGGTCCCACACACTTTCTACGGCGTCCGGCGCACTGTTATTTGGGTCCCACACACTTTCTACGGCGTTCTGCGCACTCTCATTTGGGTCCCACACACTTTCTACGGCGTCCTGCGCACTCTCATTTGGGTCCCACACAGTTTCTACGGCGTCCGGGCCACTGTTATTTGGGTCCCACACACTTTCTACGGCGTTCTGCGCGCCCCCCTTTGGGTCCCACACACTTTCTACGGCGTCCTGCGCACACTCATTTGGGTCCCGCACACTTTCTACGGCGTCCTGCGCACACTCATTTGGGTCCCACACTTTCTACGGCGTCCGACGCACTGTTATTTGGGTCCCACACACTTTCTACGGCGTCCTGCGCACTCTCATTTTGGTCCCACACACTTTCTACGGCGTTCGGCGCACTGTAATTTGGGTCCCATACACTTTCTACGGCGTCTGCGCACACTCATTTGGGTCCCGCACACTTTCTACGGCGTCCGGCACACTCTCATTTGGGTCCCGCACACTTTCTACGGCGTCCGGCGCACTCTCAATTTAGACCAACACACTTTCTACGGCATCCGACGCACTAATTCTTGGGTCCCGCACACTTTCTACGGCGTCCGACGCACTGTTATTTGGGTCCCACACACTTTCTACGGCGTCCTGCGCACTCTCATTTAGGTCCCAGACACTTTCCACAGCGTCCGGCGCACTCTCATTTGGGTTCCGCACACTTTCTACGGCGTCCAGCGCACTCTCATTCAGGTCCCACACACTTTCTACGACGTCCGACGTACTCTCATTTGGGTCCCACACACTTTCTACGGCGTGCGGCTCACTCTCATTTAGGTCCCACACACTTTCTACGGCGTCCGGCGTACTCTCATTTGGGTCCCGCACACCTTCTACGGCGTCCGGCGCACCCTCATTCGGGTCCCGCACACTTTCTACGGCGTCCGGCGCACTCTCATTTGGGTCCCGCACACTTTCTAACGGCGTCCGGTGCACTCTCATTTGAGTCCCACACTTTCTACGGCGTCCGACGCACTGTTGTTTGGGTCCCACACATTTTCTACGGCGTCCGACGCACTCTCATTTGGGTCCCACACACTTTCTACGGCGTCCGACGCACTGTTATTTGGGTCCCACACATTTTCTACGGCGTCCTACGCACTCTCATTTGGGTACCACACATTTTCTACGGCGTCCTACGCACTCTCATTTGGGTCCCACACACTTTCTACGGCGTCCGACGCACTCTCATTTGGGTCCCACACACTTTCTACGGCGTCCGACGCACTGTTATTTGGGTCCCACACACTTTCTACGGCGTTCTGCGCACACTCATTTGGGTCCCTCACACTGTCTACGGCGTCCGAAGCACTCTCATTTGAGTCCCACACACTTTCTACGGCGTTCTGCGCACACCCATTTGGGTCACAAGCACGCTCATGCCGATCATTTTTTCCGCAGGGCTACCGTAACCCTCCTTCGGAAATTTTCCAAGTGTCAGCCTGGATATGAGCACATCGTTATAGCCAACCATCATCTTTGCACAATTTCGACCTCCTCAGCCACTTCCCAGTGGCTTCTCGAAGAGAGCGGTGTGTGAATGACTGCATACCGCTCCTCTCCCCTTTTATACCCCGCATGTTATGAGCGTGTGTTATCGTTCGTTATCATGTTTTGTTCAAGAATGATTACGGTAGCCCTGCGGAAAAAATTATCGGCATGGTCGTGAATGTATTTGGATCCCGCAAACTTTCTACGGCGGCTTGCTCACTTCCACTTGGTCACCTCACAGTTTTTATGGCGTCCAACGTACTTTCATTTGGGTCCCACACATTTTCTCATTTGGGTCCCACACATTTCTACGGCGTCCGACGCACTCTTTTGGGTCCCACACATTTTCTACGGCGTCCTACGCACTCTCATTTGGGTCCCGCACACTTTCTACGGCGTCCGACGCACTCTCATTTGGGTCCCACACACTTTCTACGGCGTCCGACGCACTGTTATTTGGGTCCCACACGTCTTCTACGGCGTCCTACGCACTGTTATTTGGGTCCCACACATTTTCTACGGCGTCCGAAGCACTGTTATTTGGGTCCCACACACTTTCTGAGGCGTCCGGCGAACTGTCATTTGGGTCCCAGACACTTTCTACGGCGTCCTGCGCACTCTTATTTGGGTCCCACACACTTTCTACGGCGTCCGACGCACTGTTATTTGGGTCCCGCACACTTTCTACGGCGTCCGGCGCACTGTTATTTGGGTCCCACACACTTTCTACGGCGTTCTGCGCACTCTCATTTGGGTCCCACACACTTTCTACGGCGTCCTGCGCACTCTCATTTGGGTCCCACACAGTTTCTACGGCGTCCGGCGCACTGTTATTTGGGTCCCACACACTTTCTACGGCGTTCTGCGCGCACCCATTTGGGTCCCACACACTTTCTACGGCGTCCTGCGCACACTCATTTGGGTCCCGCACACTTTCTACGGCGTCCTGCGCACACTCATTTGGGTCCCACACTTTCTACGGCGTCCGACGCACTGTTATTTGGGTCCCACACACTTTCTACGGCGTCCTGCGCACTCTCATTTTGGTCCCGCACACTCTCTACGGCGTCCGGCGCACTGTTATTTGGGTCCCATACACTTTCTACGGCATTCTGCGCACACTCATTTGGGTCCCGCACACTTTCTACGGCGTCCGGCACACTCTCATTTGGGTCCCGCACACTTTCTACGGCGTCCAGCGCACTCTCATTTAGGTCCCAGACACTTTCCACAGCGTCCGGCGCACTCTCATTTGGGTCCCGCACACTTTCTACGGCGTCCAGCGCACTCTCATTCAGGTCCCACACACTTTCTACGACGTCCGACGTACTCTCATTTGGGTCCCACACACTTTCTACGGCGTGCGGCTCACTCTCATTTAGGTCCCACACACTTTCTACGGCGTCCGGCGCACTCTCATTTAGTTCCCGCACACTTTCTACGGCGTCCGGCGTACTCTTATTTGGGTCCCGCACACCTTCTACGGCATCCGGCGCACCCTCATTCGGGTCCCGCACACTTTCTACGGCGTCCGGCGCACTCTCATTTGGGTCCCGCACACTTTCTAACGGCGTCCGGTGCACTCTCATTTGAGTCCCGCACTTTTTCTACGGCGTCCGGCGCACTCTCATTTGGGTTCCGCACACTTTCTACGGCGTCCAGCGCACTCTCATTCAGGTCCCACACACTTTCTACGACGTCCGACGTACTCTCATTTGGGTCCCACACACTTTCTACGGCGTGCGGCTCACTCTCATTTAGGTCCCACACACTTTCTACGGCGTCCGGCGCACTCTCATTTGAGTCCCGCACTTTTTCTACGGCGTCCGACGCACTGTTGTTTGGGTCCCACACATTTTCTACGGCGTCCGACGCACTCTCATTTGGGTCCCACACACTTTCTACGGCGTCCGACGCACTGTTATTTGGGTCCCACACATTTTCTACGGCGTCCTACGCACTCTCATTTGGGTCCCACACATTTTCTACGGCGTCCTACGCACTCTCATTTGGGTCCCACACACTTTCTACGGCGTCCGACGCACTCTCATTTGGGTCCCACACACTTTCTACGGCGTTCTGCGCACACCCATTTGGGTCCCTCACACTGTCTACGGCGTCCGACGCACTGTTATTTGGGTCCCACACATTTTCTACGGCGTCCTACGCACTCTCATTTGGGTACCACACATTTTCTACGGCGTCCTACGCACTCTCATTTGGGTACCACACATTTTCTACGGCGTTCTGCGCACACTCATTTGGGTCCCTCACACTGTCTACGGCGTCCGACGCACTGTTATTTGGGTCCCACACACTTTCTACGGCGTCCTACGCACTCTCATTTGGGTCCCACACATTTTCTACGGCGTTCTGCGCACACTCATTTGGGTCCCTCACACTGTCTACGGCGTCCGACGCACTGTTATTTGGGTCCCACACACTTTCTACGGCGTCCGACGCACTGTTATTTGGGTCCCACACATTTTCTACGGCGTCCTACGCACTCTCATTTGGGTACCACACATTTTCTACGGCGTCCTACGCACTCTCATTTGGGTCCCACACACTTTCTACGGCGTCCGACGCACTCTCATTTGGGTCCCACACACTTTCTACGGCGTCCGACGCACTCTCATTTGGGTCCCGCACACTTTCTAACGGCGTCCGGTGCACTCTCATTTGAGTCCCGCACTTTTTCTACGGCGTCCGACGCACTGTTGTTTGGGTCCCACACATTTTCTACGGCGTCCGACGCACTCTCATTTGGGTCCCACACACTTTCTACGGCGTCCGACGCACTGTTATTTGGGTCCCACACATTTTCTACGGCGTCCTACGCACTCTCATTTGGGTACCACACATTTTCTACGGCGTCCTACGCACTCTCATTTGGGTCCCACACACTTTCTACGGCGTCCGACGCACTCTCATTTGGGTCCCACACACTTTCTACGGCGTCCGACGCACTGTTATTTGGGTCCCACCCACTTTCTACGGCGTTCTGCGCACACTCATTTGGGTCCCTCACACTGTCTACGTCGTCCGAAGCACTCTCATTTGAGTCCCACACACTTTCTACGGCGTTCTGCGCACACCCATTTGGGTCACAAGCACGCTCATGCACATCATTTTTTCCGCAGGGCTACCGTAACCCTCCTTCGGAAATTTTCCAAGTGTCAGCCTGGATATGAGCACATCGTTATACCCAACCATCAGGCCCCGGTCATAGTTGGTGCTATTTGCATCTGCATCCCCCCCGCACCCCCCCCCGCACCCCCCAACACCCCCCGCACCCCCCAACACCACCCCGGTCAATACGTATGTTTAAAATGATGGAGTGAGGTTGAGAGAATCACTCGCTGCATCCAACTAGATATGACGATGATTACGTGGCCAACGGGATTGCACCTGTTCAGAGAAATAGTGAAGGAGAGTATGGTGAAGTAAAGGAGGTAGCAGTAAGGTTAGCTTTCTAGTGATACGCAATGTTTTATCTTCGACCCGCCCACCCGGTGATTTTCTCATCCACGTATTGCATGGATATCGACCGCGTCGGATACATTGAGTGATTTTCTCAACCTCACTTCATCATTTTAAACATACGTATCGACCGGGGTGCGGGGGTGTTGGGGGTGCGGGGGTGCGGGGGTGCGGGGGGATACACCGAGTGATTTTCTCAGCTTCACCTCACCATGTTGTTCATACGTATCGACCGGGTGGGTGTTGGGGGGTGTTGGGGGGTGCGGGGGGGGGGTGCGGGGGGGATACACCGAGTGATTTTTGCATCCCATTTCCAATGCATTCTGTGTGTATCGACCGGGCTGGAGGCGTCGGCTCATCCAACTATGACCGGGGCCTCATCTTTGCACAATTTCGACCTCCTCAGCCACTTCCCAGTGGCTTCTCGAAGAGAGCGGTGTGTGAATGACTGCATACCGCTCCTCTCCCCTTTTATACCCCGCATGTTATGAGCGTGTGTTATCGTTCGTTATCATGTTTTGTTCAAGAATGATTACGGTAGCCCTGCGGAAAAAATTATCGGCATGGTCGTGAATGTATTTGGATCCCGCAAACTTTCTACGGCGTCTTGCTCACTTCCACTTGGTCACCTCACAGTTTTTATGGCGTCCAACGTACTTTCATTTGGGTCCCACACATTTTCTACGGCGTCCGACGCACTCTCATTTGGGTCCCACACATTTTCTACGGCGTCCTACGCACTCTCATTTGGGTCCCGCACACTTTCTACGGCGTCCGACGCACTCTCATTTGGGTCCCACACACTTTCTACGGCGTCCGACGCACTGTTATTTGGGTCCCACACGTTTTCTACGGCGTCCTACGCACTGTTATTTGGGTCCCACACATTTTCTACGGCGTCCGAAGCACTGTTATTTGGGTCCCACACACTTTCTACGGCGTTCTGCGCACTCCTACTGGGGTCCCGCACACTTTCTACAGCGTCCTGCGCACCCCTACTGAGGTTCCGCACACTATCTAAGGCGTTCTGTGGATTTCTTCTGATTCACACCGTGCGGCGTTCTAAAAAATACATCCAAGATCCCGCCGTATTGATTTAAGCGTTCAATCCTAAACAAATGCCTATCAGTGACGGTGTTTATTTCATTAGTTCATTTCTACGAATGAGTAAACGTCGGATGGTTTATAATAACATGTTTACGTGTTTTTGTCTCACTTGACCCTCAATTTTGAGGTCCCGCAAAAAATGAGCTACCAACTTCAAATTTTGTCAGGAGCTAACGGCAATCATAACAAACTTTCTGGCCAAAAATCAGCTTTCTAGCTCAACGATAAGTGTTCCAACAAGATCATGTACGCCAACTGAAAAAAAAAGGAGATGAACCCTTTTTTCGACCAAAATCACGTGATTTTGACAATTTTTCTCGAATCTCAGGTAACCATTCCAGACCATTTTTTGAACAGTTATTCAACTTTCTAAAGTATATCAAATGCAAAAAGAACGGACTTCCTACGTTCACTCTGGACCCTGATACTGAGATCAGGGGGTTGCGCGATGGCGAATCAAAGCCAAATCTGGTGAGCGCTTCGCGCTCACCACAATTAAATCGTTCATCTTCAGCCTTCGTTTGAAAACAGAACCGCTCGTATATTCAAGAGCTTTTGGAGTCAGGTTTCGGATTCTTCTAGCAAATCTGTTAGAAACGATGTTGAAAAGTATAGTGCTTTTTTTCTGTAAATCCTATGTTAGTGTAATCTGGACCCACCTGATCTAGCGGTAGCAGGCATAAAAATCCAAAACTTACTGGCCGCAATTTTCAATTCGTTCCGTAAAATACGAAAACAAAATACCATGTCAGAAAAAAACCTTCGATACTCCATAGATTTCATACCAAAGTATTCGAGCCTATCATAATAGCTAGGCAACTCATTACGATTAAAATTCCCAGTGGACCTATGCCACATAATTCTTGTGAAAAAGTGTTGGACTCTTTCGATTTTGAGTACATCCTTTCTGCGCTTGGGACTCCACACTGGTGAGCAGTATTCAATACGCGGCAGTACGTAGGCCTTATAAAAGCGAATTAAAATTGCTGGATCAGCAAAATGCACATTACGAAGAATCATAAAATGGGAGGAATACGCTTTACGGACAACATTGCTTACATGATCTGAAAATTTTAGGTTAGATTGAACTACGACATCAAGATCCCTGATAAAGTCGCACGTGCTGAGTTGGACATCATTTACGTGGTAGTTAATGGCATCGCAGTCACCTATATGCATCACAGTAGATTTAGCGAGATTAAGTGGTATATCCCAGTGTAGATTCCAAGCTGATTTCCTTTCAATAGAGGCTTTAAGGGCTTCGCGCACAGCATCAGAATTAGTGCGATCAAAAACATCATAGACTTTGATATCATCGGCAAACATCTGGATGAAGATACTGGGGCTTGTTTTCAGTAGTGGCGGAAGGTCGATGGTATAGACTAGGAAACGCAGAGGAGATAGGACACCCCCTTGTGGAACACCACTGACGCAGGGATAACTCGAGGAAAAACTGTAACCAACCCTCACTGTCATGAGTCTGTTCTGCCAGTAAGAATTCATCCATCTTAGAAGATTCCCTCGAATGCCAATACGTTCTAATTTAGCAATTAGCTTGAAGTGGCATACCTTGTCAAATGCCCTAGACAGGTCAAGATAGATTACATCAACTGACGTTCCAGTGCTAACCGCTCTAGCGTAGTCAAATAATGTATCTACAAGATTTGTACAACTCGACGCCCTCGGCAGGAAGCCATGTTGTTCCTGCGGAATGAGGTGAAATTTGTTCAGCCAGTCAAGTAACTTCTCGTTGACTTGCTTCTCCATGACCTTTATAGGAGCAGGCGTAAGGCTAATCGGTCGGAAGTCATTTATCAATTTTGAGCCCGAAATTTTTGGTGTTGGGGAGTTTTCCACATTTGCGGAACTTCGCCACATGTAAACGAAATGTTAAACAAGTACGATGAAGGATGACATGAGGAGGAATTACATCGCTTAAATACTATCTGTGGAATTCCATCGTAGGGTTCAGTGAGAGATGGTTTAAATTTCTTAAGAATAGAAGAGATTTTATATGGGTGGAAATAGATGTTACTACAATTGGGCTGGATGTGACGAACACCGTTCAATTGGAAATCATTCCCACCACTTGAAAAAAACACTAGAAAAATAGCGTCCAAGAGCATCAGCCTTCTCAACATTACTGCGGTATCGCTTGCCGGAAAGATCAGTCAGCGTAGGCAAAGGTCTATTCGACTTCATCTTCCGGCGCACGTAGTGATACATATGCTTGAGCAAGTTATTTGAAGCAAGACGACGCTCATGGTTATTTACAAACTTTTTCAAGTGGTGGGATAAATCCAAACATTCCTTTTTGTATCTTTGATTTGTGAGTGGATCCGTCAGAGCGTTGAACAACCGCTGTTTTTGTTCTCCCAAGTTACTTATGTGAGCTGGGTATTTCAGGGTGGAACTTTTTGAAAATTTTATGGGAACAAACTTAGAAAGGGCTGTATAAATCACCCTACAAAGTCTCTGGTATGCTTTTGTTACCGAAGTGTACTGATCGAAGAGATCAAGCCAATCAAAGCTTGCAAAGAAATTGTTAAGCGAAACAAAGTCGGCTCTAATGAAATCAGGAGTTGGAAGGACATGAACTTCAGGACATACATTGTTTACTTCGAAGGTAACGATTGCATGGTCAGAGCTAGATATCGGTGACAAAATCGAGGCAGCTGAAACGTTGGAAGTAGACGACAAAGTAATATGAAGCGTATTGCTGGAGTGAGTAGGCTGATGAACAATTGTTGGAAATTTCCTTCCGCAAAGAAACTTGAAGGCAGTGTCCACGATAAAAACCATGTCTGATTTTTTGGTGGAGATCGGCAGCTGCGGGGCCTAGCACAACACTTACGTTGAAAAAACTAAGGAAATTGAGCTTGGAACGGTCCCCTACGGCCCCAAAGTTGGACACCCGTCAGCTCTTCACACCCAGATGCACTTTCCACGCCCACAGACGTGAACAAATGAATGCTTGAGATTGTGAGATGAGCGATGGTTTCCGATTATTAGCCCCGTTCTTCCCTTCACTCTCAACTTCTCTCTTTACTCAGGTCAGCTCGCATACATCGGCTGCAAATGGCGGAATTTACAAGCCTCGAACAACACGTCTACCATGTTTCCTTAGCTCAATCTCTGAGGGACCATAACTCCGTTCCCAGGTCTTGTACAATTCCAAAAACATCATTGGAATCAGCATGGGACCGTCTTCAAGATAGGCAGGAAAGCAGAAAAACGATTCATATCGTGAACACTTCCTTTAAGAAGCGTGAACTAGCCGAGTTTACTGGAATCGAATTTATCCAATCAATTTGAAGGTAAAAATCGCCTAGTATGATATTATTATTGCGCACAGATATGAGGTCTTCGAGTAATTCAAGAAGTTCACTATCCGTGTCACTATGCGAATTAGGAGGCCAATAAACCGCAATGAATCGGGTTAAAGAAGCCTTCCTAGGGCAAAACAATTCAAAACACAAAACATCTGTTTTCTAAAGAGAGATTTTATTGACTAGATCAGTTGAGCGATATCCTTTTACTAGACAACAGACACCACCACCTTTTGAACGTTTGCGATCCAAGCGATGAATCATGTAAGGGAGGCCACCAATGATTTCAGAGTCAGAAATTTTTTTTCCGATAGCCAGTTTTCTGTGATGAATAAAATACCAGGCTTACGTTGCAAAAGAAAAACTTGCAAATGGTCAATTTTGTTCACTAGACAGACTACGAACATTAATCAAACGGGCAAAGTTTTTGAGGCAAAGTTTCCTTGAGAAATCAGAGGTTTCCCAAAGGATTAACAGTAATGTCTGACTCGCGCGACGATTTCGTTTGAATGTCAGATCTGCGCATTAGCTGACCTTTGTAAACCCATTCACGAACACTTTTGTCCTTATTAAGCTCACGAGCCTGTTGCCGGAACTCATATTCGCGATTCCGCTCCTCACGAGTCATACTTCTTCGAACGAATACATGAGAGAGAGCCGAACCGCGAAGAGAGTGAGCCTTAGACAGAGAAATTCGTACCTGGGTGATGGTCGGCAACAGTACCTTCACCAACCGTGGACGTTCTGGATCGGTTTTACCCATCCTGAACATGTCTGACGGTGCACAGTCGACATCAAAGGCATCTAGGATGGAGTAAACCTTATCCTTGAGTTCCTTTTGGTGATCCCTAAGACAAAGGTTATCTGAGGATTCCTCCAGCCCATAGATCACCAAGCTACGAGAACGTTTTTCGCTCTCAATTTCGTCGGAGACTTGCTTTGGGATCTTTTCAGATAGAGCTAAAAGCAAACGCTGTATAGCCGGATAATTATTTAGCTCGAGAATCTAATTCAAAAGATCGGGGGCTGTCAATTTATCAAAACCCACGGCATCATTCTTCTGAGCTGAGGCCTCAGCTGTCTGCGCGATATGTGTGTTGACTGAGCCTCTTGTATTATAAGCTCTTCGAGTCTGTGATTTGGCCATTAGATATTCCTGTAATCGAGGGCAAGGGCACCGCTGATAAGGTACCCAAACGAAACAGAGCGACAAGAAACTAAATCAAACACGAGCAGTGCTCACACCGATTGCTCTTTGATAGCGTTAACGTGAGGTATGATAGATGAGCGAATTACAGACCGAGCTCGACCAATCCAGAGCTAGCTCAGAAAAACGACCCACACGGTGGCACACTAGGAGATATTATTTTTCGGTCTCACAAGGGAAGGATCGTGATCATTCCAAGTGAAATAAGCGTTGCTAGGATCACTTTTCGACGTCGAATTCGAATTTTCTACAGATCAGCTGCGAATCGTTACTCTGAAAGGAGTTATAGGCGTTTTTAGCGCTTCACTCGTAGACGCATCATAACGTGTAATCCATGAACCTTCGCGCCGAAATATGTTGCTACGATGAACGAGGCTGCGCGCCGTCGTATACGAAGTCAGCGCCCCATCACAGTCGTGACCGCTTGGTGTTGTGGGAGTGCCGGCTGGAGCGAGGCATTAGGCCACGGATTAGAACCCATGCCGCGCTCGTGGGTTTTGCACTCTTGTTAAATACCCGTTTCTATCTCGTAAAGTGCAGAGGATTAGTAGTTTTATCGTGCGAGAGCTTTCTTTTTTTGTAAGAAAATGAAGCGTTTCAGTCGTGAAAGTCTGATTTCCGTGGCTGGTGTTTTACTCTGAAAATAATTGGACTTGCAACAAATTTATAGCTACGAGCACATGTAGTTGTTGTGAACAAAATGTTCAATACAAAGGATCTTCTCACAATGAGAATAACGAATGAAGTGAACTTTTGAACAACCATTAAAATCACGCAGACCTACCGATTGAGGAGGGAAACAGTACTGAACCGGAGTTTCGATCTGTCCTGGATGGTTCTCATGACACCCTGCCGCATACCATGAATAAGCGGGAAAGTTCTCAGATATTGAAGCACAAAATTGATAGTACAAAAAGAGATAACAATCGAATGATTGATTCACGTGAATATACGGAGTTGTCCAAATCGAGTGCTATGATGTGAGAAGTGATGCGCTTGTACATAGACTTAAATGACAAGGTAAATCGTTTGAGGAATTAGGTTGGAGAGAACGTGGGCGGACAAAGATCAATATTGATTGGGAGATCAGGGCATTGCAAAAATAGGCTGATCTGGTGCAAATGCCACAAACACTTAAATTCTAAATAAAAGCACTTTTTTGAGAATTACTGTAGGCCGTAGTAGCCAAAATACCATATTTCTATCGTAACCTACAATAATCAACTTGAGTATCGATAAAGAACGTCATATTCGTGTTCAGTGCCCCAAATAACCCCCCTAAACGACGGTTGGGCGAAAAAAAAAAGGTTTTCACCTTCGTAGCCCCACGCAGGTGGTAGGTAACTCAGTCCCACTTTTGGGAGCCCAAAGGTCGAAAAAAATTTTTTGCTCTGATTTTGTTCAGAATCAGCAACTCGTGATCAGCATTTGGGGTGCAGATCACAACAATGAGATCCGCTTTCGGTTTTTCGGTAGATTTTCGTAGGTTACGGCAGGTACGATGCCATTTTTCTATACATAGTAATCTAAATAAAAAAACTCATAACTCCGTTCAGAGAAACGATTAGCAGCTGCAACGTAGAAAATCGATTTTCCCGTCAAAAATTAATCCTAGAAACGCATATTTCATTTGGAATGGATACGGCATACGCAAGTACTCGCTATTGACTTACTTACTTTGACTTAATCGGTTGGCTTGAGCCTGATGTCATTCCGCATCTTCACCGAGGTGTGCCGTCCTAGTAGTCAGCCGTGTCCATTTTTCACGGTCTTCAGCCACAATCTGAACACATTCCATCCATCTCTCACTATTCCATTTCTTGCGAAACAAAACATTGCGCCTGAACTGTCTTTCGCTGCCGAGTGACTTCAAATCCTCTTTAACCACATCCGTCCAGAACTTTCGCCTACGCCCAGGTGGCCGTTTCCAGATAGGATTTGGAAGCATTCTTGAAGCGTGTTGCACGGGACGATGCGGCGTTTTTCTTAGTATATGCCCGAGCAGCCGAAGTCGACTTTCCATTGCTGCTAGAGATGGCGTTGGGAGATGCTGGCACCTTCCTCGTGTCAAACGTTGATGTACTGCGACGATTTCCTTATGAAGATCTTCGTTATGGCATACACGCGGCCAGAAATATCCAAGCAAACGCTTAAAAACTTCCTCTCCGTGCAATCCAACCTTTCCATCTGCGTCTTCGATGCTGCCCACGTTTCCGATCCGTAAAACATGATAGGGTGAATAGCGGATAGGTAGACGCGCAACTTGACCTCCTTCGCGATGGGAGTAGACCACAAACACTTGGTTAGAGAATTGAATGCAGACGTAGCATTCGCGCATCGTTGTCGAATATCCGCTGCATAATATCCGCTGCATCGTTGTCGAATTTCCGCTGCATTGTTCTTCAGCAAACAGCCTAAATAACAGAAATCATCCACCAGTTCGATACGTTGTCCGTCCACACAAACTCCCGTTGAAGGCCTCTGAGAGACCCACATCTGCTTGCACTTGTCGGGACAAAGACGAAGTCCATAGGCTGCGGCATACTTCGAAACGAGGTTCACAATCCTTTGCAGTTTTGCGTTGTTTTCAGCGAATAACACAATGTCTTCGGCGTAATCCAGGTCGACAAGGGAGCGTCCTGATGGTGTTAGGATCACATCCGCAGGAAACTGTTCTGCAACTCTACGCATGATGTCATCAACGGCGAAGTTGAAAAGAAAAGGTCCTGCAACGGCTCCTTGCCTTACTCCTGTTTTCACCTCGAAAGCTGACGTAAATCCGACAGGTGTACGAACTGCTGCTGTTGTTCCTCTGTTCATGTCCTCGATTAACCGAACATACTTTTCCGGGACTCCATCTGCTCGCAGAGCATTGAGCAATCGATCACGATGAGGAGAGTCGAATGTGGCTTCAAAGTCCAAAAAAGCAAGTTGTAATGGCTTCGAATACCGCTGCCACGATTCAATTACTCTTCTCACGACGAACACTCCGAGTATTCGATATTTTGAATCATTAAAATGTTGTCACTTTTCGAATATTGGACTTGTCGAAAAAATAGTCGACTTTTTCAATCGACTGTCGTATAAATAGTCGAATTTGTTCATTCGACATTTCGAGTCAGGAAAAAACGCCTTTCGCTTTCTCTCTACTTTCCAGAGAAAAAGCTCAGTGATTATAGCTAGCATTTTCCTTTCTTACTTCTGGTATTGGATGAAACTATTGAATAGGCAAGCAAGCAAACTGTGTTCACGAGAAGGTTAACTACAGTACCGCACATGTTTTTTTTTGGCAAAGAAAGCGTTTTGCGGCGTTTTTTGCGCTCACAAAGCGCCGCATCGCCAAAACTTGCTTCAAAACGGTTCGATTTTAGTTCGAAGTCATTTATGAATTACTTTCATTTAGTCCTATGCGATAGTTGAAAGGTTTATTGTGAGGCGTCAAATATCTGCAAAAATCTCGGAAAGTCTCTTGCGAAAGTTGTTCAGAATGTTCGCAAAAAATCTTCTCTAAAACTTTGCCTCCGGTGAGCTTTCGGTGCGTAGCGCCTTCTTCAGACCTGAAATACATAGTTCAGAGCCGCACAGGAATCTTCTCAGCGAAAAAACTGGCCTGGTCCGCCGTTGGTAGTGGTCGGACCACAACTACGAATAAACGACACAATACCCTTACGTAGCCCTTAAAGGCAGCATACACGCTCGTAAACGTGGTTGGGATAACAATGTGAATCGAACCGTATGGCTTACATTATAATGCCTACGCATTTTGAAGTGTCAAAAACGACCCACAATGCCGCTACATGAATTATAAGTTGGCCCCGCCCTGTATTTTCACGCCCCCTGTATTTGACCTTTTCCCCCAACGCAGGGTTTCTGGGCCATCTTCGTCGTCAGTGACGTGTGTGGTTCACATGTTAGGCAATCTACCAACAGTACCAACGGTGAATATGACCCAGCAACCTTGCATTGCAGGAGAAGGGCAGATACAGGGGGCGTGAAAATACTGGGCGGGGTCAACTTCTAACTCATGTAGCGGCATTGTGGGTCATTTTTGGCACTTCAAAATGCGTAGGCGTTGTAATCTGGGCCATACCATTCTATTTCCGTAGTCATCTCAATCACTTTTACGAGCGTGTATGCTGCCTTTAAATAGTCAGGGACGCCATGACTCCCATCATGGGAGATCCTACAGTAACTACAGTCCTACAGTCATAGCGTCTCTGACTATTTAAGGGCTCCGTAAGGGTATTGTGTCGTTTATTCGTAGTTGTGGTCCGACCACTACCAACGGCGGACCAGGCCAGTTTTTTCGCTGAGAAGATTCCTGTGCGGCTCTGAACTATGTATTTCAGGTCTGACGAAGGTGCTACGCAGCGAAAGCTCACCGGAGGCAAAGTTTTGGAGAAGATTTTTTGCGAACATTTTGAACAACTTTCGCTAGAGACTTTCCGAGATTTTCGCAGATATTTGACGCCTCACAATAATCCTTTCAATCTGCAATGAGGCTCCGAGATAGCACCATACTACTATGCGATAGTGTTACAAATAAATAGATTCAACTCCAGAATTTTATCGAAAATCGCATATTTGCGCCACAAAATCCCTCATTAAGAACTGATCAGACGGTCATGATTGCCGAAATCCGTCATGTTTTGAGGAACGGTATACAGCTTTGGGGATTCAAACGGCTCATTCTTGTTTAAACACGATGACAAGTCTTAACACTGTGATAAGCATCACAGCGTAGCTTGATAAGGTGGTTATCAACACGTGATCACGTTGTGACGTGCTTATCGCGTACACAGCCGGTATAAAAGGCGCCTCTTCTCCCTCGAGTCCTCATTCGGCATTCTGATGCCGGCCCTGGAAGGTGACTTCGAGTCACTTCCCGTAGGCCAGCATATTTTTGACCGCTGGGGGATAGGGGTATCCTCTCGGCCGGGGGGGGGGTTTGCCGCGATCCGCGGGGAGGGTGATTCCTCACCGTAGACCGCGGCGAAGAATACGTCCTTGTCGTGGACCCAGGCGGGGTCCTCCGCCGTGGGACCGCGACCACCAGGGGCGACATGCTTGTGGTTGAGTATTAAAATGAATAACCCGTGAAGTCAATGACATCATCGTTGGGCTGCTCGTTGTGGTCTCCCGCTAGGCATCTATGGAAGTGTCCCAACCGTGATTGTGACGTCATCACGAGCGTCGCGATCAGGGATGTACGGCAATTGCTGTTTGCCGGTTGCCGTTTGCCAGCCGTTTCCGGCCGATCTTTGTCGATTGTCGTTTGCCGTTTTTCCTCTCACTTTTCGACAAATTTCGGCAGAGAGTGCGCAATGGATTACAAACGCCGCGATTAGGATGCGCATGGAAACCCGATAAGCCTTGCAGCGGCTCGAATGTAGAGATACAGACTATACGTACTTCAAAGCTTCAAGCCAGTTGATGTAACCTACCGCGCAGACACGGCAAAGCACTTGCTAGTATTGTAGTGTGAGTTTCGCGTGAGTCCTCCTGTCTGGAAGAGTACTGAAATCCCCACCCCATCTTTGCTGAGGCTTGATCAATTAATGTAGGGTTCATGGGTACAAGAATTAACACCCCGAATATTTTCAGGAGAGGGCAAAAAGGGTTAAGAGTTCAATTCTTTTCAGATGTTTTTCAAAGCTACGTGTAGAGGGCGTTGGGGTTCACTGGCAGTTTGTAGGCTTATGCACTTCGCCATCCTATATTATGCTCATAACCACGCTGAAAACATGCTACCACGTTGAAAGTTGGAGTTCTAGATTAAAACGGAGTCGACGTGATCACTTCGGAATAAGGGGTGGCGTACGGTTTGGGAAGGAGGTAGTTTGAGACAACCGGATCCCTATTTTTTAAAGCTTCGAAAACTTCACAATTCCATGAACTTTAGTTGATAGCGCGCAATTCAGAAGCAATATAAAAGGTCGGAGGGGAGAGATGGCGAAGATGGGGCAGCTTCTTAGGAACGTTTCCAAGAATTTTCGAAAACGAGCGTTTTCGTTGTATTTCTCCACGTAATTATATTTTATCTTAATTCCGGTCGAATAGTGAACACACCGTGAGGCACGCCAACGATTACGCCGCGAACTCTGAAAAAGTTTGCCGTGGCAGTGCCGGGAAAGTAACGCGACCCTCAACTGTGCCGCGATAGTTCCGCGTTAGAACCGCACCCGCTCCGCGAGGATGCACCCGCGTCGACTACGACGCACTGTCCTGTGTGGTGTCGCCGGTTCAATCACCCAAGTTTGATTACCCACGTCCCGTATCTTCTTGCCCGCAGTAACGGGGATACGTCCTATTTGTACTTTGTACATTACACTTTGTACATTTGTACTTTCCTATTGGTCCTATTTTTGTAAAGGTGCAGCTACCGATCGCGGTGCCGCAGCGGCAATTTTGCGGAGCAGCTGTGGTGCTTGTAAGAGCCGGTATGGCTTTACCGCGGAGAAACAGCGTTAATGTTTATCATGGAAGCGGCGTGGCTGCCACGCTCGTTAGAAAATAATCACCTAAAGTAGTGACACATTGACCTCTTCCTTTTTATGAACAAACTTCGAGTGCTCACCCTCTTACCTTGGATTGCGCGACACTCTTAATTTTGGGCGAGGAATTTGAAACACGAAGCAATTCAATGACTACTACATATTTTCGAAAAAGGTTGACATTAGAGAACATTCCTATCACTAGCGTCCGATAGAAAGCTCATCGAAAGCAATTTTACCAACGTAAGAGGTTCAACTTCTTGAGGTATTAAAGAAAAACCATTCCTTATCTTGCTATTGAAATACAAAATGTGCATGAGAAAATAATATTTTTTATCCGTACTTTTAGAAGATTATTATCGTTTCTGTACAAGACTATTTTTTGCCGTTCGTCGATTGCCGATTGCCGTTTGCCGGCCATTTTGGGACAAATTTTGTCGATTTCCGTTTGCCGATTTTTCAAATACATTTGCCGCACATCCCTGGTCGCGATGCTGTACTCCCGCTGCCCTTTATCGTATGACTCCGCGTAGGTGTTTGTTTTTCTCCTATCGGAAGTCTTACGCGGAATCAGGGTCAAACGGAGCGTCGCGTAATTTTTTGAAATCGGAGCGGCCCCGTCACATTTTTATTTTCAAAATCCAAAATCTTTGCGATCCCCCCTTCCCGATTCCGGGCAGTTTATAGTTGATTACTAAAAGTGTCAGACGCCGAAATTTCATTCAGTAGTCGAGCCCAAGCGTCTAAAACCGAATGCTACGATCCTTCCCTTGGGGCAAAAAGTAATCGAGATTTTATGGGATATCCGCGAAATTCTCATTTTTGGACCGAAATTTTTGCGATCCTCATAACATTCATTTTCGGACCCAAATTATTGCGACCCCCGTTGCGAAATTTCGCAACCCCGCTTGATCCTGCGCGGAGTGTCCCCCGATTTCCCTGAGAAGCGCTACTGACTTCCCAAGACTGAGCACGCTCCAAACAAAGCACTCCTCACTTTCGCTACTCATTCGCGCAGTACTTTTCCTGTTGAGAGCTATGCGTTTCTCACAAAGCGCGCTCGCCCCCCAACGATGCGCTATCCCGATCTCAATGACGCGGCGCACACTTCCGATGTTACGCTAATCACCTTCAAAGACTGCGCACACTGAAAGGAACGCCACTTCCCAAAAAGCGCACACGCAGTTGACGGAGCATTGCTTATTTTCCACGACGCTGCCCTCGTTCATCGCTTTCCACATCGTATAATGCATGCTTCCTGTGAAACGCTACCGTCATGATACGGCACACAATATCATGACGACGCGACGAATTTCAATTTTGGCGACGCGAAAATGAGTAAAATTTTGCCGATTTCTTTAACGAAAATACTATGATTGGTACAGTTTTCGATCATACAAATTCGACTTGATTCAACTTCGACACAATCAGAATTATTGCTGCTTGGGCGCTATTCATACTCCTCAACGCCAGCGCGTTATGCGCAGGCGTGGCGTTGGAGTATTAATGGCGTGACGACACGCCCACGCGGCACCCATCTAACGCCCGCTCCGCAGTAGTTTGTTAATACGCCACCATTTTCATTGCGTTTCATAATATTTCATTCCAGTATTATCCTTTGCTACCATGGTGATGGACTCGGGCACTGAAATCGCGTGTTTGGAAAAGTTAAGGTCCAATTTTTTCCGCTCCGCCATGGCGTCCCCGCTGACGTTTTCATAGTCTGCGCAAGCGCGTAACGCGCGTAGGTCACTGGCGCTGACAAGTACGAATTGCACCTTACAACGACTCGTCGGAACATTGTTATCTACTATTGCTGCAGACACTGAGCTGACCAAACTTGTTAATGACTTCGTGTTTGAACAAGAATGAGCCGTTAGAATCTCCAAAGCCCTGTACCGAACGTCGTCATGTTTTGACCTGTGTTCTCTGTGAATTACAAGAGAAAATAACCATTTTTCAGCAAAATATCAAGTTGAAAAGACTTTCTACACTTACCATTGCATTCGCCTCACTGAGAGGAACACGAAAACTAACTGAAAAACACATTTCGTCGATTTTGAAGACAGTTACAGCGATGCGGCGCTTTGTGAACGCAGAAAAGGATCCCAAAACGTTTTTTTTTTGCAAAAAAAATTGCGCGGTACTGTATGTCAAAAATATACACGATTTGGTACATACGTGTATGCGACAAACGATGCAAATCTTTGCTTCTCATAATTTCTTTCCATTTGGGAGAGGTTACAAAATAATAAGTCGAGAACTGCTTCCAGCAATAAAATCTGTACAGAAGTCCTTTATCGATTCCCATGAGTTTTTTCGCACAGTTATTCGATCATCCGGGGGTGACTCCGATTTTCAAAATGGTGCAACTCGACTTGATGGTAGATCGACATAATCTAGGTTAAATATTTCGATTCTAATTCCAATGCAGACTTCCTCGAACTTGTATGAAAACCATATGCGAATCGCTTTGAAAAAATGAGGACAATCTTTCTTTTCGAAAAGATTCACATGATATATCTTCCAGAGGAAGCTCCACGCTATAAGGCCAATAACGTAAACGTCCGCGCTTCTACGACAGACAAAAATTACTCAGTTGGCTGCGTTCTGTCCCAAACCAGCGTGAACTGATCCTCAGTGTTCCTTCGGCTGCGGATCAGGGGTGTGCGGAAAAATATTTTCGATAAATTTTATACCGAAACTTTTTACCAATTTTTTTTCGGTAAATACGGTAAAAACGGAAAGTTCGTTAAAAATTCTGACTTCGACATTGGTACCTATCCCACACGATAGCACTAATGATCAATAATATTTATGTATCATTTTCAATAGTGCGTGAGGATAGTGCAAATAATGAATGAGTTTTACATATTAAACTGGACTCAAAGGCGGAATCTGATCATGAGGACGTTGATTTTTAGAAAAAGTAACATTTCAATAATTTCTGTCGTCGAGGCCTTTCTGTAGTCACTTAGAATCAGACCAGCTGATGAAAACATCCTTTCCGCCTCAACTGTGCCAGGAGGTGCTCTAAAGTACCTATTGGTGAGTGAGGAAAGGTGCTGGTGCGATGATTTCACAATGGAGTCGTTCCAGAACTGCAGTGGATTCAGTGTTGTGTCCGGGGGCTCTGAAAAGAATTTCTCCCAGTTTCTAAAATACCTGCTTCAAGACTCTGCTGCGTTGCTAAGCTGTTGACATTTCTGAATAAAATATG
This sequence comes from Aplectana chamaeleonis, assembly GCA_029168955.1. Classification (NCBI taxonomy): domain Eukaryota; kingdom Metazoa; phylum Nematoda; class Chromadorea; order Rhabditida; family Cosmocercidae; genus Aplectana; species Aplectana chamaeleonis. The sequence continues at coordinate 162,718 of JAPDOI010000592.1, forward strand.
TATTTCTCGTAGTAGTATCTCGATGAGAAGAAGCACGTGATAGAAAAGGTGAAGAGATCGTTTGAGCATTCAAAAAGGGTAAGCCAAAGGATTAAAAAAAGAGTAACAAAAATAAGGATGACTATGGATCTACCGCCAAAGGCATGCTGTAACAGCAGCAAACCCGTGAAATACGAATAAGAAGAAGGCTGATTGGGCGAAAAACACCCAATTTTTCTTTTCGGTAAAAAGTTCGGTAAATTTTGAGAGAAACTCGGTAAATCGGTAAATCAAAATTTACCGAAAAACACCGGTAAATCCGGAAAATCGGTAAATCGGTAAACAGAAAATGCACACCCCTGCTGCGGATGCACTTCACCCTTTGCGTGGGTGCCCATCAAAGCGTCGCTGCTCTTGCCAGCAAAGAGATCTTTGGTGACTTCTCAGAGAAAATTTGCTTTGAAACTTTCGGTACAAAGTATCTCGCTGTTACCCCAACGGCTGCAAATTAGAAAAAGCGTAAGTTGTTGAAAAGTTCTATCCAATTATTTAACGATTTTTGAATTTTCGCAACATGTTTTTTCGGAAAATAATTTTTCGCTAGGCAGAAAATGCGGTCAACGACAACTCTTCTTAGAGTCATTTTTTACTGACCGTCGCCGAAGAATCGGTGGGCGCCAAATGTTCCCTCCATCGTAAAATTCACACCGACTCAGAGTTTCTTTCCCCTTCAAAAATCGGTAGAGTTGATTTGCCTAAAAAATAAGTCAACCACACAAACCTTACGCCGATCTGGGTCTGCTCACAGATCGCAGCTCCTACGAAATCAAGAGACGGGCAAGTTTCTACATAATCCGTACTAGCGATTGAGAGCGCTCGAGCAAACGTTCAACCTTCATGGAGCATATTGTGCCATAGGTGCATTCGTGCTTATTCAAAGCCGTAAGATGCTTGTACCATAGGTGCATTCGTGCTTATTCAAAGCCGTAAGATGCTTGTACCATAGGTGCATTCGTGCTTATTCAAAGCCGTAAGATGCTTGTAGCAAGGTGCATTCGTGCTTATTCAAAGCCGTAAGATGCTTGTACCATAGGTGCATTCGTGCTTATTCAAAGCCGTAAGATGCTTCTACCATAGGTGCATTCGTGCTTATTCAAAGCCGTAAGATGTTCTACGGAAGCTTAAACTTTGTGAATTGGATGTTAATCAGTTTTCGACCCAGTCCATCTCTAACGACTCTCACCTCACATTCGCCAATGCCTTCCTGAAGTAGAGTCTCCAATATCTGGTGGCTGTGCAGTAAAACAGCAGCCAACAGTAGTAGGGACGAGACGGAAACAGCGCTACTGCAGTAGATCAAGCAACGATATGACATTGGAGGGAAGAATGAGGTGAAGTGATAAGACGACTCGATCGCTTTTGTAGAGGAAATCAAGGTCAATAGGAAAGCACAAGTGAGTGGTGGGGATCGAGACGAGTGGATCGTCCGAGGACGGGAATATCGAAGATAGATTTCCTCCGCGCACGATAAACAACCTAAGAATGAAGAAGGCGTTTATAGAAAATCTTGCACCACACTAAAGCGAGCATTTGATGGATCAGTATGAAACTAGTACCAGTCAGAATATACCTTTTGTTCGAAAATTTTGTCCCTTTCCGCTGAAAGCGAAATTACAACTTTATTAGTTAAAATGCCGGCCAATGCGAATTTCCTCCCTCAGTCTCGGCATACGTGTTGAGTAGCGATCAGGGGTGGATTTGCTGTTTTATGTTTTCGGCTCATTTTTAGCTATTTTTTCTGTTTTCTGTAAAGTTGGGCCGGATTCGTCAGGAAAGAAAAAAACTCATAACCTGAGATTTGTAGCATGGTATGCCTTAGATCAGAAGGCCGAAGTCGCAAGACACTCTCCGGGAACGTTTACGGAACACCCACACGGTGATTGCTCGACAACTACAGCATAGGTCAATGCTGACACCACACAGCCACAACCTCACGCACTGGGTTGCACTTCGATGCAAAAGGGGTTGCGCTCCCGTGGCGACATCGAGTTCAACCCCTTGGTATCAGCACCATGAGTGTACAATCATGGGAGTTGAAGGCCAGGGTGCGTTGGAAGCACATGCTACTGACAACGAGGGGTCGAAGTCCGAGAGGTCCGTAGAGCTCAACCCTTCGTTTTCAACATTCTTCAAATTAGAAGAGAATTCGGGATACCACTTCCACAACTGGAGGCAGGTACTTGTTTGTGCCAACAGTAAGGAGGGAACCCAAAATTACTATCCAGAAATTCGAGGTCACTTTCTAGCAACGGGATCGAAGGGCTAGATGCCCTCTCAATAGGAGAGGGCGCCTGATATTCAGGCACTACCATCGCAGAAGAGGATGTTGCAGGATTCACTCGCAAAAAGTCAATGGAGTCAGCAGCAATTTAAGGGAGAAGCTGCTCGACAAGACCATTTCATAGCACAACAGGAGGACGTGCCGCAGTTGCACAAACTCCTTTTGTGCTACAATTCTCTTCGTTCTGCGGTTCGTTTTCTGTTGTTCTCGAAGGCAACCCCAGTAGTGTGTGAGATAGTCATGGGTACTATTAGCCTCTCCAAGTTGGGAAGGCATTGTACGCGCCACAAACCGTGTCTCATTATTTAACACTCAAAGGCAGCGTACACTCTCGCAAAAGCTGCTGAGATAACTACATTAAAGGAGTCGTACGGGCCCTAGAAGAGCCTTCACGAAGTTAGAAGAGTTGAACACGAGTTGAAATGACCGTATTTGAGCCGTATTGAGTCACAAAATCATCCTTTCTCCGCCCATCGATACTGGCTCCGCCCTTCAATGCAATTGTTCAATGCCCGATTACGGTCACTTTGGCTCATTTTTTACGCTTCTAACGTCGTTAATGTTCCAGAAAGGGCCGTACGAGTACATTAGCGTCGTTATCCCAACAAATTTGTAGCTAACTCTGCTATTTCAGCCAATGCGGTGCAACTCGTCCACTTCTGGGCCAATATAGAACGAACCGTTATATCTTCATTTTAGTTGATTTTTTTCCCGGTTTTTTCGTTATCTCTGAATACTAACAGCTTCAGACCTTTGATTCATTCCATAAAATCGATATCATTTTTGAGCGTGTATGCTGCCTTTAATGGACCGCGTGTCCACACTGCGCACCCACGCCAAAAACTCGACTTTTTCGTTTTACTTCAAGAAAGACGGATTCCTTCCAATTATTGCTTTCATATCTATGCTTCATACAACTTCCAAAAGTGGTATGCAGATATGAAGCGCCATATACCTCCTTTTGACATAGGCAATTACAACAAAAAATCAGTTTAAAAACTCACTGAAATGATTGGCCGTGGAGCGCGCCGGTTTGCTACGTGGGCTAGCCGTGGAACGAGCGGTCTCCTAAAGCCTAGTTTTGACTGCAGGTGGTCGCTGCGGCCATGCGAGGGACAACTGTTTCTTTTTCATCGCGCGTAATGGAAAGGCGCTCCAATTGTGATCGCTTCGTGGCGAACGTCCTACATCGCTGGGTCGGGGCGATGTTCCTATGTTTTACTGCTTCGCTGCTGGAGGAGCGATTCTCGATGGTCGCTGATCATCGCTCCATCGCTGACATTATGGCAGCGATGGAGCGATTGCCAGCGAACGACACGTTTCGTCTAGTGAACGTTGACCCTTTCACATGACAAGATCAGTGTTCACGAGTCGAAACGTGTTATTGATAACTACCAGCCATTAATCTCACTGATTGATTGACTTTCTTCGATCATCCATGAGGCTATACACTATGAACAGAATCACTGCCGCTGCTACATCGCTGCAGCAGCGGGTGCAAAATCGCTGCGATGAAAAACAGCAGCGATGCAGTCAAAACTAGGCTTAAGTGTTAAAATGTTTTCGAGCAGGCAAGCCCTAGAGGTGCAGGATAATAACGAAGAAGCCTCACAGAACCCTCCGATTTGAAACAAAAAATCGTGTAAAAATCTTCCAAACCATTTCTTTCCCGCCGCCTCCTTCGATTTCGGTGTGTTCGCTGCAATACGTCAGACGTTTTTTCAAACATCGGAAATGATTTTGCGCTTCAAATTTGATAAAAAACATTTTTAACCGATTCAACTTTTTCTGGCGATGAAATTCATTTACTACTCCGATTTTCACTCAATTTGACTTACTTCTTTGTGGTGCAGGAATTTTCTCCGACAGGTGCAGTATGTTATTGACTTTGTACAGAACAGCATCAGACGGACAGATAGCAATTAGCTTTTGTATTTTTGAGAATATTTTGTGGGTTTCTAATTTTTTTCTGTTTTTCGTCAAACACGATTTTCTGTGTCCTGTTTCCGATCGGATGTCTTCGTGTTGATTCCCGGCAAAAGCATCCCGCCTCGTGTTGATTCGATTGAGAACGAACGACGAGCGTCCATACGTGGCGAGAACTTGCTCACTCGAATCGACTCGTTTGCTGCTCATTTACCACGGTTTGGGATGGTCTTGGTAGGCGTATTAGACACGACGGCTTTGAGGTAGGTTTGGCTTTTATTGCTCGAGGGATAAAGCAAATGGTTTGAAAAAGGCTGCATCTCTCGCGAATTAAGCGTGAGCGAGCAAGAGGGGGCGTAAACGCGCGGTAGCGGGGGGGGGGGGGGGTGTGGGCGTGCGAGAGCGAGCGTGAGCGGCTAACAAATCGTGTGCCCTCGATGGACATCGATTTTGCTTGACCCTAGTTATACATCAGCGATTCGCTGAAGCTGAGTTTTGCGGGACGTCTGCAATTGGTGAGATTACGAAATTGACCACTAGCAGTCTTACCGCGGGAGCCAGCGGCAGCGAAACGCCGATGTATCATCGGCATGGATCGTGGAGAGACTTCGCGTTCACTGTGGAAGGTTGGCGCAAACTCGGTGCTCCTATGTTATAGCATATGGCACCGTGTTTGAGCCAGCCTTCAAGAGTGAACGCGAAGTCTCTTCACGATCCATGCCCACGTTATAACTAGGGCCTTAATCGGGCGCCCTCGCAACGTTGGGACGCTGCCTGAGTTTTTTGAATTTTTTTCGCTTTCTTCAACTGTTTCGATGATAATTTATATGAGCGGCATCGTATGACCTATCATCATCGTAATGGGTAAACGGCCTACGATTCAAAACAGAAGATAAATGTTCAAAAAAATGACTCTTTTATTACAAAAAATGAACGCAATTTTTAATTATTTTGGAGCGCAAAGGACCATCCCCCCTAATACGATGATCTTCAAATTAACAGCGAAACAAATGAAAAGAACGAGGAAAAAAGTGAAAAAGCTCACCGTCTGTGAGCATGATCGGGATCGGACATTGGACGTTGGTCAAGCGAATTTCGATGGCTGGCTACTGAGGTGGGAGGGAGCGGATGAGAGGGCCGCCACAGAACGCGCCGAAGTGGTGCATTACGGTAGCAGCGATAGGGATGAAAAGGAAAATCCCTATCGCCTTCCGAAAAAAGGCACTATATCTACGTGTTATAATCGTCTGTCATTCTTTTTGCATTCAGTACTCTTGTTACGAAAAATGTTTCAAACAATTATTTGTGATAATTTGGTAGCGTTGGGCGAGGTTGAGCCCGTCTCGGTACGGGGTTTGTTTTTTCTTGCATTCTGAGATGAACACTGGAAGACCTGGGGTGGTAGCAAACCTCTCGAAATCGCCACTTGATTCGAACGTCAAAGTGGCACTTTAGTGCAGTCTGATTATCAGAGGGTGACATGATGGGCAGAAGACTGTGATGCTCCGACCGCTTGCCTCCAAAACAACGTCTAACCATGGATTCGAACCAGCGCTCACCAAGCAAGAGACTCGAGTGTTGCCACTGTGCCATAATAGTGGTTGACTTGTCCGGCATTGCGACCATTTTTACACCCAAACCCCATTGGAACGAGCTCGAAGAGCGACGAGAGCTTGCTCTACCACCCAACGACGCTGTGAACGATTCGACAATACTTATTTGTTTCATGTAGGGCATCCATAACACCTTTTCGGATGCTCAAAAAAGTTGTTCCCTATACACTATATGCGATTAGCAGACTCCAATAACTCATAAGCGATTCATCAACGTTATGGTAGGATGTGTAGAATTTCACGAACTCATCCAATCAAAGAGGATGCGTAGATCGAAGTGGGGAAATGCGTGCTTTGTGCATTCCGCTCTGCGAGTGTTTTCTTTCCCGAACATGTGTTACTCATACACGAGGCCCAGTCAAAGAGGAAGCACGGTCAGAGTCAACCGATCTGCTTGGACCTGAAATCCCTATTGATATTGATTTAAATTGATGATTGTATTGCTTCGAGTAATCATCTCGTCGCCTGTTAGTTTTTTTCCAAGCTACACATACCGTAGTGAGCAAAAGTATCGGAACACCCACTTCCGAACAGCTCAGTTTTTCGCGTGGGTCTCTCTGCTATAATGAAATATTAACACATTAATTTTCAATGTTCCATGAAGCTTCAATTTCTGCATACAGCTCTGTCTTTAAAGGTAGTCTTCACGACAAATATCATATTCAAGTTCGACTCAAAAATGGGGTTGACAAGTTAACGATGACAAAACAGCAAAGAAAAGCGCTCAGAGTAAGCTAAAACAATGATTTCTAACGAACGCACAGGCTCAGGGTGCCGACGAGCTTGCGCGCCCTGCTAGTTTCAGCAAGCTCGCTAATGGCGAAATAAGAATCGATCACGCTGGACGTGGGGAAGTTGCATAGCAATTTGCCATCGAAGACATTCACAACGCCACCAGCTCATCAGAAGGGGGCGGGGCGGGCATAGCAGGCGTACTGGGCGGACGAAATCTTCGGTTCGCGGACGTTTTTATCGATTTCTGACCCGTTTTTGCTGCTTTCTTCGTGCCTATCCCCACCAGCACCTGCCAGCGTTGTCACATTCACACTGAAAACTCGAAAACAAAATTTATGGTGAACACTGCCTTTAAGTTGGTTTCTGAAACGATTATTCATGAGATCCGGATTTTTCAACAAACTTTCAAGGGTATGGGTAGTGTAAAGGCGACATTTCGAAAATTCTCGTTATGAACTGATCAGGCAGTCATGATAGCGAAATCTGCCTTGTTGTGACCTGTGGTCAATGGTATTTTGGGGAAAAATTCAAATTCAGTAGGTCTATTTTGAAAGGAGTTATGGCAATGCGGAGCTCTGTGCGCTCAAACAGCGCTGCGAAATGTCGTTTTTTTTTATTTGCTCGAACCAGTAGGAGATGTTTCCCCTCAGAACTCGATCAAAACCTGCTATCACCATAAAAAATCGTCACGGAGCTCATCGAATGGGTAATCAATGCAAAAATTTCGGGCAGTGACGGAAGCCGCTCCGAGAAATCTCACAAATTTCAACAAAATGCGAGCAGTGCTGTATTGATATTTCTTTTGTAAAATGTGTTACACCAAAATGGACTTCACGAAGGTGTTAGACTTCTAATATTATTAAGAATATCGAGGGAGAACACCTGCAAAAACACGTCGAAAGCAAATCGATAGAAGAATGAGCGAGACCGGTTGGCGACGGCTGCATCATCTGCGTTTAGGACAGTCTTGCTATGATGATGACCAAAATCTACTCGTGGGTAGAATTTCGTAGATGGCGATCCCACTGTCTCACCCTCTTCTTGCACATACTATTTTGCCGTCCTCTCGCGCAGAGAACGAGATGGCGCTCTTGTCGCCATTATGGGGACGACAAGACCAACCGGAAATAGCGAATATTTCTCCCCATGAGGTCGGCATAATGTCGACCTCTCGTATAATTTTTGGATTTTTAGCGTTTTGCAGCTCAAAGAGCAGTTCTGCAAATTTGTGCCAAAAACTTGAGGTGCCACTTAAGTGGCATCCTAAGCTCATCATTATGTCGAACTCTCGCCTGGTTTGCTACCACCCCTGATCCGCCCAGCGTTTTTTTAGCCTTTGATACCTACCCCAGCACGGTCCGCCGCAGTGATTGCGCTTCGTCCTTTTGCTGAACTTATTTTATCAAAAGCCTTTTATTTGTATGTGCAGTCGACGCGGAACTGTTTGTTGCGGTCGGCGTGCGTGTCAAGCGGGGGTCGCGTCGGGTATTGGTGGACGATTGTTACCCGGCGTATAACAGTAGGTACTAATCTATTATTTTTCGCCTACTATTTCCTTTTCTAGGAATTAGTATGATAGGTCCTCATTAGCTCATTTGCTAGATTTTGGTATCCGTGGGGTGGGGTTTAGGGATTGACCCCGTTTTGGTGAAGGGGGTGGGTTTAATATGTCTTTTTTCTCGTCTAAGATTTGGTCGGTTGGTTTCTTGCATTTCTTGAGGAACACTAGATGAACTATAGTGGAGTCCACCAAGAGTGTCTCATTTACTTATCATTGAGAAGCGGTCGATTGGAGATCAATGAACATGAAACTCGTTGTAGCACAACCGCTCTCGCTCAATCGGTATCGAGCGTGCTGGTATGGGATTCATGCACATTGATCCCTAGCCGACCGCTTCTTATTGATAAGTAAATGAGACACTCTTGGTGGACTCCACTATAATTCGTTCGATGTGTTTTTTTGCCTTATGGAGCATCTCTTGCTTCTAAACAATCCGGGAATGGGCCGAGGGGGTTATTTCGGAATGTAATTTTTACAAAGCCTGTCAGGAAGTGCAAGCCAAGCTCAACCACTGAGCATTTGGAAACTAACCGTATTTGGAAACAGACTGTTCGGAAGCGGATTTCTTACATGACAAAAATATACATAAGGTTTACAGAAATCCGAACCTGGAAAAAGAAGAGAGGATTCAAGGGGCAAAGAACATTCCAAAAAGTTTACTTCACAAGGTGTCAACCATAGAATTTCGGAAACAAATCAAACAAAAAAAAGAGAAAATTGAAGATTTCCCCTAACTGAAACGGGTTTAACTCAAATCCATGGCTACAAAAATCACTTACTAACCAGTTTCCAACCCATCATGCCAAAACTCACCTAAAAGCCTGGTAATGAGAATAGACGAAAGTAGTAGATCGTTACGGCTGCGGTGAACCGTTTTCCCCCGCGGGAAACTCGTCCGTAAACTAACGACTTGGCACGCACGCTGAACGTGTGGTGGGGGGATATTCGCATTGGGACTCACTTTATGTCTATGGCGCGAATTGTTGATTTTAATACATGGGTGAGTAAGGGGCGGATCGTCTAGCATCGATAACCGTAGTTTACCAGGGGTGGTGAAAGCATTGGTACTGATTCTGGAATTTCATTCATGCATCTCTTACCGGAACTGCCGATTCAAAGGCATCGTCCACGATGAAATATGGTTGTCGAGTTTTCCGTTGAATATGGGAGGTCAGAGGCCTACTGAAACAATCGTGCCAGAAAGAGCAGCGAAAAATGCCCGAAAGCCGCTTTTTTCTACCAAAACAAGATCGCTTTTGTGACGTTTCATTTCTGACATTAGAAGAATTGGCCGGTTCGGAGGAGTGAACTGTTCAATGTATAGTGGAGTCCACCGATAGTGTCTCATTTACTTATCAATGAGAAGCGGTCGGCTGGGGATCAATGCGCATGAATCCCATACCAGCACACTCGATACCGATTGAGCGAGAGCGGTTGTGCTTCAATGAGTTTCATGTTCAATGACCTCCAATCGACCGCTTCTCAATGATAAGTGAATGAGACACTCTTGGTGGACTCCACTATAATAAGCATGATAAACGTGATAAATAATTTTGATAACCGGTTGTTTTCCTTTCTTCCTTGTTACAAAGGATCGACCCAAAGGCCGGCCTCCGAACCCAGGAAGGCGTTTTGAGGTGGAGAAAACTTCATTAGGAGGCAATTTCATAACTCCAAAGTTTGTGAATGACCTTGTGAAGACCCACTAATCCGATTAAACGCAAACAATGGAAAACGGTTTTCATCGTGTACGATGCCTTTAATGTTATCCATCTTGAATCGATTATCCGTCCTTACGCACTCGTGCATCAGTACAGAGGTTTCTGTCTGCTGCAGAAAAGGTCAGTCCGACGAACGCTTATATCATATGCAAATGATCCTCTCATTCACAAGCCTGGTCAAGATGATCTAGAAAAAAAAGAATCTTAAACTTTTAATCCAGTGGTCTTTCTTTTATCATTCATTAGCCGTGCATGGTATTTATAGGGGCAGATCAACAATGAACCAATCATGATAATGGCAGAATACCTCTATCGCGGAGCCTCATTGCTGATTGAAATGTTTATTATCCAAAAGAGGCTCGAAATCTGCAAAAGTTCGCGAAAGTTCGTCGAGAAAATGTGTCTTCCAAAAAACTCGCATAACTTCCTTCTTGAACTTCTGCTCTCTGGTAAGCTTTCGGTGCATAGCACCTTCTTCAGACCTGAAAACACATAGATTATTGCAGCACTGGAACCGTTGCTACGGCAGACTGGCCTGGTTTGTCGCTGTTGTGACTGAGAGCCGCATTCACTAAAAAACGGCATCATACCGCTTTGGCGCTCTTAAATAGCTAAACGCGCATTCCTATCATGACGGATACCTACAGTAACCCAAAGAGCGGTTGGTTCATCACGCAATGATTCGAAGAACGTCGCGCAATTCATCGCGGTTGTTTATTTCTGGTGATAACCGTTTTATTTCAGTGGCCTCTAGAATTTTCCTTTCGACTGTGTTGTCCACTGAGCGGTGCAATACTGTAATAAGCCATCTTGGGGGAGATACGTGCGCGTGTTCTAGCGTTCTATGCCTTGAAAAACAGTTGGTAGGGTAAGAGGCTGGGTTTTGTAATGCCCTGCGATGTTCATCAAGCCGTTTGTACAGGGGCCTCATAGTTTCTCCAACATATTTCTGGCCACAGCCTTGACACTCTATCATGGAAACAGTCCCTGTTAGTTGGCATTTCTTTTTATTATCACAGTAACCACACTCCCGTCTTCCACATCTTTCTTCGTAAGGCTTTGAAAAGATGAGTATGCTTTTCAAATTCGGTGGTGGTCGGAATATGAGCCGTACAGGCAGCGATGCGTTCTTCACGACACTGTTCACTCTACGGGCCACTTGCTCGATGACGTATGGCATTATAATTGCAACACCGTCCGGCGTTTTGTAAGGCCTCCATGAGTGTGTGCGTGCGTGATTGTAACCATTATAGCTTAGAATACGGTCCACCATGGTATCCACAGCATCCGATCTGAAGGTGCACAGGGGATGCAGCTCCTCGAGTGAAGTATGATGTTCTTAGATGCTGGCTTTTTATACCATGTAAGCTCACAGGTTCCCCTTCGAACTCTAACTTTTGTGTTCAGAAATGGAACGAATCCGTCACTGTTTGGTTCCTCTATTGTGAAGCTAGTACTCTCAAGGTGAGAATTCAAATTGAGGAGAGTTGCGTCTAATTCTGTCCTTGAAGACCCTATGATAAAAACGTCATCGATATAACGTTTGTAGAAGAGTATTCCAGTCGCAAGCGAACTTCTATCTATATGGTCGAGGTAGACAATAGCTAATAAGGGCTCTAATCTGAGTCCCATAGCTAATCCACGATGTTGAATATAGAACTGGTTGTTGAACCGGAATATATTGCACTGAAGAGTTGCGCTGAGCAGATCACGTAATTCACTTCCCTCCAGTCCGAACGTGTGTACTTCCCTTCTGTGCTCTCTCCATAAGGTTAATAGCGCTTCCACGGCACCGGATGCGTCAACATTGGTGTACAGGGATACGGCATCAAAACTTGCGTAGCTTGAATTGTCAGAGATTTCGCAGCTACTTAGCGATGGTATGAAGTCGTTCGTGTTAACAATGTGAGATGCAACATGGCTCAAGAGTGGCGAAAACATCTTGACCAACAGCCAGCTAATTCTATCTGACGGTCCATCGGTTCTTGATCGGACATGAACTCTCTTGGCATTAGCACCTTTTCCGAGGCCTAACTTTGTTGTTCCAAAACCGGTGGCGAATCTAGAAACTAAACTTACCGCGCTAGAAGTCCAACTAAAAGAGATTTACACCACAGCACAGCCGGTCAGATTCGCCTCGAATATGAATGAACAAGAACGAAAAGGATTGAAGAAGCTCATAGAAAAGAAAGTAGAGTTTCGATACAGTTTAGGCGATAAGAGCGGCGATTTCGTAGTCATGACAAAAGTGATGGATAAAGAAGTGACTTGTCGTAGCTTACTGGACAACAACACTTATTCTGAATCCTGCTCTCGTGCATTCGAAGTAGTTTCACGGAGACTTCAGGAAACCATCAAATCAGTGTTGGGTAGTAAGTTTGGAATAAATACAGTGAGGCGATTCATTCCATCCTGCCCTAGTGTTCCTACCTATTACACGCTCGTCAAGACACACAAATTCGGCGACACCCCGATCCATCATATAACGGTATTGATTGTTGACACGAACGACTTCATAACATCGCTAAGCAGCTGCGAAATCCCTGACAATTCAAGCTACGCAAGTTTTGATGCCGTATCCCTGTACACCAATGTTGACACATCCGGTGCCGCGGAAGCGCTATTGACCTTATGGAGAGAGCACAGAAGGGAGGTACACACGTTCGGACTGGAGGAATGTGAATTACGTGATCTGCTCAGCGCAACTCTTCAGTGCAATATATTCCGATTCAACAACCAGTTCTATATTCAACATCGTGGATTAGCTATGGGACTCAGATTAGCGCCCTTATTAGCTATTGTCTACCTCGACCATATAGATAGAAGTTCGCTTGCGACCGGAATACTCTTCTACAAACGTTATATCGATGACGTTTTTATCATAGGGTCTTCAAGGACAGAATTAGACGCAACTCTCCTTAATTTGAATTCTCACGTTGAGAGTATTAGGTTCACAATAGAGCAACCAAACAGTGACGGATCCGTTCCATTTATGAACACAAAAGTTAGAGTTCGAGGGGGAACCTGTGAGCTTACATGGTATAAAAAGCCAGCATCTAAGAACATCATACTTCACTGGAGGAGCTGCCATCCCCTTTACATGAAGGCTAACGTTGCTCGTAACTTGACCGTGACAAAGGATAGAGTGTGCACCTCCAGATCGGATGCTGTGGATTCTATGGTGGACCGTATTCTAAGCGACAATGGTTACAATCACTCACGCACACACTCATGGAGGCCTTACAGTACGCCGGACGCTGTTGCAATTAGAATGCCATACGTCAACGAGCAAGTGGCCCGTAGAGTGAACAGTGTCGTGAAGAACGCATCGCTGCCTGTACGGCTCATATTCCGACCACCACCGAATTTGAAAAGCATACTCACCTTTTCAAGGCCTTACGAAGATAGATGTGGAAGACGGGAGTGTGGTTACTTTGATAATAAAAAGATATGCCAACTAACAGGGACTGTTTCCATGATAGAGTTTCAAGGCTGTGGCCAGAAATATGTTGGAGAAACTATGAGGCCCCTGTACAAACGGCTTGATGAACATCGCAGGACATTACGAAACCCAGCCTCACCCTACCAACAGTTTTTCAAGGCATAGAACGCTAGAACACGCGCACGTATCTCCCCCAAGATGGCTTATTACAGTATTGCACCGCTCAGTGGACAACACAGTCGAAAGGAAAATTCTAGAGGCCACTGAAATAAAACGGTTATCACCAGAAATAAACAACCGCGATGAATTGCGCGACGTTCTTCGAATCATTGCGTGATGAACCAACCGCTCTTTGGGTTACTGTAGGTATCCGTCATGATAGGAATGCGCGTTTAGCTATTTAAGAGCGCCAATGCGGTATGATGCCGTTTTTTAGTGAATGCGGCTCTCAGTCGCAACAGCGGCAAACCAGGCCAGTCTGCCGTAGCAACGTTTCCAGTGCTGCAATAATCTATGTGTTTTCAGGTCTGAAGAAGGTGCTATGCACCGAAAGCTAACCAGAGAGCAGAAGTTCAAGAAGGAAGTTTTGCGAGGTTTTTGGAAGACACTTTTTCTCGACGAACTTTCGCTAACTTTTGCAGATTTCGAGCCTCTTTTGGATAATAAACATTTCAATCATGATAAGTTAAATTTATTTGAGCAGAATAGGACTCACAACAACATGCGCTTCATAAGTATATAGACAACTGGAACGACGTCGTCAAAAAAAATGGCAACAAATCGGACAGACCACGCAGAATAAGAATTACAATGAAAACAAATATGACTATGAATCTCAATGGAACAGCACTCGGAGCGGTGATGACGAGGGGAACGTCGTCGTTTCGCTGGGGATGGGGTTAAACGCTGCCAAGCAGGTAATGCGACTGCGCTGTGTAGAGCTTGTCGAAGTCGTCCGTGGTGACGATCGGCCAAACCGGAATCGTCTCCTGAATTGGTAGCTCTCGATGAGAATAGTGTACCGGAAATCTTTCAGTCATACCTTTCGGGCAACGTTGTTTGTCTCCAGGTTTGACGTGATAACCACGTAGCTGCATTTTTTGCCGAATCGATTCTGAATTCGATCCAAAACGGCCTCCTGAAAGAAATTTGACATTGACATTGAGCCAAAGGTCACAAGTCCCCGGAATAGCGTACCTTTCCTGCCTTGTTGGTGCTGTAGATGTTCTCAATCGGTACTGCTGGAGCGAGTCCTGCGAGCAGCAGTTGAGCCACAGCAGTCACGAGTGGATCGGAACACATCACTACGTTCGCATACTTGTCTGTCGAAACAGCTGTTCTAAAAAAATGCGAATGTATTTTAATGCTTTTTATGGCATGATATATGATCACAAGTTATCACTAGGTAGCTGAGTTGATCGCAAAACTCAGATGTCAGGCAGGACTCGAACCTGCATTGCACGCTTTCCTGGCGAGAGTGTTACCATTACACCACCGACACCGCGGTTCGCTTCCCTCAGCTATTCACACATGAACTGTTTAGGCACAACAGCAATCACCCGTTAACTGAGGGAAAGCTGAGGGATGCGAACCGGGGTGTCGGTGGAGTAATGGTAACACTCTCGCCTAAAAAGCGTGCAATGCAAGTTCGAGTCCTACCTGACATCTGAGTTTCGCGTTCAACTCAGCTACTTTGTGATAAATTTCTAATGTCGTTGAAGTGTGTCCGAATGAGACTGTCGAGCCATGCGGTCGGCGTGCGTGTCAAGCGACCATCGCGTGTTCCGCTCTCGGACGAGCATGCAAAATGATAGCGAGCCTTCTCTCGCAGCCACTGACGAGGAGCGGAGCCGGCAGCGGCTGGCAGGCAGCGCAGGCAAACTGCGTCGATCAATTGCCTCTGCAGCCAACGAGGGGGGTGGCAGCCGTTTGAACACAAAGTTAGTATTGCCCAGACATAGTCATTTTAAATTCCTGACCGGAACCTCATAAAAAGGCTAGGAAGCATCCGTTTCGACCGTAGGATATATGCTATGCGTTATCGTTGTGCCATTTGAATAGATTCGAATTGAATTATTCCAGTAATTGCCATTCGAGTACCTATTCGGATTCGGCATTTCTAAAATAGCACCATTCGAATACTATTCGAAAGTCAGCCCTCGAAAAAAGAGGTCGTCTAATTTATTCGGAAATCGGACGTCAAAAAAGGGGGGTCATTCAAATCTATTCGAATTTCGGATCTCAAAAAGGCGTTATTCGGATCTAGTCGATATTCGCAACTCCAAAAACTCAAAAACATTCCCTCGGCGTCTCTGTGTTGGACGGCTATGCGCTGCGAAGGCAAGTACGAAAATCCCTGCCTCTTTGTGCTTTCCATCTGCGAACTCGATTGAAACCGGGGCAGGGTATGGCGTAGCGGTGTGATCGGCCCGTGAGAGATGCGGCCCCCTTCCTCCAGCTTTGGATCCGGTGCGGCACCCCTTCCACCGAGGTTGAGGCTTGAACCCCTTGTGCAAACCAACTCGAGAGGTCTCTTCCGAAGAACGCTTCCAAACGATTTTCAGCAAAAACGGACGTTATAGGTCAAATCACACCGTCACATCTACAGCCGTCACACCGGCCGTAATCGGCTAAAAATGGTCGGATCGACCTGGGACTCGGCAGAAAGCTTTTTTTTATGGTCCTCTTCAAAATAAACACTGCAACAGCCCGACCCAGACAAATTATTTTGTTCGACCTCTCCTAACGTGAAAGTCCAATCAGCGGTTTTCCAATTTTTCAGCGCCCCGAATCACACACTCATCGTCAACTGCTTGGCCTCTCGAAGGACCAACCAAGTGGTTTTCTCACTTGTCTATCTGAAAAAGCTTCGAAAACTGACCTAGAGGCCTTTATCGCAAAAATCACACGGTGTGATGAGGCCTATTTTTAAAGGCAGTGTTCACGATAAGAATCGTTTTTCTGCTTTTCCGCCCATCTTGAAGACGGTCACATGCTGATTCCAATGATGTTTTTGGAATCGTACGAATCCTTTAAACGGAGTTATGGTCCCTCAAAAATTGAGCCAAGGAAACATGGTGGATGAGTTGTCCGAGGCTTGTAACTTCCGTCTTTTGCAGCCGATGTATGCGAGCTGACCTGAGTAAAGACAAAAGTTGGGAATGAATAGAAGAACGGGGCTTTTGATCGGAAGCCATCGCTCATCTCACAATACCGAGCATTCATTTGCTCACGTCGGTGGGCGGGGAAAGTGCATCTGGGTGGTGACGAGCTGACGGGTGTCCAACTTTGTGGCCGTTGGGGACCGTTCCGAGCTCATTTTTCTTACTTTGTTCAACGTTAGGGTTTCGCTAGGCCCCGCAGCTGCCGATCTCCACCAAAAAATCAAACATGGTTTTTATCGTGGACACTGCCTTTAAGGCTCAAATCACACCTTCACCCCGTCACACCGGCCATAATCGGCTCAAAATGGTCGGATCGACGTGGGACTCGGCCGGAAGCTTTTTTATGGCCCTCTTCAAAATAAACACTGCAACAGCCCGACCCAGAAAAATTATTTTTTCGACCTCTCCCGACGTCCAAGTTCCGGCAGCCGTTTTCCGATCTCTGGTCAGTATCTCGGATTTGGCTGAAATCTTGACTAGGGGTGTAATTCAGGGCGCTGAAGACGAATCTAACGTCCGTTTCCCAAGTTTCGACCTGCTACCTCAGTTATACGATGGTTTGGGAAAGACGTAATCCATGCGATGACTTTACTGTTCGACTCAATAGAATGTATCTTCGCGCCATACCTTTTTTAACTTACTACGGGCAACAAAGTGGTGAAATGGGCCGCTGAAGTAGAGCCTGCTCTCGAGAAAGCAGGACATCGAAGGGCTTCTAAGCATTCATGGAAAGCTTGTTAGGAGCTTCAACAACCACGTTCTGAGTTGATTTCTCGGCAATCAGGAACCCAGAAAAATCTCGAAATTCTGGATTATTTGTCGGTCCGGTCAACGTATTGGGATCAGTCAGAGAATCAACATGTTAGCGAATGAGGAAAGTGCATTGGTTAGCGATCAGGTTGCAAAGCCGTGCGGAATGTTTCGGGATGAGAATGCGGGTCTGCGTTTCGGATCGAGATTGCAACGGGTTGATGTTGCAGGACCTAAATCATAGAATGCTTCGATTGAAACAATGGTGTGAGAGACAACACTAGGAGTACAACACTCTCTGTAAGAATACCGGTATGGAGCTTCGGGGGTCAGACCTGCTCCGCGCGCGGTCGCGGCGCGGCGCAGTTAATCACTACCTTTTCAGCTCCATCGCAACACTCATTAGCGAAACGAATAAGGAATCAATAAGTGCTAATGAGAACTTTCGGGCTCACAACTTTGTTATTTGTGAACCGATTTGGCTGAAATTCGGACACCAGGTGTATTCTGGACCCCTTCGCTTATATCCAGAAAGAAATCTTCAGAAATTTGTTTCAAAGATTCTATAAACTATTTTATAAAATTCTAAGTGATCACAAGGCCTAGGCAAAACCAAACCTCTCCAGCCGCTTCGCGGCTGGAGCGATACAACTAAACTCTGGTCCCGCCGTAATGACCTGTTGATTTCGATTATCACAGCGCGGAGCGGTGGCCTCTTCGTCGGGACCTCCTTATCACTAGTTATATTTCACCGAAGCCCACCGCTCCGCTGCTGATATTGATCGAAATCAACAGGTCACTACGGCGGGACCAGAGTTTACTTACATTGAAACAATGAAAAAAAGTAATTGCAAAGGGAGATTAACATTATTGTTTAAAATCGCATGTTCGTCGAGCTGTACGTGTTGTGTTCATTCACGGGGTAACGCACCAATATTACGCCATTTTTTCTATTTTCTCCGCTATTTTGGGCTGCGGATGATTCAAGTATTAGTGGCACCTTTTGTGCGCTTTCTTTGGGTGCAACGATAGTTGATGAAAGCCACTCACGTTCCAGTCATGAAAATGAAACACGATAGATTTTGCCTCCACGCAGGGGATTTCCTCCCCTTATCGACTGAGCGACGGTGCAGCCGCAGGCTGCACCGTCCACATAGGGTTGAAACTGATTTCCACCCCCCCCCCGAAATACCCGATACACGATAGATTTAGCCTCCACGCAGGGGAATTCCTCCCCTGAGCGACGGTGCAGCCGCAGGCTGCACCGTCCACATAGGGTTGAAACTGATTTCCACCCCCCCGAAATACCCGATACACGATAGATTTAGCCTCCACGCAGGGGATTTTCTTTCCTGAGTGACGGTGCAGCCGCAGGCTGCCCCGTCCACATAGGGTTGAAACTGATTTCCACCCCCCCCCCCCCCGAAACACCCGATACACGATAGATTTAGCCTCCACGCAGGGGATTTCCTCCCTTGAGCGACGGTGCGGCCGCAGGCTGCACCGTCCACATAGGGTTGAAACTGATTTCGACCCCCCGAAATACCCGATACACGATAGATTTAGCCTCCACGCAGGGGATTTCCTCCCTTGAGCGACGGTGCAGCCGCAGGCTGCACCGTCCACATAGGGTTGAAACTGATTTCCACCCCCCGAAATACCCGACACACGATAGATTTAGCCTCCACGCAGGGGATTTCCTCCTCTCAGCGACGGTGCAGCCGCAGGCTGCACCGTTCACATAGGGTTGAAACTGATTTCCACCCCCCGAAATACCCGATACACGATAGATTTAGCCTCCACGCAGGGGATTTCCTCCCCTGCGCGACGGTGCAGCCGCAGGACGCCATGCGGACGCCTTGGAACGCTTGTGCTCATTTTTTATTCACATCCGGTTTTTCTATCATGTTCATGATATTGCATGTATTAATCAGCTCAACGTTCAGGTTATATTCATGTGTGACTCGTTTTTACTCAGATACTCGCCGTTGTCTACAGGCCATCGTTCCGCCCAAAATGAGTCATCGCCGGCGAACAAGCAGAGCTACGCGGGGCCTTCAAGTGTGCTGTTGAACAGGGGCCGACGGTCTAGTAAGCATCCCATTGACCAGCATTACCTCTGACTGCTGAAACTCAGTGCAGATATGGGTGGATGCCTACAGAACGTCAAACCGGGATGTCTACGGCTCTCGTGGTCGATCGGCAACTCTACAGAACGCTGTTTCGAAATCTCACAGCGATGACGCGTTCAGGCTGGATTTCTTTGAACCTTGCTACACAACACTTCCTCCGTTTTCTCGCATTGGGCTTTAATATATTATTTTTTGATTCTGTTTAGTTTTCCGACACATTTCAATGTTTTTACGGAATCTCTCACGAAGAAAAACATATCACATTCCATCACATAGTGAAGACCACCGAAAAACATATAAATTCATCATTACTTTATCAGTTCTGCTATTCTTGGAAATAATTGCAGTTCTCTTCAATCTATTGCTTCAGCCGTAACCTTGAAGGCAGTGTTCACGATAAGAATAATTTTTCTGCTTTTCCGCCTATCTTGAAGACGGTCTCATGCTGATTCCAATGGTGATTTTGGAATCGTACAAGACCTTCTGGTAACGGAGTTATGGTCCCTCAAAAGTTGAGCTAGGGAAGCATGGTGGACGAGTTGTCCGAGGCTTGTAACTTCCGTCTCTTGCAGCCGATGTATGCGCGTTGACCTGAGTAAAGAGAGAAGTTGAGAATGAATGGGAAAACGGGGCTATTGATAGGAAACCGTAGCTCATCTGACGATCTCGAGTTTTCATTTGATCACGTCGGAGGGCGTGCATTGCGCTTTTGGGGTTTGCCTTGCGCTCAAAGTGGCAACTTCGGGCTCCTTTGGGGCTCTTCCCGGCTCATTTTCATGCGTTCTTTCGACGTCAACGTTACAGTGTGCCCCTCCACTACCTACTCCTAAAGGGAACTGGAACACATTTTTTATCTTGAACACTGCTTTTAAAGTCAGGTCCATGTTGAAATCATCGTGTGCGTCGGTAGGGGAACGCAAGCTGTAGGTGCCGCTTGTAAGGAGCGGAACCCCAGACATTAGCGATCAGGGTTAGACTTCTGCTGTGACGATTACAGAGGGGGCCTACAGCTTTGGTCGGCGAGAAGCAATATTTTCTTCCGTTTCCGGGACAAAAAGCCGGTAAAGGAATGGATCAGAACAAGAGGCACCGGAAGCACGGAAGCAGAATCGGAACACTACCGCACAGCCCTGCTACGGATATTGAAAATCAGACGGAATTGGGACCGGTACAGAACAAGTATTAGTTGGGTATTTGAATACTTACAACAGCTACTTACGAGGTTCTTCATGGCGGGTTCACTGACGGGATACTGGACTACTAGCCTAAACACTGATAGATAGGCTTCTCGCTACTAATCCAGGAGATTAGCAGGAGAATACCCGACGTCGCGGTGTCCTCGCGGCAGTGTTATGTCAGCGGGCTGGCGCTCTAGCGTTAGAGTCATTGTTCAGCACAACCCATTCAAGAAATGATAGCAATCGCCCAAACGCATTTGTGGTTTTTTTTAGTCCACCTATCTGACATGCGTGCGACAGCAACGGGCTACGATCAGTCTCTGATCGCTCTGTGTCAAGGTGGCAATTATGGATCAAAAACTGGCCAAAGTTGCTCCAAAAATGTCCAATTTAACTTCAAAACTGCTTATCTGAAGCAATACGGAAACAGGTTAACATACCGTTGGGCAACAACTTCTAGACATCTTCTGGCGGCTTCAGCTCGTCCGCCAAATAACTGCTGCACTTGTTGACAAGCTTCGCTGATCTCATCTTTTTGCGAGGACATTCCGCAACGTTCCAAAAGGGCTGAAATTAACAGCAGGATGAAGAGGGTAAATGGAATAGAGTCATTGGCTTTTTTCACAAAAATCTTTTTGTTTTGTGCGCTTTTTTAAAGAAACCACGGCAGAGTAGCCTGAAGCTATCGACAGACTAAGCTCCGATTTTAAATCATTGTCACATTCTCCCGAATGATGGGAGGATATCACAACGATCGGAACCTGTTCGACGTTTCGAACGTTTCGAACCGAGAAAAAAGAACACGTACTGTAGTGGCATCCTTGTCCATCAGGTTTGAGAGCACATTCAAGGTAAAGCTGCCTCAGTGCAAGGTACTTGCTGGCCAACCTTCGCATCATCTCAACTCCCCCTCTGAAAAAAGAAATTTCAGAAAATTAACAGGGTCATGAGCAAATCCCAGGGAAAATGTATAAGGGTTAGAAGATTCTCAGGACAAAAACACTCTTTCCGTCCGCAACTAAGATTTAAAATGGAAGGTCTTGGCGTCTCCAAAATTCCCTTCAATTTCAAGGCATTTACGGCTACCAAACTGATTATTATTTTATACTCCACGATCTTGCCAGTGATCTCAATGTGGCTTCAAACTGTAAAACTCAATATCTGATGGATCGGATCGCGTCCGCATTGCGAAACGTGGTTGTGGATTGAAACAGAAGTACCATTTTTATTTTATTAGGAGATATACTTTGAGGAGCCCTGCCAACCAATCTTTCTCATGTTTACTCCGACAAACCATCGCTCGGAGCGGGACCGGAGAGCGACTGGAGCGACGCTGTCTCTCTGTCTCTACGAGCCATCTACTCGGGCCACAGCAGCCGCTCTCCGGGCAACCGCAGTCCCGCTCGGAGCGATCTTCGGTCCCATTTAGCACTGCGGTCGCTGTCCGGGCAATTTTCGAAAATTTCCCAACAGCTAATTTTTCTTTAAATCCACCTCTTTTCGAGAGGTACGTGAGTGCCGCGGTCCACGGCGGGCCGAATGAGGACTCAAGTGAGGTGAGGCACCTTTTATACCGGCTGTGCATGTGATAAACACATTAGGACGTCATCATTCGCTTTGTCGTGCTTTTTCATGTCCGCCACTGGACCACGCACCCTTCAATGGTTCCCGGATGATAGAAAACGGACTTAGGCTAGAAAACCGTCGGGGAAATCATCTTACCAGCTGTGTTCAATCAAGCAAAAGAAGACAGAAACTTCCAGGGGTGATCCGATATTCCTGCCTGAGTAGTCACAGAAAGCGAAAAGACAAGGAAAGAAAACGGAAATCGATTGTGCAAGGGACGCCGTGATTGCTCGGCTTGGCCTGCACACATTCCATGATGTCCTGCACACTCCTTCTGATGTCCCGCACACATTCCATGATGTCCTGCACACTCCTTTTGATGTCCCGCACACATTTCACGGCGTCTGACGCACTCCCACTTGGGTGCCACAAACTCTCCCCGGCGTCCTGCGCACTCCCACTGCGGTCCCATACACTTTTTACGACGTCCGGCGCACCACAGCTTGGGTCCCGTACACTTTTTCCGGCGTCAGGCGCACTGCCATTGGGATCCCGCACACTTTATCCTGCGTCCCGCGCACTGACAATGGGGTTCCGCAGATTATCACTCAGCAAACAACCAATCCTGCGTCTCTCTATTTCTGGAGTTGGCACCGCTGTCGCCCCGAGAGCGACCGGACAGCGGCCGAGGCTGTTATTCGCACCGGACGGGGATCACAGTGCCAGTTCGCCCCTCGGCCGCTGTCCGGGCGATGACGTCATAGTTGGGAGGAGCCGGTACCGCTACGAGCGATGGCTTGTCTGAGTAGTTGGAATTGTGAACACCTTTTACTTTACTTGCATAATTCATTACTGATAACTTGCCGTCCGTCAACGAGAGCACCATCGTTCATATTTTCCTCCAAGGCAGCATCTTCAACGTTACACAACTCACTCTCCTAAATGTAACAAGCACGTGAAATCCACCACATAAGGATGAAGTCGACAAGCAACAAAGTGCATGACTTGCGAATCCTAAAAAGAACTAAATATGAGTAAATTGTGACTCACATCGAGTTGATCGGCAGGAAAGGAAATAGCTACTATTCGGGCGACTAGACTTTGAAGCAGCGCTGCTGTTCTTGAGAATTGCGGAGCCTGAAAAATGATTCCTCATCCCAAAGCAATAATCGTGGTTAGTGAATAACAGGGAATGATGGGGATGAAATGATAACTAATAGTGCACATCTGAAAAGCGCCATCTCCAACTGGAAACAATCAACATGTTCACGATTCTTTGAAGGTTCTGAAAAAATACAACTGGAGAAGCAAAGAAAGCGGACCGTGTGGTAGTTATTGATGCCGTCAACTAACAAGATAAAGAATAGGAGGATGAGATATTAAGTTCATTTCAGGTTAAAAATTTCACTGGCGAATAAGCGAAGCTTCTTGAAAAGGTATGACCTACAACCTTATGTGCCAATCCGTTTAATGAAGCCGTAGAGGAAGTACAGATGTCGTCCAACTCCCAGACAAAAACCCTCGCGAAGTGAGCATCACTGGGGGAACAGGAGCCGGTTTTCTTCTTTTTGGCTGCTTTTCCACCTGGAACTACTCCTTATCGAACTGAACTAAAATGAAATGAAACTTGGATAACTTCAGAGATGAACAACCTTTTCGATCGCATTTCAGCGTGAAAGCGGAGATTTCAGAAGAGGCATCCGTGGAAAGCGCTGCACCCTAAAAAGCGTTTCTTAGACATGAATGTGGAGTCTGGAGTCTCCGACCGTCGAGTACTGAGGAACTCTTACCGTATAAGCGGACGCTCCGGCGGTGAGAGCATTTCCGTAGTAACCTGCTCGCATGCCATTGTAGTACTGCGGATTGTAGGCCGAATAATCGAAACTGGTTGGGTAGGAACTGCCTGAAAAAAGGGTAGGTAAATGGTTTTCAAAAGAAATCTGAATACAAACTGAATTGGGAAAGTCTCAATCTCTGACTAGGGACTGGAGTTTTGAAAAAGAGTTTGTTGAGCGTTATGGGGAAGGTGAAAAGGAACAATTTAAAGTTGGGTACATTTCCTTAAAGGCACAGTCCAACCTCAGTATCGACTTTCTGATTTTCTGCCTATCTTGAGAACGGTCCCACGCTGATTCCAATGATATCTCTAAAATCGTTTAAGACCCCCTAGGAACGGAGTTATGGCCCCTCAAAAATTGAGCTACTGAATCATGGTGGACGAGTTTTCCGGGGCTTGTAACTTCCGTCATTTGCAACCTATGTATGCGAGTCGATCAGAATAAAGAGAGAGGCTGAGAGTGAAGGGAAGAACGGGGCTATTGATGAGAAATCATCACTCATCTCACCTCTAATGAGCTCGAAAGATCGTAAAAGGGGCGTGCCAAAGTGGCTTCCGGGGGTGGGCGCCCCAGGGTGGCTTCCTCCTATATCTCGCTGATTCAGAGGAATTAAGAGCTCGCACTTGGCAGGTGTTATATACGGTGGATCTACTTCACAATTGTATGGATTTCTCAGATTTCGTCCCTGAGCTCGGACTGTGCCTTTAATGTACATGGGTAGAACAAGAACCCCAGAAAATGCAATTTTTTGATTTAAAAAGTTTGAACATTTTTAGTCTAATCCTTGTTAAGAAAGGTTATTTGGGGAGCTGGACACGAATATAAGGAGTTTTGCTGGAACTTCAAATGAAAATTCTGAACATCATTCAGTTTCGCTCGCGACTGCATCTCGCTCCCCCAACCCATCGATTACAATTTAAACTGCCTGCACTTCTACGCTTTGTAAACAGAAATTGCGCAAATCACGTAAACTCCACGTATCATAAACACACACTCGTCAGCGGACCGTGAGAAATGTACAGAATTGCTGCGGTTTTACCGTAATACGCTGATGGAGTAGCAGTTCCAATTCCGTACGGGAAGGAGGCATTCTGCGCTCGTAAGCCTGTTGCTACCTGAAATCATGAAAATTAATACGTTGCAGGGAAGCAAAGCATCCATAATCAGAACATGAAGAAGAACGAACTTGTTGGTAGTAGGAGGCTGTGGCTGTGGAGCTACCATACATTCCATATCCTCCAGCTGCATAACTGCTGTTATAGTAGGGGTTTTGTGCTGGAAGGGAAACATTCTTGAACAGAAGACCTCCTTGAGTATAGGCAAGTTAATCTCACTGAAGGCAGAGGTGGGATCTGAAATAGCGACAAGGCCAGTTGGAGCTGGCATATCCTTTGAGGAGGAGTTGTCCGCAGGAAGTATTGACCACACCGATGGCGTCACCACGTCTGAGCTGCAAAGGTTAACTCATCTGTTTGTCGAGGGACACTTGACAGACCCTTACAACAGCAATAATTGGACACTTTGAAAAGATTTAGATGGAATCGAAATCGGCAAGAGCAACTTTCAATTCTTGATTATCGTAAATGATGATGATTTAAAGAAATTAAAATATGAAACGTAGGCAGTGACACACATACATTTCTTCAATATGTAGGAATGTATTTCAATGATTCTTCAACTAGCAATGATTATTTCGGAAGTTTCAAGTCTTCATGAGACGGTCGCAAGCGTCGCACGTTGCATTTTTCTTTTCGCTATGAAGGTAGGGTTAGCGATAAAAACGAGTGGTGTGCTATCCTGATGAAAAGGCAGATCTGGCCATTCCAAAATGAAGAAAAAGTGAAATTTCCAGACAATTATTCGCGCAGGAACAAAATAGAGCTGTGTCTCCACCCGCCCCAATTAGCGAGAGTTACACAATTGCCTGTTGTGACGTCTTTTATTTTGCTCCTAATGCGGTTGCTGGCCATGTGATTTTTTTTTCCACAGCTTTTCAATTATTTTCACTTTTGTGAAGATCTGACCTACCTTCTCATGGAGATAACTCAACAGCCGTTTTTATCGCGAACGCTGCCTTCTAGAACAGGCAAGCAATGAGACACTTACAGATGTACTTATATATGTACATACATATGTATGTGCATACGTATGTATGATAAACGTATACAGTCGGCACGGATACTAGTGATACTTTGCGTTCCTCATTGAAGGTTGGCGCAAACTCGGTGACATATGCTATAAAATAGGTGCACCGAGTTCGCGCCAAGTTTTAATGAGGAACGCAAAGTGTCACTAGGATTCATGCCGACCGTATATGCCATATTTGTTTGGACTTATCGTAGAAAAATCGAAAGCTCTACCACTTCTTGGGAATGTTCAGTATTTCCGAGGCAACATACATACTCTCTAAACCATTGCTTGGGTGAAATAGAGGGTTCTGAACGTTGTGCAGTATATGGGTGCGCTCTGTGAAGAAATAGACGGGGACAGGGTCGAAATGGACAGTAAGCGAATTTTTCACCAAGACACGTAAGCAGGTCAGACTACCAGTAAATCATTTTTGGGAATCGAAACTATACTTGAATGAGACTATCGAGAGCTTGAGTAGATACCGGGGCATCTTTGAAGAGCTCTCGGTTTCGATTATCGCTAGCAGCGGAGCGGAGGGCAATAGGAAACTATCTTTGCTGATAACGATGTTTAGAGGAGAAAACGGTCTTTTGCTGTTAGTAGTGATCGAAATTGAGAGCTTTTGAGAAATGCGCCAGAGTTTACTCTCTCTTTTCGGTGCTGTTTCAAGCCAATGCATTAGAGATTCGCGGATAAAAGCGGAGCACCATTTGTTATCGCTAGCACTTTTTTGGGTTCTTCAGCAATGTTAAGAAAACATTACAAATTGAAACATGCAGTTCAAAAGCCTATGTGAGATTCCATACTCATTCCCCCTCTGCCTACATCTTTTGTTCATATTTACGAAGAAAAAGCTAGCTGGGATCTGATTTTTTCTCTCCTACTAGGAAGAGATCCCTATCACGCTTGAGAGATCGTGGGGAAAGCCTCGAAATGGAAGCGATCGGGTAGCGGTAGTGGTTAGCAGCTTGCACAAATACAGCTTGTAGTACTACGTTAGACAAACACAGCCATCTGGAGGCGATGGTGAGTTGATGGTTCTTTGTTAACCCTCCCGAACAGGGTCGTCCGTATGTTCCTAGCGGCCGACACTAACGACCACAACTTGTATATCCCGAAAAACACTTTGATTGACTCGCGGAATCGAAAAAAACGACAATCAACTTCACATGGACAGGTTTTGCATTCGTGTACGAAAATGAATGATTATCTATGGTTTTGGACAGCCAGTTGATTCGAAGTTACGAGCAATGTGTTAATTAAAAACTCAATGGAAACCCTTTTATCGAAATCGAAGAAAAAATTCAAGATTTTCAGCAAAGACTGTGATCAAAATTTCGACTTCTCTTAGAATATAGAAATAGTTATGTTGGTGTTATTACGCTCACACAAAGTAGGCTTGAGAAATAAAAAGGCACATGGATATGTACAATGCGCAAATATTAAAAAAACAATCAATTCAGTAAAGTTACAGAAATAACAAAAGTAAACGAGAACACCCAACCGGAAAGTCGATTGCTAGAGTCTCCAGATAATTCAAAGCAATGCAGAAGCTTAGGCATTTTCCTCGTCAAAGTTCTAGACGGATTGTTTTCTGTAAAACTGTTAGAAAAGCTCGAATAGTAGACTTAGGCCCAGGTAACACTATCCTAAAATGGACTAGTAGCCAGCTAAATGAAAGAATTTTTTTCTTGGACGGTAGACAGCTGCAGAATAGAAGCTTATTAGTATGCATACATACGTCGAAGATTTTATGCCGAGATTCGAGTGAGGCTAGCCCTAGATATTTGTTCCAGATCGCAGCTTTCGGAAAATGGGAACACAAAAAAACCGCCAGTTCTCATCAAAAGCTTTTTTCACCCAATTTTTTCTGTACTTTCTCAATGACGCTTACATGTATCTTTTTCTTGAACGGGCAGAAAACAGTAGTACCAGATTCAACTAAAGGCCTTATATAAGTTTCGCACACACGCAACAGCATCGCTCTACTCTTACTCGAAATACCCTCAAAAATGTGGAAATTACGTAAGAGGGCTGGCTTCCATTCGGACTGTGAACGGTGATATGGCTTGTGAACGGTGAATGCCTGTCTACGATTATATAGAAAACGATGGTCTTTTGAGAGTAAGAGCAAATATGTTCATTATGTTGTGGGAGATCAAGTATTAATTTACTCATTCATTTATGCATGATTTATTCAATTCTCTACATACTGTCGTTCTCTGAGCCGAATTCCGGTCCGTATTTCCGCACAATGGCTATTGCATCATGCGACACGTGTTAATCCTGCTGGGACTACTTGGTCCCGGCACGATTCAATCTTTTCCCAGCACGAATATCACATGTCGCATTATGCAACAGCCGTAGTCGAGTGAGTAAAAAGAAGAGAAAAAGTAACGCTCGAAGATTTCTGGTACACGAAGCTTCTTTTACTGTTGAGATTTTGATGCAGGACGAAATTCACGAGTAGCAATAGAAGGTGTTTGAGAGACGAAGACTTTTGCATCTGAATGGTGAACCACATTTGATCGAAGGATAACAGACGGCGAAGAAAGAATCTGCTGAGTTTTTTG
Source organism: Aplectana chamaeleonis (assembly GCA_029168955.1). Classification (NCBI taxonomy): domain Eukaryota; kingdom Metazoa; phylum Nematoda; class Chromadorea; order Rhabditida; family Cosmocercidae; genus Aplectana; species Aplectana chamaeleonis. The sequence goes on from JAPDOI010000592.1 coordinate 191,367, forward strand.
TTGCAAGACTTCCAGGCAAATATGTAATATATTTCAAGGAACATATAAAAAATGAAGAATTAACCGGAAAGAAAGAGAGAAAAAATAATATTAAGAGTAATAAAAGGGATTGTGAATTGCGTCACAATTACTAGCAGTGGCCCAAACTGAGTGAGCATACCATGAAAACGTACTGAAAGTTGGTCGCGATGAAAACGAACGAAGTTTGACTTGAAAGAGTCAACCAGCTTCAAATGAAACTTTGATGCATGCCTAAGCATACCTATACCTGGACCACATGGGTTTATTGGGATATCATTCAGAAAAAAATGCATGGCGGGGTTCAAATTGAAAAAGGTGAATTCATATAGATGAAAAAACTGCTTAAAAATTATCCCACATTTAGTATTGAAGACAATTGATACAAGAGAACATTCTGCAACTCCTTTCTCATTAATAAACTTTGTTCAAGGATTTCCGTAAAGTTAAGGCTCAAGGATGAAGAGGAAGACGAAACTGTCACGATTGGTATAAGTATGTGACAGTATGACTCATGCCCTGGAAGGTTCGACCTTTGCTGTCAATTTGATGAAAAAACGTGCGATAAGAAAAAACTTGTGACCCTCTAAGTCGATCTGTCAGAGCTCAGAGGCATTTTCAAAAAGCTCTGGAGTTCGATCTACGACTTCTAGTAGGTGTTAACGTTGTTCAGACAGAAAGACCTCTCGAAATGCACAACTCTTACAGTAAATGGAGAATGACGCTCACAAGCACGCACGCTCACGAAAGTGGGTGAGGCAACGACGTTATTTAACTCATACGACCTATACTAAAACGCCTACGACGTTAAAGCATCAAAAACGAGATTAAGCTACCTTTTTTAAGCAATAAACCTGTTTGAGAAGGAGGGGTTCCACAGGCAAAGTGGGCGGAGTTTCACACCTCGCTGTTCAAAATTGCTCGCTTGCGGTCATTTTGGATCTTTTTTGGGTCTTCAAACGGCGTAAACGTTCAGCAGAAGGTCATGCGAGTGGGTTGACATCGATATTACAGTCACGTTTGAGGGCGTGTGGTCCGCTTCCAATCAAATTGAAAATCAACATTATATTTTTTTCATTTCAATCAATTTTCACGAGATTTTTTGTAAGTTCTCAATGCTAACAGCTTCAATCCTTCGATTCATACCATCAAATCGAAGGTATTCTTGAGCGTGTAGGCTGCCCTCAGAGTCCCTATTTCGTGGTCACACCCGAATACTCATGATTGTAGGTGTATCAGTGGATGACCATAAAATCAAATAGTAAATAAACCGTACCTTGTAGCGTCGGCCGATGATAGAAATCGTGTTGGTTTGATCTGAAATGGAGCAGATAAACACAAAAACGATGATGAACAACAGTGAGGATGGCAGAATCAATGGACCCAATGGCAGCGTGTGTGGGTGATAATAACCGTAGCTAATTGCGCTTATGGATGGGGGACTAAACGTTGGCCAATTCGCGTAAATTGCGACGCATCAGGGGAGGAGGAGGAGCATCGCACGAGCAGGTGCAGCTCCACGGGGGGTTCAGTAGGGATAGGTAGGTTGGGGGAGGAGAGGTACAAGAGCACTTGAGAGCTAAGACCTCAACAGACTCCTAGATTGCGTCATCAGCGACTTACTGGCTTACGACTTGGCGCGAATCAACGACAAATATACCCGAAAAGGAAGTGATCATGAGAAGATTTTGCGAATGATAATGAATCGATATATGGGGAATCGAGAGCTTTCTGTCTCGTCTAAAGGCTCCAAAAAGCAATTATGAAGTAACGGTTTCATTCGCACTCACTGTATACAAATTCTCTTTAGTAGTCACGAGCGGAGAAGTAAGCACAAAAAGACATCTCTAACAACGAGAATGCTATCAATATGTAAAGCCTCCGATTCTCTTCTGCTGTTCAGCCCGATCTAGGAAAGTTTCCGTATGGGAAGTACGGGAAGTATGGGACCGATATGGGAAGTTTCAGTATTTCGCGGCCAAATGCAGCTTTTTTTCCGAGAATTTGCCTTATATTTCCCCTCCCCCGTACCCCAAAAAAAGCTCACAAAACAATTCTGTGACGGAAGCCATAAATCAAGAACAAAAATGAAACGTGGCACCACGCATGCTTTTTTTTTCAAGAAAGGTCGCCTGCTCCGCGCACGATGTGCTTTCACATAATTCGCTTCAACATCAAGGGTCTGCATTTGAGAGGATATTTCCAGGTTCCTCTCCAGAAGATTAGTGCAATAGCCGATCTTCGTCACTTATTTCAAGCGCAGCGTTCTTTTTCTTTCAAGCAAGCTCCTTTTGGCATAGAAAATACTACTTCCCGAGAGGGCAGCAGACCGAGACTTGTGTGTCTCCGATCATGGTAGCCTGCATTTTCCCGTGTTTTCTGACCTACATCATTATGAATGAACCCCTTAAAATTTATAAAAAAGTTTCCAAGCCAGAGTTAAGAGCAATATGTAATTTCCCCCTAGGATATTGAGTCTCACACAGTACGACTCTGAGGTTATGTTCCCGAGAAAAATGCTCAAAACAATATTCCGAAGTACTGAATTTAATATACAGTTAGATCTACCAAACTAGAGGAAAGCTCGCACCAAAGAACATTCTTCATGTACTTTGTTTTCTTTTTTTTTGCAGCGGGAAGAATATCATATTCTAAATTTTTATTCCTGTCAAAGTAACGAGATCGTCTCCCAAAGGTTATTTCTATTTTCTTACAGTTTTCAATGTTCGGAGTACTGGTAGTCTTACAAGGGGGGTGTAAATGGACGATCTTGACGTTTAGCCAAATCATAAACCAACTTGTAATGAATAAAACTAATGAAAAATCCCCTCGCTGAGTTTTGTAAAAACGGGGAGCAACTGGCAAACATGGCAAAAAAGCGTCCGATGCATGTAACTTTTTTGAGTGAAGACTTTTTTGAATTTTGAAAACGGTGACATATTCACAGATCAAATTGCTAGTTAATAATGTAAATCGTAAGCCGAAGTTCTCTAGAGTCGCTTTATTTCTGAAGGAAATAGTTTTTGCAATCGTTTTTCAAAAACGTCACACGCGGCGAAGTGCGGCGAAACTTTAAGCAGTATTTGTACAAGTAATTGAAGAGCAATCTGTATGATTTCTTCATAGATAAGGGGCAGGTGAGAGAATCTCAAGGTTTGTGTTGGTTGAATTCTCTAAATCCTTCAGTTAACGCGCTTGAGAACTTCCTGAAAAGTCGAAGTTTTGTTGCGAAAACCCCGGACTCTTAAAGGCAGTGTCCACGACAAAAACCATGTCTGATTTTTTGGTGAAGATCGGCAGCTGCGGGGCCTAGCGCATCCCTAACGTTGAAAAAATTAAGAAAAATGAGCTCGGAACGGTTCCCTACGGCCCTAAAGTTGGACACCCGTCAGCTCGTCACCCCCAGATGCACTTTCCACGCCCACTTACGTGAATAAATTAATGCTCGAGATTGTGAGATGAGCGATGGTTTCCGATTAATAGCCCCGTTCTTCCCTTCATTCTCAACTTCTCTCTTTACTCAGGTCAGCTCGCATACATCGGCTGCAAGAGACGGAAGTTACAAGCCTCGGACAACTCGTCCACCATGTTTCCTTAGCTCAATCTTTGAGGGACCATAACTCCGTTCCCAGAAGGTCTTGTACGATTCCAAAAACATCATGGGAATCAGCATGGAACCGTTTTCAAGATAGGCGAAAAAGCAGAAAAACGATTCCTATCCTGAACACTGCCTTTAAATGAAGAATTTAAAAAATTCAACCAGCATAAACCTTTAGATTCTCTCACCTGCACCAAATTTATGGGGATAGCATTTTTGAAAAACAACTGCAAAAACTATTCTCATTAAAAACAAAGCGGTTTAAGGGAACTTCGGCGCACAAGTCACATATTTAGGTAGCAATTCGATCTGTGAATATGATAGCGTTTTCAGAATTCAAAAACGTTACATGCAACGGACGCTTTTTTGCCAAGTTTGAAAGATGCTCCCCGTTTTAACAAAACTTAGCGCTGGTATTGTAGTAGCTGCGAAACAATTCTCTCAACTGAGTTAAGAAGGGGTCTCTTCAATAGAGCTACATAACCGCGTGTTTAGGGTTTTCAAGCGCTGGGCATCCATTCCGTCCAACCTATCCGATTAGCTCTATTGAAATTCTCGGGGAAACAACCTCTATTCGACGAGGATGAAACTCTTTGAGTGGCGACCAGAGATGAATGCGTGTTCTCCTAGGCGCTATTTGTACTACTCAACGCCAGCGCGGCGCGCGCGTGCCGCGCTTGCGGAGACTATGAATACCCCAGCGGCGACGCCTAGGCAAAGCGGAAAAAGCGGGATCAACTTTTACAAACAACCAAATTCTGTACATGCGTTCACTACCACGATAGCAGTAGATATAATGGAATTAATTATCAAGAAACAGAATGAATATAATGATGATTTAGTAGTGAAAATGGTTAAGAAGCCGTTACGGCCATCGCCGCCATGGCGGAGCGGGCGACACACGCCCCCACCCCGCCCTCCCCCCCTGCTTCGCACAAGAACGCGAAGGAACATAGTAATTCCGACTCCGAAACGAAATGTACCACTACTTTACAGACCTTATATTTAAATGTACTTCTCATGGAGGGTGCGATTCTACTCTTCAGTTTTGTCTTTCAGATTATCATTTTCGCGATAAAAAATTATGAAAATTCAGCTATTCAAGTCCGATTGAGCCATCGCTTTCATACTTCTACATTTTCGCCCTTTTCTAAGCCGTAAACCCGATTTGAATTCCCAATTTTTGTTCACTATTCTATTTTGAAATGCACTACTAATAGAGGGGTACTTGAAAAAGAGATTGTTCCTATATTTTTTAGCCCTCTTTTTTGGAGTACTTCTACATATTAGAGATGTGCTCCAAATATGTAGGAGTGTACTTCTAATAGAAAAAATACGGTATTCGGTTGCAAACGGCTGGATCATCCAGTTGCAGTTTTCTTGTTGGTAAAAATCTTTTTCACTGAAAAAGACCAAAGCAGAGCAGTAGCATCCCTTACTGACGAATCTCAGCTAGGGATCGATCAGGCGAGGATTGCAACTTGAGATCGGCATGCATTACCCAATTGAGAGCAGTGCATTGAGCCAAACACAAACAAACCCCCTCTATCCACTAACTAGCCAAATATGTTAATCTGGCATGTGACCCATACTTAGCCCAAAACTGATTCATTCCCTTCCATATCTACCAACTCATTAGGAAAATACCGTATTTTCTCTTTTAGAAGTACATGTACTTCTAATACTCAGGCCCCAATTTTATGTGTGCTTCTGTTAGAGGTGTATTTCAAATAGAGGCTGTACTTCTAATTCTCAGCCCTCTCTTTTTGGTGTACTTCAATTAGAGGTGTACTTCTAATAGAGGATGTACTTCTATTATTTGGCCCAGCTTTTTTGAATTTCCAGTCGTAGACTGTTCGCATTTCTAGCAGAGATTCCCAGTATAACACCGGGATTTCGTATGTATTGAAATTTCAGACAGCGACCCCGAAAACTTAACCACTTTGGCTCAATCGAATTGAGGCTTTCACGACCAATGATATCATATTTTCAAACCCATTACGAAAATTGTATGAGTTTAGTATCGCGTTCGATGACACGCGCTTTATGAGGAAGAGAGAGATCAATAGAAATCGACTTGTTAGACTTGAAAACAATGAAACTGATCGCCTTCCGAGTCGTGCAGAGCGATTGAAAAAGCGCGGTTCTTGAACGATTTGACAACAGCGTAGCTAGAGTGACCACTGGCGGTTCCAGACTTCCTAATTGTATAAACGATCCCACTACATGAATTCCAGTATATTGGCTTTTCAAGGACCGTTAAAGTCAACGTCTTGGGCTAGAACAAGTCAACTTTGAATGATTAAAAAACAATTAAAGGCAGTGTTCACGATAGATTTCACTTCCAATATCACCACGCTTTACGGAAAGTCTGGTGCCCTATATAGCAAGGCATGCTCTAAAAAAGACGCGAAAGCCGTGTTTTTGAGCCAAAATGGGTCCTCCCTTGTTTACGTTGATTTTTGAGCGTGGAGGAGTTGACCACTATAAAGGATGATGTCTATCAGTGCAGTCAGGCAATCAACTCACTTGTCAGCCCTTCCATTATTTGATTATTTTTATAATCTGATTGTGAGTCATCAGTTGTACATATCGAGGAGCACGGGGCGGTTCTGGAACACCAAAACGATTGCTTGCAGCCGTTATTTTGCCACTCCTAGCTCGCCTTCACCGTTCTTTTGGCACTGGGTGCCTAGAATCCCTCTCGCCTATCATTTCGCTGTGGAAAGTCACCGAGGATGATCATCGTAAACGCTTCCTTTAAATCCAAATTCTTATAAAGTACCTAAATGCTCTCCGCGCATTCGCCGCGAATAACAGCATTACCAGCCTTCAGCTTTGTTTTTTTGGTGATTGGAAGTTCGCTGAAGTTCCATGTCAAAGCTCACAATATCGAAGAAACATCTCGTGCAAAATGGTCACTCTCAAATGCCAGATTCGGCTTGCCAAATACTTACCCAAGTATCGGAGGTCTATTCCGAAAAGAAGTGTACCTTTAAAAGAAGTGTACTTCAAATAGAGGGTGTACTTCTTATACTCAGACCTCTATTTTATATGTACTTCTAATAGAGGTGCACTTCAAATAGAGGGTGTACTTCTATTAGAGGAAATACGGTATGCATCATTGACACTAAACGTAACATTAGAACACATGATCTGTCGTGGATGGGGCATCCTCTCCGGGGAAGGAAACGTCCTGACAATTTTTTTCTGAGAGTTGTGGGGGATAGATAGGGTAACAATTATCTATGCTGGGTTTTTCCTACGGCCCTTCCGATATTCAAAAAAAAGAAAAAACCAATCGAAACTACCTGTAATTTCCTGATCGGAGCAGCTGGAGTGAGTTCATATGCTCGGCTCACATTTGGTTACAATAAAATTGCCCTATACAAGTTTTGGCGGTTTTATTCTGACCCATTCGTGAGATATAAGCCTTTTTTTGAGCTCACTGTATATTCCGTTTCTTTAATCGCTTGATTGAAGTAAACATAGTCAGTATACATTGGATCCGATTCGGATAATTTCGGATATCCGTTCGAATGATTCGAAATTTTGACGATTCGGTATCCGAATCACCGAAAAAACACCAAATCCGTGTTAACCCGAAATCCGGTTCACCGAAAAAACGATAAATCCGAATCGAACCAAAATCCGAATCACGGAAAAAAGCCAAACCCGAATCGAAAGGAAATCCGAATCACCGAAAAAAACACTTTTTTCGGATCAGTCCGAAATCCGGTTATCCGCGCCTCGAACCCAATGTATACTAGTCAGTAAGCAGGGATGAGCGAGAGGATAATGCTGGGGAATACTAAACTACGAAGGAATGCAGCAGGGCCCGTAGCAAACCCCCCGCCGTCACCACATAAAGATTGCAACCAACCTCAGGTACATCGTCTCTCAGGTGCCACCTATGACAACCAACTTCTCAGAACTTTCCAGCCTAGCTATTTCCGCCTTATAAGTATGTAGTCTGATAGCATCATGCTACATACCATAAAGACGCAAATACCTAGAACGAAAGACGCATGTATCATTCCTCAAAGGCGCATGTAACAAACGATGAACACGCAGGCGCCTTACATTAAAGGCGCATGAATCATTCCTCAAAGACGTACGTAACAAACGCTTAACACGCAGGCGCCTTACATCAAAGGCGCATGGATTCTTCCTCGAAGACGCATGTAGCAAACGGTGAACAAGCAGGCGCCTTACTCTATGTTTGCGTGCCCAATACGCTGAAAATCTCCTAGCCCTCATCACGGCGGCGGTTGGAGACTCGAGAGAGACCAACGAACTATTTATTCCAAATAGCAACGACTTGCGCTTATGAGGCGCGCCGTATATCGCGTGAGTTTGCAATCGATGTTCAACATGTGCATGATGATAAGTACGGCAACGGCCCAATCTTCGTGGGCAAAAACACTAATTATCTTCATATTTGACTACGACAAGTGCATTAATGGATAGCTTAAGGTTCCTACGTTCTTGTAGTTAACAAATAAGAGAACAAAACAATATGACATTGAGATTATTACTGATTATTATTAAATAACTATGAGATTTAACCTTCCTCAGGAAGATTGTTTCATACCTCGAGCTCGCAGATACCTTACTGCAGAGAAACGTTGTTACTGCAATACTGGCCATTATTTTGGCGTTTTTGGCCCAAAAAAAAACGCTAAAAAGCATTTTTTTTGCTCTTTTTTCCATAACTCTGTTCAAAAGGGTCCGTTTTGGAATCTAACAAGATATTGGGAATCAGCATCGTGTGCTCTTTTTTTCTGGAATAACACATGGCTCCCTCTTCAACAAGATATGTATGCAAAATTAAACAAGAAACAATCAACCCGAATCGCGATTTCGCAATGAAGGCATTTATGGTGTTACGCCTAAATGCTTTGTACAAAGTATGTCAAATAGTGCAAATGCTAAAAGACAGTACTCTCAATCCTGATTCCAAATATTTCTTCGGATTCTCAAATTGACCATCATGAACAGAGTTAAGGCAAAAGGGCGCCAAAAACGCTTATTGCGTTTTTTTCGCGGAAAACGCAAAAATTATGGCCTCATAGTGCTCTTCTAGACCCGTTTCTGTACGTTGTTAACTCTAATGCGGCAGTGAGCTACCGATTGTTTTAATTTTCGACGAAATTAGGGAGAGGATATTCACCGTGGACAAGTAACTGTGCGTAACTGAATTTTGTATTTTCGTGAAGCGCGAATCGTAATTTAGCGAAAATGCGAAATTTATAGTGGACCTATACTTTTGCACTGCGCTGTATACCAGAAAGAATCAGGTTACCTATGTAAGTTCAAACCGAATTTCAGGGCGCAAAATTGCGGATCGAACGAATTTCTATGTAATATGTGGGTTTTGAGTTTTAGATTTGACGCCGACAAAGCGTTAATGTACGCGCGGACGAGTATACTCGTCGTCTACAGCTCCGCGGTTTCCTTATTTTTCACGAACACTTGAGAAGCCCAGGATGTGTGAAAGTCATGTCTAGGATCAATGTCCCGACTTCAGTAAGCACAAGACAGCAGTCGTACGCTACCGCCTGGTTTTGAGATATAGTTCGTAGAATCACGAACAAAATGAAAAGAAAAAGAGAAAAAAGAAAGTTTTTTTATCAGCAAAACACATGAACTTATCGGGGAAAGGTGAAATGTAGTGGTTATCGACGAGAAATCAATGAGTTGTGAACGACGCACTCGTCATAAACAATTTGAGTAGCTTTCTTGCGTCTAAACGGTTTGTTACTTGCGTCTTTGTGGTCTCCTGCATTTACCATACACGCCCCCTCGTATGTCACTTGCGTCTTTCATACGTGCAAGTGACAAGAAATGACGTTTTCGACCCTGTGAAGACGCATGTAACAAGGAATCGGGCTAATTAGACCCAACAACCTAGGCTGGAAAGTTCTGAGTTGGAGGGACCTATTCCCAGCATACACTTCTTGGCAAAACTCTGCTGCAGGGCGGTGCCGAACTAGGATCGTACTCGCTAAGACAGCGCACACGTCCTCTGGGCCATGACCGCTGTTGACTCGAGGGAAACATTGCCCACTGATAGCTACGACATGTGACGAAACTTCGCAAGCAGATTATTCGATGAAATTGCTTGGAACGCGTGCAACCATTTCATCCGTTTCCTATCCAAGGGTCACTGAGTATGCATGGCTGGCCTCCAATTACATATTTCTAAGTTTGCATTTGGACAAAATTTTATGTGATAAAATTGAGCTATCCCGAAGTCTCATGGGTACTTGTTGGTTTCTTCTACGATCAATTGAGAACTTCTTTGAAATTCACCTTTTATTGGCAATATTTCGGTGTATAACACCTTTATCAAGCCTGTAATATTTCAAATATACAGCAAGTATCTAGCAGGGTCGTAGTGAACAATGCAAAGTACTAACCAAGCGAGTCGCAAAGCCGATTAGTGCGGTCTGCAAAAACCCTTTTTTTGGAGTTGCCAGAATCAACGGCTCTAACAAGCTCACCCTCTACGAGATCCCAATTCTATTAAATAAGGCAGCAGTTTTGGTGCGTGCGAATGTTAAGGAAAACCTCAATGGATACTGTCATGTGATAAGGCGCATTGCATCTATCATCTCATCCCTGTTGTTGATTTGGGGAGCAAGGCGCTTTATCTCCAGTGCTTCCAGCACTTTCCTTTCCAGAGGAGCTTCCACTGAGCAGTGTAGAACTGTTGCTTTCAAGTGCGGAGGGCTTTCCAAGGCATGATGGAGTAAACGATGTCTTGAAAAACCATTATTGGGATACGCGTTCGGGTTTCTGATAGCTCGTTGGTGTTCATCAAGCCGCTTGTGTAATGGCCTCATAGTCTCGCCAACGTAAATTTGTCCACAGCCTTCGCATGTGACAACATACACAGTACCACGTCATTGGCAGATTTTCCGTTCTGTGCAGTATAAACAGTTGCGTCTGCCACACTTCTCTTCGTACATCCTTGATGACGTCAGGATTTCCTTCAAATTAGGTGGTGGACGCAAAACAAGCTTCACAGGCAGGCCAGACGTTCTCACGATGTTGTTCAAGATCCTGGCATGACCGTCATTCACATATGGTAGCACTAAGGAGATCCCCTCCGCCACGTAGAGTGGAGACCACGAACTTGGTTCTGTTGATGTGTATTCATTTTCCTCTAGAATTGTAACAATTTTGGCGTTCACCTCCGGAGATTCTCGAGAGCACACTTTCTCTTTCGTCTTCATCAGATTCCTTACAACGTTCTTCTTCATGTAAAGTGGGTGTGCACTGCGAGAATGAACCATGATGTTTTTTGACATGGGCTTCTTGTACCATATGTATTCCTTGATGCCATGCCTGATTCGGACCTCAGCGTTGAGAAATGGTAGGAATCCATTTTCACCAGGGAACTCTGCTGTGAACTGGATGTTCGCATCGTACGAATTCAAACTCCTGAGCATGGTGTGTAGACCGGGAGCAGCGGATCCTATGACAAACACATCGTCAATGTAGCGTTTGTAGAATACGATCGACGTGTCAAAAGATCTTCTCTCTATCTTATTAAGGTACACAACAGCTAACAATGGTGCGATTCTTGATCCCATGGCTAGGCCACGTTTTTGACAATAAAACTCTCCGTCGAACTGGAAGATGTTGCATCTTAAGGTAGCTTCGAGGAGTTCTCGCACATCTTCCTCTTCAAGTCCAAGGGTGTGGATTTGGTGTTGGTGTTCACGGAGGAGTTGAAGTATCGCTTCCACTGCTTCATTGTTGTTGACATTTGTGTAGAGAGACACTGCGTCAAAACTTGCGTAGCTGGCTTCATCAGGAATTTCACAGCGATTTAGGGCAGTCAAGAAATCTTCTACGTTGATAATATGAGCTGCAACATAATGAAGTAGAGGCGAAAGAAGTTTCACTAGGAACCAACTTATTCGATCTGTCGGCCCTCCACATGATGATACGATCGGTCTTGTTTTGATATCATCTTCATCGACATCAAGCAAGTTTGTTCCCTCAGTGAATTTATGAGTTTTCACCATTGCATAGTATGTTGGGATTGTAGGTGATGTCGGTGTGAAACGCTTCACCGTATACGAATCCATTATCTTGCTCAATATCCGTTGAGCGGTCTGCCGGAGTTCATTGGATACACTTTCAAAATTACGTCGACTTGATCTTTCATATACTCCTGTATCAGACAAAGATTTTCGGCTAAGTCGTTTATCCAAAGCCTGCGTCATCACCACGAAGTCGCCTCCTTTATCGCTTATACTGTAGCGGAGTTCGTTGCGTAGAGATAGGAGTTTTCTCAACCCTCGTTTTTCGGTTTCTCTGAGGTTTGTTGCTCTATCCATCTCTCTTTGTGGTCTATAAACTCCGTCCAGATCAAGCTGGAGCCGAGCCAAAGCAGGTTCTAGCGACGTGGCTTGTTTGGGTGATGTAATAGATGTTCGGGGGAAAGGCATGGAAGCGGTAAAGGAATGAATTCGATCCATAACGGTCGGGCTTGAATTTTCACGCCATCGAAGCTGATACGCGAATTTGTAGAAGCCGCACATTGCTGAGTTGTGGACTTCTGTAGTAATTCCGGTAGCTATAGCAAACGATGGTCCAAGATTCAACACTGCTTCCATTTCTTCATCCACTTTATCAGTTCCTATTATGGAGCACCGTTTGGGTGGGACTGCCTGGGGGTTGACGAAGTGTTGATGGTGAAAAGACAAGCTGGATGATAGATGGTTGAACTTGGCTTCGAGGTTTCCTTTCTCGCGATCGCGAATGTGCGAACAGACGGCTTGATTTCTATCCGAAATAGCTTGCCACGCAGCAGGTTCAACTCGTTCTACAAGAAGCCCATGTCAAAAAAACATCATGGTTCATTCTCGCAGTGCACACCCACTTTACATGAAGAAGAACGTTGTAAGGAATCTGATGAAGACGAAAGAGAAAGTGTGCTCTCGAGAATCTCCGGAGGTGAACGCCAAAATTGTTACAATTCTAGAGGAAAATGGATACACATCAACAGAACCAAGTTCGTGGTCTCCACTCTACGTGGCGGAGGGGATCTCCTTAGTGCTACCATATGTGAATGACGGTCATGCCAGGATCTTGAACAACATCGTGAGAACGTCTGGCCTGCCTGTGAAGCTTGTTTTGCGTCCACCACCTAATTTGAAGGAAATCCTGACGTCATCAAGGATGTACGAAGAGAAGTGTGGCAGACGCAACTGTTTATACTGCACAGAACGGAAAATCTGCCAATTACGTGGTACTGTGTATGTTGTCACATGCGAAGGCTGTGGACAAATTTACGTTGGCGAGACTATGAGGCCATTACACAAGCGGCTTGATGAACACCAACGAGCTATCAGAAACCCGAACGCGTATCCCAATAATGGTTTTTCAAGACATCGTTTACTCCATCATGCCTTGGAAAGCCCTCCGCACTTGAAAGCAACAGTTCTACACTGCTCAGTGGAAGCTCCTCTGGAAAGGAAAGTGCTGGAAGCACTGGAGATAAAGCGCCTTGCTCCCCAAATCAACAACAGGGATGAGATGATAGATGCAATGCGCCTTATCACATGACAGTATCCATTGAGGTTTTCCTTAACATTCGCACGCACCAAAACTGCTGCCTTATTTAATAGAATTGGGATCTCGTAGAGGGTGAGCTTGTTAGAGCCGATGATTCTAGCAACTCCAAAAAAAAGGGTTTTTGCAGACCGCACTAATCGGCTTTGCGACTCGCTTGGTTAGTACTTTGCATTGTTCACTACGACCCTGCTAGATACTTGCTGTATATTTGAAATATTACAGGCTTGATAAAGGTGTTATACACCGAAATATTGCCAATAAAAGGTGAATTTCAAAGAAGTTCTCAATTGATCGTAGAAGAAACCAAAATTTTATGTGTTTCACAGAAAACTTTTTCGGTTCAATTTCGTCGAATTCAATCGAACTTATAAGCGTTCAGAGCATTTTCGGATAATTTAAATTTCAACTTACTGGGAATGAAAATTTGCGATTCTTCCATTGAGAATTCCAGATTTTCACAAATTTTCACAAAATCAACAAATAAATCAATTAGAACACCTGTCCTAAATTGGATTCGAAGGAAATTTAACCAATGTTCTTGCAATCATGGGGATACTCGAGAAAAAGGCCACGAAAATTCACGAACCTAGTATGTATAATTGGAACGAAAAATTAGGTCTCCCGAACTTTCCGAATAATCGAACACGGTTATGTGCGAATTGTTTTAATTCTTATGGTTTTTATGACACTCTGTCCTAGGTATACAAAATGCGCGGTCCTAAGTTAAAGGCATCGTACGCTCTGAAAACCGCCTACCGTTTTTTGGGTTTGAATCAATGGTTGGGCCCCCCTGGGAACGTGGTTACAGTTTGTCGGGTCACCGACGCTTTTTCGGGAAGATATGGGAGATCGAATGCCTCGAATTCCGCCAGAAGAGGCCGGGGAGAAAGTCAAGGCAAGACGGTTCTTCATAATTGTGTGTTACGCTTCCATAATGTAATGGATGTATTTTAGGTCTGAACAAGGCTCTAGGAGCCGAAAGCTTACCGAAGAGAAGTTTCAAACTTTTGGAAACCCCATTTTTGGAGTGTTTTTGATACGTTTGGAACTCAATTAACATTTTGCAGCCTCTTGTATTGTGTAGTGATGGTAAAAGAGCTGAGTTTGTTAAGAAATGGTATAAAGATGAAAAAAAATGAAAAATCTTTAAAGGCAACGAATAAAACCGCATTCAACTTTTCACCAGAAATCGAAGGGTTCGATTCCCCATTGCAACAACAGTGTCGAGAACCGGCTTATAACGAGCAACCAATAGCATTAGACGGCCCCGGAACTTGAATGTGTTGTGCTCGCCCCACCCACTTCCTCGGTAGCCACAGAGGAAGCGGGTGGGGCGGGCACTCCACATTCAAGTTCTGGAACTGAAAAAAACGATTTCCTGCTCGCTTTTAGCTGACATTGTTGTTGTAATGGGCCTCGTGCCGGCTTGTAGGCCGAACATACATAAAGGAACGCGCCCAAGAGCAGTCCGGCTGCCTAAACGCACTGCACGCGGCGCTTCAGCGACGACGTGAGCGTAGCGGCCTTCTGTCGCATTTACCAGTCGAACTGTCTTTAGGTGCTTCTCATTCTGTGAATTCGATCAGCATGCCCCTCGGAGCTCTTGATTTCCAGTGGAAATTCAAAGGCTATTTTTATCTTGAGCACTGTATTCAACTAGACTAGTTTTACTGGATTCATGTAGCACCACAAAGGAAATCATTCAATCGTAGTTTGAAGTGAGCGAAATTGAGAACCTTGAGCCTACTACATACTTGCTACTAACAATAGAAATTGTGAGTTACTCCGGTCATAACCTAAACCGCGCGCTGCTGATCGCGGTGTGGATTGTCATTCGCCATCAAAGGACCAATCATCGCGTATTCTCACCTGAATGTCGTACCGGTATCGGCCACAGTCTTTGAGTCGGCGCACATTCCCATCGCACCAAGCTTGCTTACGGTTTACTAATCGCCGCAAGCCTCTTTCAAAAAAACATCTTTGCGGGTCTATAACACTTTGCACTGCTCAAAAAGACGCTCATCTTTTGGATCTCTAGCATTGATTTGTAGGGAAACTTCAATTAGTGGGGAGGAATTAACAGAATCAGCTCCGCCGATGGAAAAGCTTACAGCCTTGTTGATCTTTATGGTGACTCCTCATAACCTGAGGCATTCAATTAGCTTTTTCGATATGGGATTTTTCTTCTTGTAAAGGCTATTGAAACGCCAGATACCAGGGGTTTGCGTCAATTGCCGTTAGCCGGTCGTTTTTGGGGTTTGCCGTTGGCTTTGCCGTTTGCCGAAATTCTAAATTCCTTCCGCACACCCCTGGTCGCTACCCAGACTCGATGACTCGACTCGAAACATGCAAGTATAGAAAAGACTAGATGTAGAATTCGATGGAAGTCCCGCGCGCGCAACCGGCGTGTGCGTCTAGCGGCCGTCGCGAAGTCGAAATTCGGTTAGCAGGAAAATTAAACGAATAGAGAACAATATCTAACTCAAACGTCTGCAAAAAGAGGAAGGCTTGTAAAAAAAGGCCTTCGCGACTGCCGCTCGACACTCATTCGGGAAGACTTCAGCTCCTCATAAAACCTTCCGATTATGGTTAAGTTCTCAACATTTCAATTTTCATCATTAAGGAAATGTCGGAAATTGTGGAGTCACCTAATAGAAACGGAAATAGACACTAGGTACTTAGAAAATGCGTATTATTGCTCAACCTCTTGCAACAACTTAGGAGTAGTCTTAAGATTTGCCACTTTATGCACCGTACTTCATCTACATCTCAGGTCAGAACGACTCCCACCGGCTCCAAGATATATTACACTTTTCGTTAGCTTACCACAAAGGTCTTTGAGCAGCAGACACGGCTTCAAATTTCAAAAGGAAAAGCCGAAGTGTCGCCGTCGGGTCATCGCAACCGAAACGACTCTTCGAGAGTTGACTTTGTTAAAGCACGAGAACAATCAGATTACGGACTGCAGCATACATCATTTTGTTACGGGAATCAACTCTTTCCCCACCCTCTTCTTAGAATTTTTTATGTGTAATAGGAAAGTATGATGAGCAAGTTAAAGGCAGTGTTCACGATAAATTTCACTTCCGATATCTCCACGGCTTACGGAAGGTCTGGTGCCCTATATAGCAAGGCATGCTTAAAGGCACAGACCAACCTCAAAATGGTTTTCCCGTTTTTTTGACTATCTTGCAAACGGTACCACACTGATTCCAATGATGTCTCTGGATTCGTACAAGACCCCCTGGGAATGGAGTTATGGTTCCTCAAAAATTGAGCTAGGGGAGCATGGTGGACGAGTTGTCCGAGGCTTGTAACTTCTGTCATTAGCAACCGATGTATACGACCCGACCTGAACAAAGAGAGAAGTCGAGAATGAAGGGAAGTACGGGGCTATTGATCAGAAATCATCACTCGTCTAGCCAGTGTTTAGCTCGAAATATCGTAAGAGGGGCGTGCCTAAGTGGCTTCCTGGTGTGGGCGCCCCAGGGTGGCTTCCCCCTATTTCTCGCTTATTCGGAGGAATTGAGAGCTCACATTTGGCAAAGGCTATACAGGGTGGGTCCACTTCACAATTATGTGAAAATCTCAGATTTCGTCCCTGAGCTTGGTCTGTGCCTTTAAAAGGGACACGAAAGACGCGTTTTTGAGCCAAAATAGGCCCTCTCTTGTTTACGTTGATTTTTGAGCGTGGAGGAATTGACCGCTAGAAGGATGATACCTATCATTGCAAGGAAGCAATCAGCTCACTTATCAGCACTTCCTTCACTTGATCATTCCTGTACTCTGAGTCTTCATTTGTTCATTACGAGGGGGCGGATCTGGGGCACCAGGCGTGTCTGGGGCATCAAAACGCTTGTGTGTAGCCGTAATTTTGCCGCTCCTGGGTCGTTTTTTTACCGTTCTCTCGACACTGGGAGCCTAGGATCCTTCTCGCTCATCATTTCACTGTGGAAAGTCAACGAGGATGATCATCGTAAACGCTGC
This sequence comes from Aplectana chamaeleonis, assembly GCA_029168955.1. Lineage (NCBI taxonomy): Eukaryota > Metazoa > Nematoda > Chromadorea > Rhabditida > Cosmocercidae > Aplectana > Aplectana chamaeleonis. The sequence goes on from JAPDOI010000592.1 coordinate 208,564, forward strand.
CTTTAAGTAAGCGGTACTCGTATGGGGTAGTGAGCGGTCATTTCCAGTGACATCTACGCTTGTTCCAAATCGGGGTTTGATACAGAAACGTTCAATGACATGAAGTTGGTTTGGTGGAGAGCTGATTAGGTGGCACCTGCCATACGGTCTGGTCGTGTCCTATTTCACTTCCAATGCGCATAATTAATCATGCAACCGGGGGTGCTCTCATCTAGCTCTATCAACGGGTCCTCACACTACCACACGAGAAAAATCAGGGCCGTCCGTTCTGATTGAAGGTGAAGGAACCACTACTGGAATTGAGGGGATTGCAAGAAGTGAGAGAGTTTCAAATTAGTTTCGCCACATCGTATATCGACTACTAGGTGTTTCTCCATTGGGATGAAGTCGAAAATCGTCATGTGCATGGAACATGCTCACAAAAAGAAACTAAATTAGTTCTAAAACTACTTCTGGTGGATTACTATGATCGTGAAAATGACTGAACGCTCAGTTTTTGGGCACTCCTGCCAACCGCAGGTCTTTAAGATGTCAACAAAAAGCACAACTGTTGTCGATTTAAAAAATCGGAGGGATCGGTACCAAAAAGCTTAAGAACAACTTGAGGTCCAGCTATCGACAACGAAATAGGAGCTTTAATGTAACAAATAGATAATTCAGTAAATAAGGAAATAACAGACTGTTGTGAAAGTGCTGAACCAACCGTGTGTCACCGAATTTTAGCTTGTCCGTCTGTGGCCTTTCGATTAAGCGTGTTGTATGTGTACCATTGGATCTTCGGTAAAAACAAATTGATTTTACGTCAAACATTTGAAACCCAATTTTAACGCGACCACAACACGAGAAAAACTGATCGAAACTCAGCTGATGTGGGAAAAGGCGAGAAAACCCGCATGAAATCAAGCGTCGCGTGCTGCGGGCGTGTGTCAGTAAACTGCACAAAATAAATTTCGCTCCAAATTATGTAGAGTGTACAACGTAAGTTCTGCTCATTCTCTGCCGCGCATTGCGCCTATGGGGCCGAATAGAGTCCCGCCGCTGAAGGGCGCGGCAGCATGAAATGGAGGACAATCGATCGTGCGGCGCCGCATGATCGATACTCCTTCATTGCATGCTGCCGCGCCTTTCAGCGGCGGGACTCTATTCGGCCCCTATAGTGTCGATGAGCCGTGGCCTACAAGTTGCCTCAGGAATCATAGACGCTATTATTATGCGAAATTCTGAATTTTTCTGATGTGGTTCTCTCTATCAGGAATGGTTGAATTGAAATTGATTCGTAGATACAAGACGCGGGATCGAATCGAATGAATACAGTTTCGAGGCGAAATTCACTTGGTTTCTTTCGGGTGCGTGCGCGGAGCGAAGAAGAGGCAGCGAGAGAGTGTGGAGAAAAAGGAGAGGCAGAAAACGCGCGCAGACGCATGCGATGGACTCGAATGAACCCCGCTGATCGAACAGAGGATGATCGTTTGATAATATTCCAATGATTTGCACACTCGATACTCAAATCAATCGGAAAATAATTCTGGAAACCAGAAGTATAGCAAAATTATTCTTTATTTTCAAATTTGCTTCTGCAAGTATTCTCTTCGGAAAATGTTGAAGAAATGCATTGTATGAAGAAATGCATTGATTCGCAGGGGTCAACTGGTTTACCAATTTAATGCTTTTTACTGAAGCCGAAGCGAATAGATAAACTCGTAAATTCATTTCAAATTCATTATCGAAAATATGGGGCAAGAACTACTAATGTTTTAGTGGCGTATATAAGGAGTCCACCAAGAGTGTCTCATTTACTTATCAATAAGAAGCGGTCGGCTGGGGATCAATGTGCATGAATCCCATACCAGCACGTTCAATACCGATTGAGCGAGAGCGGTTGTGCTGCAATGAGTTTCATGTTCATTGATCTCCAATCGACCGCTTCTCATTGATAAGTAAATGAGACACTCTTGGTGGACTCCACTATATTAGGTTTGAAGGCCTCCCGCTGACAGAAAAACACCGATTTTCGATTTTTGTAGCCTTGTTTTAGGACGATAACCCTAATCTCAGTTATCCCATGAAATACTCTTTGAATTTTGTAATTCAAAAAACAAAGCACTCGATGTTTATTTCAAACGTGCTTTAGTTATATCTTATGATGTTCTATTGAAGTGTCATTCATCAAATTTCGCTCTGCCTGGGCTGTGATACGTTTAAAAGCGATTTTCATAGAAATGCAATCTACATTTTCGTCCAGTTTTGTATAATATAGTTGAAAATAAGCCATTAACATCAACAGATTTCAGAGAGACTAACTTGATCAGCCGATGTGGGACGAGGGAAGGAAATTCGTCTAGAATCGCGTGCCGCGTGTTGAACGCATACGTACACTAATTGCATATACATAGCAATCGTGGCTCCAAAATCAAATGTATGTTTGACGCAAAATCATTCGTTGGATCGACGTTTTCTGACGAAGACATAGAGACTGCCTTCCGCAAATATGGACACGTAGAGATGTAGACAACTACAGAATACACCGATTCGACGAACAATTTCGCATAGCTGGCGTGCATGGCAAATGCAGGCGTCGCATCATGAAAATAGTAAGGCATCGACCGAAGAAAGACAATTTCTCTAATTTGTAGTTTTTTAAAACATTGAAGCTGTTCTGCCGAGGGGTCGAAAAAAAAAACCAAAAAGAGCTGTTCGGAATATATAAACGGGAAACAAAAAGTAACAAGTGAAGGGGCAGAGGTGAAATGAGCGAGATGAAATTCATGAAGACACAGAACTGTTCATCGAGAATGGGAAAGAGGAAACATTTTTGCCAACTTCATTGGACATGTATGGTTCCCGTATTATAATTATTGGAACCCAAACTCAAATGTCACACCCAACATACGCGCTGAAGGGAGCCACACTAAACATCGTTTCAAAAGTTCGTGACTTAGGCTTTTTTATAACTGGTAAACTAAACTTTGATTCGCAGTACATATCTTTAGTTAATAGAGCGAACTACCGTACATATAATACTTTCAAAATTTTGAAATCTAAGGATTCCCAGGTGTTATTAAAAGCATATAAAACATATGTTAGACCAATTGTTGAATGTGGTATTTCCGTTTTCAATACCTTCAAAAAGAAAGACATAGACCTTTTAGAGAGCATACAGAACAACTTTACACGAAAATTGATGATGAGTTGTCACAATATTAGCTATTCTCAACTACCTAACGGTTCTGTCAGATCGAATCAACTGGGATTACCCTCCCTTTTTATCAGAAGAAAAGGAGCTGACCTTCTAATGATGTTCAAAATCCTCACTAGAAAACTCTCTATAAATCCCCTCGAATTCTTCGGCGTCCCTTTGACAAGGAATAGAAGAGGACAGTTAAGACTATATCATCCAGTGGCAAAGTCTCAGGCCAGGTCTAACTTTTTCACCTACAGGAGTCTACGGAAATTCAACCTTCTATTAAGCCAAAACGATGAGGTATTGTTTATGTCTTCTCATAGATTTAAGACTTTGATTCTCCACTCATGATCTTGACAGAAACAACGCGATTGTTCAATTTTTTTCATTATCAGTGTTGTTTTCTTGTTTGCTCGTTCTCCTTATACCTCCATTTAAACGTGTGACAATGTTTCCACGTCAATAAATAATAATAATAATAATAATAATAATAATAATAATAATAATAATAATAATAATAATAATAATAATAATAATAATAATAATAATAATAATAATAATAATAATAATAATAATAATAATAATAATAATAATAATAATAATAATAATTAGTCTGACGCATGTCATGCGGCTGGCCATCACAGGCCAACGGCATTTCCATCGCGCCCGGCGATCTACCGTCGCAGCCCCGTCTATTCACCAGACTAAATTGAATACGTGAACTCTACTAGATCTCACTTCATAGTTGTTGAAGTGGGGTATTGAGAGTAATTCCAGATGCTCTTCGATCAGTGAATCAAATTATGTGCAAATATATTATTTCCACCACGAGATTTTCATCAAAACTACTTTTTTTCCCGCTGGAGCCCCAGTTCGACAACTTTGAAGCGAGATCTAGAACTCACGTATTCAATTCAGTCTGGTAGCTTAGACAAGAATAAAGGTAGCGTAGTAAGTATTCAGACAAATGATTTTTCGGATGCAACTTTCTGCACTTCATCAATCACTATCACAACACAACGCGGATTGCGGAACATAGCTGGCCTATCCAATTCTACAACTTCCTTCACACCCCTTCTGTAGCCATGTTCACTTTCTGCGCACTACCCTCTAAGTACAGCCTTTTTTCACTGGATCATACCCAGACCGATCCCCAGCTTATTCCCCGTTGTCTTATGAACTCTTTCTGACGACGTTTTGCCGACTGCTTCTGAAGGTGGTCGATCGAGTGTTCAAAGGTGATGACCCGACGTTGTCTCTCGTCGATGTCAGCTTGTTCCCGCTAGTGCATTGTCACCTGTCCGATCAATATTTATTCACTGAGGCTCTCAGTGATTCTCGCACTCACGTCTCCGACTCCCGCCAATCATCCTCAGTATACGGTAGTGCTAAGGGGGGGGGGGGAAGAATCCATTAACCACGAGAAAAGCCGCAGGACTAACATTTTATCGTGTCATGGAAATACACGCAGACATATGTACAAGAAATTTACTGCTTAAAGGCAATGTGAACCGAACCGTACGGCTTGCTCCACAACTTTCACTCATTTAAAAAAAAACTAGTTACAAATACTTTACATGATTAATAACTAAGTCTCAGCCGGTATTTCTTCTTCTTCTTTGCAGCCACATAGAGGGTTTTGTCATAGGCGGAGGAACTGGGCGACCAGTAGTGGATTCGTCCATAGGTCCATTGGTGTCAGCGTGGTAGGTCTCTCCGGACAGTTAAATAAATGTGTCGTATCATGGCCGACGGTACCGCAGTCCGGACACACATCAGATTTGCTGCTGTCAATCTTGCTGACATAAGACATTAGCATTGTAGAGTGACCACAGCGTAATGATGCGAGCGTGCATCTCGCCCTTCTTCCGAGTTGAGACTCAGAGGTGCAGACGGGGGGCGGTATATCTCCTAGTATAGGATTTATGGCCACCTTCACAAGATGACACCGTACGAACTTGGTGTGCTCCTCGCGCAAAAGACGGAGTCGTTCTTGTTGTGAGTCGTGCCATCTTTGCAAATTGACTTTGTTTGGAGCATCGGCGAATGGCTTCCTTATACTTCTCTCTCTCACGGGGTTTAGCACTCTCCAGCCGGTATTTGCCCGCCCCAACTGTATTTGGCCTCCCCCAACCAAAAACATATTGAATCACAGATATTGAAGAACGAAAAGATCAGCAAGAGAAATAGCACTGTCAAGTGGGAGTTGATCTGATTGAGAGATCACATTTTCACACAGTGGCCGATTCCTAACCTCTCATGAGTCAGTTGAAATAGCACTGGATATTTTTGAACCTAGAAAGACGGTTTCCGATCAGTTTTATCACATTTTTTTCAACGCAGATGTTGTTTAGCCTTCAAGGGCTTCCACAATCTGCAAAAAACCCAGAAGCAAACAGTAAAAAAACTAGGAAGTGAAGTGAAATAACTAAAAATGGGATTTGGCGGTCAATAATAAACTAACTTGCGATAAGTAAAGACAGAGGGATCAGATTTTACAAGCTTCTCCGTCAAAATTATCAAAGCAAAATCAAGCGCGATATGGAATGGAGCGTTGCGTTCACCTATGGTGATTCCCTTATTACAGATAAAAAATCGATATTATTGATCATAAATATTCGATTTTGCATGATGAGAAGAAGTTCTCAAGCAAGGTACATACTTAGACCATCAACAATCAACACTCATTGCGACAGTTTGTACAACAGGCCAAAAATCGATATTATTGATTGGTATCAATCGATAATGTTTGATGAGTAAAATTCGCAAACCAAGAGATCCATTTATTTTTTATTTTATTTATCTGCCATTCGATACTATTCCAGTATGTGGCGCCTCCTTTTTCTCATCCATTCCGTTTTCGTCCTTTCTCTCGCCTTCCTTTGCCAGTTGCGCGTCGCCAAACATGTCTGAAACATATCTCGCCATCTTGTTTTTGGCCTACCAACTGGCCGTTTGAGCAGCGGCTGCCACTCCATCAGTCGATTCGACCACTTGTGAACTCTTGATGTCGCCAGTTTCCAAGCATACGACCATTTCTTCTCGATTGCAGAGTCCACCACATCCTTGAACTTGGTTACACCTCGTAGCCACGCATTAGATTTCTTATCTCGAAGAGATACTCCAACCATGCGTCGCTCCATCCTTCGTTGAGCTGAGCCAAGTTGTCGTTCATTCGCTTTCGTGAGCATCCACGTCTCGGACCCGTAAAGCAACGCCGGAAGTATGCACATGTTGAAGAGTCTCCGCTTCCATTGCATCCCCACCTTTCTTGAAGTTAGGAAGTCTTTGTACGGGCAGAAGCTGCTCCAACCCGCTCGAATCCTTCGTGAAATTTCCTTGCTGTGATATCGATTGAGGGAAATTTCTTGTCCGAGATATATGAACGATTCCACTCTGTCTAGTTGAGCTCCTCTGAGCATTACGACGATTGGGTTGCTGGTCATGATCTTTGTTTTTGACGTGTTAATCCTTAAAGGCAGCATACACGCTCGTAAACGTGATTGAGATGACTACGGAAATAGAATGGTATGGCCCAGATTACAATGCCTACGCATTCTGAAGTGTCAAAAACGGCCCACAATGCCGCTACATGAGTTAGAAGTTGGCCCCGCCCTGTATTTCCACGCCCCCTGTATTTGCCCTTTTCATGCAACGCAAGGTTGCTGGGTCATATTCACCGTCGGTACTGTTGGTAGGTTGCCTAACAAGTGAACCACACATGTCACTGACGGCGAAGCTGACCCAGCAACGCTGCGTTGGAGGAAAAGGGCAAATACAGGGGGGGGGGGGTGGAAATACAGGGCGGGGCTAACTTCTAACATTATGTAGCGGCATTGTGGATCATTTTTGACACTTCAAAATGCGTAGGCATTATGTTGTAAGCCATACGGCTCGATCCACATTGTTATCCCAAGCAGCTTTACGAGCGTGTATGCTGCCTTTAAACCGTACTTGCTTGAACATTCGTCCAGATCGTTAATCATCGTCTGCAGTTCTCCGGCAGACTTCGCCACAAGTACGACGTCATCAGCAAACCTCAAGTTGGTTAAAGGCAGTGTCCACGATAAAAACCATGTCTGATTTTTTGGTGGAGATCGGCAGCTGCGGGGCCTAGCGCAACCCTAATGTTGAAAAAACTAAGAAAAATGAGCTCGGAACGGTCCCCTACGGGCCCAAAGTTGGACACCCATCAGCTCGTCACCCCCAGATGCACTTTCCACGCCCACCGACGTGAACAAATGAAAGCTCGAGATCGTGAGATGAGCGATGATTTCCAGTCATTAGCCCCGTTCTTGCCTTCATTCTCAAGTTCTCTCCTTACTCAGGTCAGCTCGCATACATCGGCTGCAAAATACGGAAGTTACAAGCCTCGGACAACTCGTCCACAATGTTTCCTTAGCTCAATTTTTGAGGGACCATAGCTCCGTTCCTAGAAGGTCTTGTACGATTCCAAAAACATCATTCAAATCAGCATGGGACCGTCTTCAAGATAGGCGGAAAAGCAGAAAAAAGATTCTTATCGTGAACACTGCCTTTAAGTGTTCTCCATTGATTACGAAGCCGTACGTGTCCCATTTCAAATTTCGGACAAGATGTTCAAGAGTTGCGATAAATAGTTTAGGCAAAACTGTATCTCCTCAACGAACTCCTCGGCGAAATTTGATCGGGATTTTCGTCCCTTGAATCTGAACTGATGAGTTCGCGAATTCGTTGATTTTTCGGAGAAGTGCGATAAGCCGCCCACTGACTCCTTGGTCTTGAAGAGCATTCCAAGCTGCATTCATTTCGATGCTGTCAAAGGCCTTTTCGTAGTCGATGAATGCAAGGTAGAATGGTATTTGATGTTCGCTGCTCCGTTCAATGATTTCATTTATGGCGTGGAGGTGATCGACCGTGGAAAACCTTCTTCGAAAACCAGCTTGCTCTCGCGTTTGCTCAGCATCTAGAACGTTTACTAGACGTGTACTGATAACCCTTGTCAGTAACTTGTATAGTACTGACAGCAGTAAAATAGGTCGGTAGTTCTTCAATTCGAGAGGATCGCCCTTTTTGTGAATAATGATTGTTACAGAATCTGCCATCTTTTCGGAAGTAGTGGTAGACTGAAGACAGTGATTGAAGAATTCCGTTATCAGCGATACCACCCTCTCTTTGCCCCATTGTAGCATTTCTGTTGTTATTTGGTTTTGTCCTGGAGTCTTTCCTGTCCTCATTGAACTGATAGCTACTTCAACTTCACTATGGAGGAATGGTGGACAATCATTTCCAGCTTGAAGAGAAGGAACATATCTGACAGCAGTTGTGGAGGCGTACAACTCTTCATAGAATCGGGAAACACATTCTTTGATTCCAGACTTCATGTTGCATATGACACCTGGTTTGCTGCGTAATTGAAAAAGTCGTGGGCGACCAATTGACGTCTCATACCGTATTCTTTTTAGTCTCTGATATGACTGAATAGCTTTTTGAACAACAGTGCAATGATGAGAGCGTATATCTTCTCGTATCAATCGCCTGAGTAGTTTACATGCTTCGATGTATGCGATGCGGTCGATCGGTGTTAACCGTCCAGTCGAGATACTCTGTCATCTTATCTGAAGAACGAATCAACAAATGGAGTCAAATGATTGCTCACCAGGAAGCCTGTGCCCGAAGGTCCTTGTGCGTCTTGAGGAGCAGCATAATAGAATCTGTACGGAGAATCGAATAAATCCAGACATCCTGTTCCTCTCCAACGCAACTCGGTTAGTGCCAGCACGTCGACGAAGGTGTTCTTGAGTGCTTCTTGCAGTTCCACGAGACGCTCTCTGGTACAAAGTCTCCTAACGTTAAGAGTGATCGATCCATACACATCAACAATTACCACTCCTCGTCGCATTTTGTGCAATAAGCGCGAATATATATAATATTGATTATCGATCAAGGACTTGTCATGAGTACGAAATCTGTCAAGTTTAGTACTTACCCCAAATGGCCTAACGTCGGCATGGATCGTGGAGAGACTTTGCGTTCATTGTTGATGGTTCACTCAACCGATGTTATGTTAATTGGCAGCGGATCCACTCACATACCCTGCTCTCCACAGCCGTAACATGCCCTAGCAGTTATCGCGCTTCACGGCTGATTTATTATGTAAACCCACGATTTTGAGGTACCCTTCATAGTTATTCACGACCACGTATCCCAACGGTGGGACACGTTTTTCAAAAATCGATTTTCCCGCCTCAAGAAGGAACTTACAAACCTACATATGATCAAAGCATTGGTCTACCCTAGACTTGAATACAAACCTCGTGGTCCGCCTGTGGGCCAAACGCAACAACGGTTTCGGACCTTTTCAGAAATACCATTAGTTGAGGTAAAAGAGAAAGCGCCTGTGCAGCCACTTCAGAAGCACCTTAAATTTTTTAGTTATATTGCAACATCTTATGTTTACAGGGAGACATATATCGTTTGAAACTTGTTTACTCTTCTCAAAAGGTTGCTACTTTGTTGACCGTGTTGCGGTTTCGAGGTATTGTTCTTCTGAACCGAGAGGGTGTTGGGAGCTCAAACTGTGATAATGTTCCTTCAGCGTTACTAGCTACTATATGAAGAGAAAAAGCAATCACCCGTGGAACGCTAATCAAGCTGGCGTGTCCCAACGGTGGGACACGGTATACGGTGACGCAATATTGCATACAGTCGTGAATGGGTTAGGTTATCAAGTTCAAATCGGAATAGGAGCGACCTGCGTCCATTTCCAGCCTCTTGTCTTAAAATGAGCTCCCTAGCTTGATTTCAAGTGTACCCACAAGATCGTGAACGCCAATTGAAAAAAGAACAGGAGATTAACACCGAAATCGAGCTGTTTTTTAAAAAAAATTCGAAAACCACCGAACGAATCCAAACCATTTTTGGGGGATGATACCAACGTTTTGCGCTCTTTTCAATGCGATTTAGAGCTAATTTCTAGGTTCCCCCTTAAAGGCAGTGTTCACGATAATCTTCGATTTTGAGATTAATCGCTAAATCGATTGTTTGGCCCCCGAGTAGAACTGAAATGACGAAGAAACCGAGAAAAACGCACCAGAAGGGCACGAAATCCTTTACTCTCACCCCGCCTTTTTACTCTCACAGGAAGTGTTTGTTGTGACAAGGAATTTTTTTGTGGACCCTTGCTTTGCAATTCTCTACTCTCTATTGCTCCGTTCTTTACTTAGGGCCTTAACTAATCCTGCTTTGCATAAAATATTCTTCCGTTTTCGATAGACCCCATTTTTCACTGGTGACAACCACCGTGAACATGTTCATTCAACCGGACAACTAGTCCAGGCCAAAGAATAATGTCACCGAAATAAGACGATTTAGTGCGTTTCTCGCCGTTTCTTCGCAATTTTGGTAACACTTGGTAGCCAACACATTGTTTTGAGTAGAAAACTCGTGAACGAAAATCATCATGAACACTGCCTTTAACTTAGATTTCGAAAACGCGGTTGCGCGCGTGGCCAATTCAAAACCAAATCTGGTGCGCGCACCACAATTTTATCGTGTATGCCGCCTTTGAGAAAAGCAAGTTTAAAGCGTCAGGTGACCTTATCTACGACTAAATTTCGCTGTTAAGAAGGCGTTGACTTATTTGTGCAGGAGAGTCTCCGATTTTGATGAGGGGTTGGAATAAGGGGTAAGCGGAATTTTTCAGAATCCATTCAGAAAACAGAAGGCGGAAAATCGGCTTTATCAGAAAGCAGAGAACAAAGGGCCCAAATGACTAGCAAAAAGAAAACTTTTGAAACATCCATACAACTTGGCATCGATGGTTCGCAGGCAGTGTGAACCCAACCTTTGTGAATCGGACTCAGCCTTTCCTAGTTGTAATACTTAGCACTAAAAATCGAACACGCGAGATGCTTTTCATTTTTGTATCATAATCAGAAGCCGCTGGAAAGATAAGAATACTCAGAAGAAAATCAAGGAATCGACGTCGAACCTCTGCCATTCAGAGTAATTTGATATTTCACTAGTGGAGACTTTTGCACTATTTGATCCTCATGATTGAAGACGGGATACTTTCGCGATATAGTTGTGCACGCTATATCGCTCGAACGTTCCCTGTGTACACTCAAACGTCTGCTGGGTTCAGTAGAAGCAGGGGCACCAACGAGCAGGTACCAACAGACTTGTATACACACCCCCAAGTAACCCGCACATTGCATAAAGGTGTCGCCGTCCGGCACACTAAGGCCTCTGGTCCATAACACCTCAGGATCCGTACCTAGGGAGTCATGGAGTCTTTGGCCACAAGCCACAATTTCGCCACCTGAACTGTCGATCGCTGTCGAGTGATATCCAAAAACTGCGCTATCAGACTTCTGAGCTATTTCCATGCACCGTTTGCTGCTTTGCAGGAAACCCGCCTCAGAGATAGACCGTCATCAGCGTCGGAGAGTACACCATCTACTGCGGTAACGCTGACGATAGAGAAGTGGGAGGCTGTGCAATAGCTGTAAGGAAGGATTTCAATGGTATGGTCAAGGAGTTCGGCTCAACGTCGTGTCGGAATGCATTCGTACGACTGCGGGATCTAGAGGATTCAATCTGTGGATAGTGAGTGCTCATGCGCCCACTGAAACCGCCGAAGACAATTCGAAGGATGCGTTTTATGAGGAACTCAATACGTTGCTGGCCAGGATACCTTGTCAACATGCTGTTGTCGTGGGGATTGACGCAAATGCGAAGATGGGACTTGATCAGGAATCCGAAGTACTCGGTAAATGGTTCTACCCAGTGGAGCAAACATCGGACAATGGCTACCGCCTTGTCGACTTTGTGAACGCAGTGGTCTGATTATTGCATCGACATTCAAGAGGAATCATCGCCGCCATCAGCTTACGTGGCGGGGACCAACCCGGCTATCTCCAGAAGAGCAGCGGAAGCGGAAGATGACAACTTTGAAACTACGAAGCTTGACTATGTCCTGACGAGAGAATATTCCAGTATCGGACATTCGAAGATCTAGAGCTGTGTGGGATGTCGCATTCGATTCGGATCACCGTCCTGTTCTGTTGAACTTCACTGCGAGGATTCATAAGAGGAAGCGAGGGGCTCAGCCTCTCCAGAGGATTGACATGACAAGTCTCAGAGATGAAGAGTGCAGAAGGAATTTCCGACAACGCGTTTCTATTCACATCGGAGTACGGATTAAGAAGAAACTTTGCGACGCGGATTCTTTTGTCAAATGCATCCAGGACGCTTCGAAAGAGCACTCCCGGTTGTACAGCCTAAGAAGAAGTTCGCCTACGTCTCAGAAGAAACAACATCTACCTACAACAGAGTATGTGCTCTCCGAACTGCAGGAAACTTCGTGGAGGAGGCGTCTGAGGAGGAAGATTGCGTCGGCAGCTTCAAAGTGACCGCGAACGAGAGTGGGCGTGTAGAGCTAAGGAGTTCGAGAAGGCTTGGGAGGAGAAGAATCCGAAGAAAGCCTACACGTTGCTGCGACAGTATAGCGGGAAGATGAAGAGATGTTCTCCTGTCTTGAACACTACCAATGGAGTTGCAGTTGGTGATGCGACGCTGCCAATATGGAAGGATTACTTCAGTTCACTACTGAATCGTCCAGCGCCGTCAGTACCTGAGCTCCCGCATGTTCAGAGAGCACATTACGATGTCAGTGAGGAACCGCCGACTGAGTCTGAAGTTTTGGATTGTGTCCGGAAAATGAAGAATGGAAAGGCAGGTGGAGATGACAATATCACTGCTGAAATGCTGAAAGCTCTTCCTCCGTCTGGGATTCGTGAAATGACCAACACCATCCGTGCCATATGGATGAGCGAAAGGATACCCGATTCGTGGAGACATGCGATCATCGTACCTCTTCACAAGAAGCTATCCGTCAAGGATCCTAAGAACTACAGAGGAATCTCTCTACTTCGTGTCATGTACAAGGTTTTAGAACGTATCATTCTCGAGCGACTTATCAAACATCGTGAAGGAATGACCAGAGATGAGCAAGCCGGTTTTCGACCTGGAAGATCGACCATCGACCAAGTGTTCGTCGTGAGAAGAGTAATTGAATCGTGGCAGCGGTTTTCGAAGCCATTACAGCTTGCTTTTTGGACTTTGAAGCCGCGTTCGACTCTCCTCATCGTGATCGATTGCTCAATGCTCTGCGAGCAGATGGAGTCCCGGAAAGTATGTTCGGTTAATCGAGGACATGAACAAAGGAACAACAGCAGCAGTTCGCCTGTCGGATTTACGTCAGCTTTCGAGGTGAAAACAGGAGTAAGGCCGGGAGCCGTTGCAGGGACCTATTTCTTTCAACTTCGCCGTTGATGACATCATGCGTAGAGTTGCAGAACAGTTTCCTGCGGATGTGATCCTAACACCATCAGGACGCTCCTTGTCGACCTGGAGTACGCCGACGACATTGTGTTATTCGCTGAAAGCAACGCAAAACTGCAAAATATTGTGAACCTCGTTTCGAAGTATGCCGCAGCCTATGGACTTCGTCTTCGTCCCGACAAATGCAAGCAGATGTAGGTCTCTCGAAGGCCTTCAACTGGAGTTTGTGTGGACGGACAACGTATCGAACTGGTGGACGATTTCTGTTATTTGGGCTGTTTGCTGAAGAACGATGGTAGTTATGCAGCGGATATTCGACAACGATGTGCAGCTACGTCTGCATTCAATTCTCTAACCAAGTGTTTGTGGTCTACCACCATCGCGAAGGAAGTCAAGTTGCGCGTCTACCTATCCGCTATTCGCCCTATCATGATGTACGGATCGGAGACGTGGGCAGCACCAAAACGCAGATGGAAAGGTTGGATTGCACGGAGAGAAGCTTTTAGGCGTTTGCTTGGATATTTCTGGCCGCGTGTATGCCATAACGAAGACCTTTACAAGAAATCGACGCAGTACATCAACGCTTGACACGAGGAGGTGCCAGCATCTCCTAACGCCATCTCAAGCAGCAATGGAAAGTCGACTTCGACTGCTCGGGCATATACTAAGAAGAACGCCGGATCGTCTCGTACAACACGCTTTAAAAATGCTTCCAAATCCTGTCTGGAAACGGCCACCTGGACGGAGGCCTAAGTTCTGGACGGATGTGGTTAAAGAGGATTTAAAGTCACTCGGCATCGAAAGACAGTTCAGGCGCGATGTTTCGTTTCGCAGGAAATGGAATAGTGACAGCTGGATGGAATGTGTTCAAATTGTGGCTGAAGACCGTGAAAAATGGACACGGCTGACTACTAGGACGGCACACCTCGGTGAAGATGCGGAATGACCGCGTCAGGCGAAAGCCAACCGATTAAGTCAAGTAAGTCAAGTAAGATTGAAGACGAATTGGCTTCAAAACGTTGTGAAACTCATTCGCAAAGCTCTTGATGAGTATCAGGATATGACACTGTATTTAAGAAGATGTAGCAGTAAGTAATGTTTAGAGAAATGAAGAGAGCTCGTGTAACATTGTCGTACTAGATGTAAAACGAAAAGTATGAGGCTCTTGTACGAGGAAACTCATCGTGACATCTAAGCAAAGAAAGGGTGCGTGAGTGCTTGTTTTCGGGCTTGTTTGACGTTCAGAAGAGGGGGAGGGAGTGAAAGGTTGGAGCGAGAAAGTTCCTTGGGAGCTCTGACATTGTAATGTTAACAGAATAAATCTTCTGAAAAACGGTATTAAAAATCTCTTCAAAGTTGCACCAAAAGAAAAAAAACAATAATCAAGAAAGCCGTTTATACTTACCTGATGAGGGCTGCTCTAGTACAGAAGTCGTCATTTTGAGGAAAGGGTGAATTCGTGGCTGGGATGAGCGTCGTCGCCGATGTCAGTGCTCTGCTACGAGAAGCAAACGCACGGAGGTATCAGTTTATGGGCGAAGTACGGGGAGAAGCGAGACCCCCGTCGGGTAGGGTTTCATACGTATCAAATGTTCCGTCGACACCGAACACTTCGCGCAGGACCGCGTCAGGGTGGGTGACCTCAGTCCCGGACATACTTCATTCTTGCAGTATCGCAGTTTTGGAAGATGACAACAGTAGCCAGGTACTCACCTCTGAATCCGTCTGATGCAGCATCCTGTGGGCAGCCGAGTGGAGACGAGCTCGTGCTCATGCAGCCAGCTGCCGCTCACTGCTACCGTAGCCCGCCAGCTCCGCCCTCAAGGAGACATATGTGTGCCTGGCCCGACGGCGTCCTTCTCACGCACCCTCTCGAGACCACCTGACCCCTGTCAGGTCCGGAGAAATAGCAAACTCCCCAAAAAATTCTGATGAAATTGCCCAAATATATGAGATTTCTGACAGTAAGAGTACGAGGTTTTTCATTCAAGTCCTCTTTATATCACCTCAGAACTCTTTATCTCATTTGATGGATGTGTTACAACAAATATAACCTATTTCCCTATTTAAAATGTTTATTATGACAACCACTTTAAATTTTGCAATGAAAATGGGGGAAAAAGGCAATCATATTCGAGAACAAGGCGACAATGCGTTCAGCTTTTGAAATCATGTAGTTGTAGCTTCCTTCAGCTATTCGATTTCCATGGCCAGTAAAGCTTCACTGGGATGTTTTGCGATATTTAGTTAGAGGCATCGTACGCGCTGAAAACCACTCACCGGTTTTTCGGTTCGAATGATTTTCTGGGCCCACTTAAGAACGTACGGAGAGTTTGTTCGGTTAAGAACGCCTTATTGCGAAGATAAATGAGGTCGAATGTTTCAAATTCCGTCAAAAGAGGTCGGCCATACGTCAGTCATCTGGCACAATTTGCTGTCAGCAATCATAAAAGGAACTGAAGAACAATTGATACAGGATAACTGAGGAGAAATTTATAAAATATATTGTATGATCATGTGAAGAATGGCTTTCCTACACGCATCGGTTGACCTTTTCTCCTGCACAAATCACTTGGAAGAAAGATGAACTTCATTTGATCGTGACATCGTTGGCCAACACAGCGATCTCTAGCGATCGACTCTTCCTTTCTCAGAAGTGGCTAAGATATTTATACTGAAAAAGGAGTTCTCAGTGTTTTTTTGCGGTTTTTTTTCAACGTAGCTGTTATATAGGGTACTAGAGCTCCTATTATATATAGAAAACTCAAAAACGAAATCCAACGTGAACGATACCTTTAAAGGCAGTGTTCACGATAAAAAACCGTATTTCTGTTTCCGATGTTTTTGAGTAGCTAAGTCTACTAAGTGGGGGTTAATAGGGAAAAGTCCCTACAGAACGCTCAAATACCGGGAAAAACCGTTCAAAGAAATTTCTGAAAACTTGCCTGTGCTTGTTTGCATGTTTCGGAGAATGCAGACAACGCATCGAACCTGAAGTCAATGAAATTTTTTCGCGCTTCAAAATCCTTAGGTAAGTGGCTTCGCTATCTGTTTTACTGGACTGAAAATTCTTTAAAAGTAAGAGGGGCTATTGTACATGCTGGGATACTAAAACTTTTCGCGATAAAAATATTCGAGAAATCGGTGCCTTTTCCCTACGGTAAAACGGACGTCGACAACTGTTGGCAGGGCATGGGCGGGTGGCCCAATGGGATGGCTGGCCCACTAGATTTTCACCCACTTCCCGGCCGTTTTTCATCGCACTTTTCTTAAAGGGACCCAAAGCTGACGTTTTTGCCAAAAACGGGCAGCTTTTTCATCTTGAACACTGCCTTCAAAGTCGGCCTACCTTCCACATATTTCAGGGCGTTAGTTTGTTCCCCCGTGAGAGCGGGCGGAGCAAGGGGAGGGACAGCGAGGGAGTGTGGAGAGAGGGAGAAGCAGCATACGCGCACGTACGCGATGGACCCAAGTGAATTTCGCTCGGTAGTAGAGGGTCGAAGCAAAATGACCTTAATCGATCCACCCTGAGTCACCTAAGCGTCGTAGCTCCGCTCATTTTTTCCAAACACCGCCGCCTTACCCCCTCCCCCCCAATACAAACACCCACGAATTGAATGCTCACATACTGTCATTCAGACTCGTTTTTGACGGTGAGTTCTTCTCCGCTCTCTGGGTGACTTTCGGGGCCTCCTTCACCGTAAGCGTGGCCTCTGTGACCTCGAGCGTCCGCTACGGCATGACCTCGGACGATGAGAGTGTGACCTGAATTGGCGTGAGCTCCTTCTTGTTCGTCGTCGTCGACATCCACCTTACTCGGCACGTACTGTGTGTTCTCGATCATGTTTTTGAGCTTACTGTTCTTCGTCTCACTCACGCCCCCCCCCCAGTAGCCATTGTTATGTGCATTGAATAAGATGAGTTTCTAGCACACACGTCCCTCTTCTAAATCTTTCCTGATGTTTTCACTCATTCCATCTATTTTTGCCCAGTCAATATCGCCCCAGGCCACCGTACCCTTTCGATGATGGCTAGCCGAACATACGAGCGGTGCGTGGACGTCGGAGGATCAAGTTTCGTCGGCTCTTTGCCTTTTCCCTCTTCTCCTCCCCGTCGTCTCCTCTATTGATTCCATTTTCGGCCGCCCACTCTCATTACTATATGTAGCTCCTCGTTCCAGAAATGTGTGTTTGCTCCACATTCCGGTTTCCTCCCAGCAACACAGCCGTGCGTCCCGGCAATAATGATTCGGGAAAGGGAACAGACTCGCACGTAACGTCCACAAGAACTAAATATACTACAGCGCAGGGCTGGAATTCATATACGCAAACCATGGGTTACAGCTCGGTTCGTGTCCAGAGGTTGCGTGCTGATTCCTCAGCAAGGTTTGCCGTTCATGAATCTCAGCTCAGTTATGAGTTAAAGGCAGCATACACGCTCGTAAACGTGGTTGGAATTACAATGTGAATCGAACCGTATGGCTTACGACATAATGCCTACGCATTTTGAAGCGTCAAAAACGACTCACAATACCATTAAAGGCAGCATACACGCTCGTAAACGTAGTTGAGATATCTACGGAATTAGAATGGTATGGCACCGAACACAACGCCCACGCATTTTGAAACGTCAAAAACGATCCACAATGACGTTACACGAGTGAGAAGTTGGCCCCGCCCCTGTATCTGCCCGCCTCCTGTATTTGCGTCCTCTTCCAAAACAGGGGTGCTGGGCCATTTCCACCTACGGCGACGCTTGTGGGTGGTGGAATGGGTACAATAGGTAAACCACACACATTGACGGCGGTGGAATTGGCCCAGAACGCCTGTTCTGGAGGAGGACACCAATGCAGGGGGCGGGCAGATACAGGGGCGGGGCCAACTTCTCACTCGTGTAGCGTCATTGTGAGTCGTTTTTGACGTTTCAAAATGCGTGGGCGTTGTGTTCGGTATGCCGCCATTCCTAATTCCGTAGTTATCTCAATTACGTTTACGAGCGTGTATGCTGCCTTTAAAGGTAACAAGTTTAGCCACGCCCGTTTTTTCACGCCCCCTGTATTTGTCCTTTTTCTCCAACGCAAGGTTGCTGGGTCATCTTTGCCGTCAGTGGCGTGTGTGGTTCACTTGTTAGGCAATCCACCAACAGTACAAACCATGAAGATTACCCAGCAACCTTGCGATGCAGGAAAAGGGCAAGTATGTACAGGGGCAAGAAAATACGGGCGGGGCAAAACTTGCTACTCCTGTAACGGCATTGTGGGTCGCTTCAAAATGCGTAGGCGTTGTATTCTGAGCCATACAATTCTATTTCCGTAGTTATCTCAAACAAGTTGGCAAGCGTGTGTGCTGCCTTTGAAGGCAGCATAGCGAGCAGGGATGTGCGGCAATTGCCGTTTGCCGGTTGCCGATTGCCGTTTGCCCGCCGTTTTCAAACGATTTTTGTCGAATGTCGTCTGCCGTTTTTCTTCTCCTTTTTCGACAAAATTCGGCAAAAAGTGCACCATAGATAACAAACGCCGCGATAAGGACGCGCATGGTATACCCTATAAGCCTTGCAGCGACCGGCTCGAAAGTAGAGAGACGTACATTAAAACTTCAAGCCAGTTGATGTAACCTACCGTGCGGTCATGTCAAAGCAATTGCTAGTATTGCATTATTATGCTCGTGTGGGTCCTCTTGTTTGGAAGAGTACCGAATTCCCCACCCCTCCTTCTTGAAGCTGAAGCAATTAACGTAGGGCTGTTCGAGACAGGAATCGTCACTTTGAATGCTACCAGGAAAGGGCGCAAAGGGTTCAAGAAAAACACTGAATGGCTCAATTTCTTTCAGTAGTTTTCAGAGCGTTGTTTACCCTCTATAAAACGTTGTAATTCACATCATTCGAGGCGCGAGCGGCACGAGCGACTCCTCAGCCTCCGTCTGCCCCCGCTCTCTCACTGCCTCTGACCCCCGCTCCGCACCAGCACGCGTAGGAACCATGTTAATTTCAAAGTCTTATAGCCTGTAGAGGGTGTTGAACTTCACTGGCAGTTTGTGGGCTTATGCACTTCGCCATCTTTTATTATGCTCACATTTGCGCTGAAAAACATGCTACCAAGTTGCATGTTGTTCTGAGTTGAAATGTTGGGGGAGGGTGTACGCGGCGTGGGGAACATCCGTTTTAATTAGGTTCGCTGCTTGACTATAAACTGAGTGCACGGAGTCGGGGGTGATCAGTTGGGAGTAATTGGTGGAGTACAGTTTGAGAAGGAGGTGGTTTTTCAGGGGTCGTATTTTTGGAAAGCTCGGAAAACTACCCGATTGCATGTACTTGATTTGTTAGCGCGCAGTTCAAAAGGAAATTCAAAAGATGAGATGCCAAAGATGGAGAAGTTTCTCGGGAACGCTTCCAAGACTGCCCGGAAACGTGCGTTCTAGTTAGCTGTAATTGTCCACGTCAAAATCTTTTATCTAAATTCCAGTCAAGAAGTAAACACAACGTGAGGCAGGCCAACGAGTAAGCCGCGAACTCTGAGAAAGTTTGCCGCGGCAGTGCAGGGAAAGTAACGCGACCCTCAACTGTGCCGCGATAGCTCCGCGGTAGTACCGCAGCGGCTCCCCGATCATCCCTGTGTCGATGCGATTCTGCTGCAGTGCCTTGAGCCTCGACAACGCCACGACATTGCCTCGATAGTACCGCAGCGGCTCCGTGTTAGAACAGCACCGGCTCCGCGAGGATGCATCAGCGAACCCACATCGACTACGATGCACTGTCCTGTGTAGTGTCGCCGGTTCAATCACCCAAGTTTGATTACCTACGTCCCGTATCTCCTTGCCTGCATGAACAGAAATACCCTCTGTCCCTATAAGACAGAGAAACTAACAACCGTAGGTGCGCATTTTCATTCGTAGGCCCCGCCCAGTTGTACTATGACTCATAATTAATTTCATATAAGTTACTCTCACTCGGCCCTATTTTTGTGAAGGCGCAGCCACCGATGGCGGAGCCGCAGCAGCAATTTCGCGGAGCCGCAGTGGTGCCTGTAGGAGCCGGTGTGGCTTTATCAGCACCAGCGGCAAGTCTTACCAGAGAAGCGGCGTGGCTGCCAAGCTCGTTGGAAAACGATCACTCAAAACCACATTGAGCTCATCATTTGTTTGAATGAATCTCGAATGCTTACCCTTGAATCGCGCGATACTCTGAATTTTGTGCGATGACTTTTAAATACGAAGCAATGAATACTCCGAAAAAAGTTGACATTAGAAAACCTCGAAAATTCACTATCCTTTCACCACAACATTCCTATCACCAGTGTTCAACAGAATGCTCATTCTTGTGCTGTTTTTTAAATCAGGTACTGTACCAACCTGAGGGGTTGAAAAACCATTTCTTGTCTGGTTACTGAAATACGAAATGTGCATGAGAGAATAGTATTTTTCTCGAAACTTTTAGAACCTTTGTATCTTTATTGTACAAGATTTTTTTTTACTTTGCCGTTTGTCGATTGCCGTTTGCCGGCCATTTTTGGACAAATTTTGTCGATTTCCGTTTGCCGAGTTTTCAAAATTGTTTGCCGCACATCCCTGATAGCGAGTGTATGCTGCCTTTGAAGGCAGCATAGTGGGTGGAGATAACAGCGTAAATAGGTCCGCACGGCCTCTACCATGTCGTCAACGACGGTTGAAGCGCCAAAAACCATCCAGGATGGCAATATTTGACAATGTTTGAGCGATCTTGCCTTCCACGCCTGTATTTTCCCACCCATTTGAGTACGAGAATGAGAATTGAAACTTGAGAAAACATGTGATAAGTTAGAGTGATAGCACTATCAAATGGGAGTGCACGAGAGAAACAGCTTGGTTTACTTGAGTATAACATGTTTACATACCGATTAACTCTCGTCCACTTTCGAGAATGATCCTCTACTTTGGTTGACTTTTTGAAAGGGAGGATTTCATTGGTGAACAAAGATGTTATTTTCAGGTGAATCAAGATATTTCTCTCGTGCACTCCCATTTGATAGTACTATCACTCTAACTTATCACATTTTTTCTCAAGTTTCATTTCTCATTCTCGTACTCGAATGGGTGGAAATTACAGTTGTGGAAGGCAAGACTGCTGAAACATTGTCAAATATTGTCATTCTGGATGGTTTTTGGCGCTCCAAACGTCGTTGACGACATGGTAGGCGCCGTGCGAGCCTATGTACATATGCTGTTATCTCGACCACGTTTGTGAGCGTGTATGCTGCCTTTAATGAGAAAGGGAGCTCAACAGCAGTGTCCTCGATGTTAATGTTTATCTTTTTTTTGTTGGAAAGTAAGCTCCAGGTCCATCTTGCCGAAGCGATGAGAGAAGAACGATGGAAAACGGGTGGAAAGTAAGGCGAAATCGAGTGGCTCGGAGGATATATTGGATTATCCCTGGAAGAATTGTCTATAAGAAGGTACCGTAGCATCGAACATACAGACCAGGCGTAATTGAATATTTCAAGGCAGATTTTTTCGTACAGCTTTTCTTCAAAATTTGAGGGTTTTGTGGGAATTTCATTCCTCTTCTTCGTGAACTGAAATACCTGCTCCAAATCATTGGAAACTAGAATGATTTTTTTTTCGTGAACACTTGAATGGTCCGTAACGTAACTAGAGCGTTGACACCGTTGTCAAAAACGAGTCAAAATAGCTGCATATTAAGGGTGTTTCTATGAATACGATTCCGCTGTTCAATTCTTTCCGATCTTAAAAAAAGCTTAATCTCGCTCGAGGTGAAGGAGAACAAGGGTAGCATGAACGATTCAAAAAAACCCGCGCTAAGTTTCGTAAAAACGGGGAGCATTTGCCAAACTTGAAAAAAAAGTCAGATGCTTGTAACTTTTTGGACGAAGACTTTTCAAGATTCTGAAAACGCTATCATATTCTCAGCTCGAACTCCTACCTCATTATTTGTTTTGTGTCGCGAAGGTACCCAAAATAGCTTTGTTTTTGAATCAAATTGTTTTTGCGGTCGTTTTTCAGGAAGGGAGGCGAAACCCCGCGAGGCGAAACTTTGAGTAATAATTGTACACGTAACAGAAGAGCAATTTTCTCCACGAATTAGATGCAGATGGAATAATCTCGAGATTTCAGCAGGTAAAATTTGGGAAATCCTTCATTATAAACGCTTGGGAATTTCCTGATAAGTTGAGCTTATGTTGCGAAAACGCCGAAACGTTAAATGAAGGAGTTTAGAAAATTAACCTGGACAAATCTCGAGATCGTCCCACCTGCCTTAAAATCACGAAGAAAATATAGAGATTACTTGTACAACTACTACTCTCAAAGTTTTGCCGCGCTTTGCCGCTCGCGACGTTTTTGAGAAACGACCGCAAAACCAATTTCATTAAAAAACAAAGCGTTTTAAAGGCACTCAGACAGTAGGTGCGGGCGGATCGCTGGCATTTGGCGGGCGGACCGACATCCTCCCCGCCATCCGCCCGCCAGTAGCCAGCGATCCGCCCGCCAGTAGCCAGCGATCCGCCCGGCAGTAGCCAGCGATCCGCCCGGAAGTAGCCAGCGATCCGCATGCTAGTAGCCAGCGATCCGCCCGGCAGTAGCCAGCGATCCGCCCGGAAGTTGCCAGCGATCCGCCCGCCAGTAGCCAGCGATCCATCCTCGAGGTCACATTTTGGTTTCCGTGGGGTCCCACCACGGTCTCCGTGTGAGGACCCCCAGCCGTGGGGACCATCCTCAGCTGCCAAAATTATTCTTCGGCTTCTGAGTGATCCTTCAAAGGCGACTTGAAGTCACCTTCCAGGATCGGCCTCGAAATGCCGAATGAGCATTCAGTGCGTTGGAGCGCCTTTTGTACCTTTCGGTTTGTTTAATACGAGCATGATACTGATAACAGAAAAGAACTCGTCAATGATTGACAAGTTTCACCGTGTAAAAATTGAGCGGGCGGATCGCTGGCTATCAAAGCAGTGGCGGGCGGATCGCTGGCTATTAAAGCCCTGGCGGGCGGATCGCTGGCAGGTTGCATGCGGATCGCCGCTTTAAAGCTTGCCCGCGATCCGCCCGCTAGCGTAATCATGTTTTCCAGGTGCCGCTATCCGCCCGCCAAAACGCAGCGATCCGCCCGCAAGGGCTCTGATAGCCAGCGATCCGCCCGCCAAGGCCACGATGAGCAGCGATCCGCCCGCAACTTGCCGGCGTACCGCCCGGAGAGGCCTTGATTGCCAGCGGTCAGTCCGCACCTGTTGTCTGAGGCAGTGTTCACGATGATTTTCAATTTTGACATTATTTGCTATATCGATTAAGTGGTCCCCGGGTAGAACTAAAATGACGTAGAAATTGAGAAAAACGCCCCAGAAGTACACGAAATCCTTAAGTATCACCCCGCCTCGTAAGTATCACAGTAAAAACTTGTTGTGACAATGAAATCTTTTGTAGACCAGTCCTTTGCAATTCTCTACTCTCTATTGCTCCGTTCTTTCCTTAGGACCCTAACTAATCCTGCTATGCATAAAATATTCTTCTATTTTGGATTGACCCAATTTCCCACCGGTGACAACCACCATGAACATGTTCATCCAACCGGACAACTAGTCCATGTTATAAAATAATGTCACTGAAATATGACGTTTTTATGCGTTTCTCGCCGTTTCTTCGTAATTTTGGTAACACTTGGAGACCAACCCCTTGTTTTATGTGAAAAACTCGGGGATGAAGATCATCGTGAACGCTGCCTTTAAAGGCACAGTCCAAGCTCAGGGACGAAGTCTGAGATTTCCACATAATTGTGAAGTAGTCCCACCCAATATGGCGCCTGCCAAGTGCGACCTCTCAATTCCTCCGAATAAGCGAGATTTAGGAGGAAGCCACCCTGGGGCGCGCACATCAGGAAGCCACTTTGACACGCCCCTTTTAAGATTTCTCGAGCTCAACAGTGGCGAGATGAGCGATGTTTTCCGATCCATAACCCCGTTCTTCCTTTCATTTCCAACTTTTCCCTTTGTTCGAGTCTGCTCGCAAACATCGGTTGCAAATGAAGGAAGTGACAAGCCTCGGACAACTCGTCCACCATGCTTCCGCAGGACAATTTTTGAGGGGCCATAACTTCGTTTCTAGGGGGTCTTGTACGATTCCAGGGACATCATTGGAATCAGCGTAAGACCGTTTCCACGACAGGCAGGAAACACAAGAACGATTATAAGGTAGGACGGTGCTTTTAAAGACACAGTCCAACCTCGAAATCGTGTTTCTGCTTTTTACCCTATCTTGAAAACAGTCCGACGCTGATTCCAATGATGTCTTTGAAATCGTACCAGACCTTCTGGGAACGGAGTTATGGCCTCTCAAAATTTGAGCTGCGGAAGTATGGTGGACGAGTTGTCCGAGGCTTGTAACTTCTGTCATTTGCAAACGATGTCTGCGAGCGGACCTGAGTCGGTAGAGAGACTGAGAATGAAGGAAAGAACGGGGCTATTGATCGAAAACCATCGCTCATGTCGCCACTGTTGAGCTCAAAACATCGTAAAAGGGGCGTGCCAAAGTGGCTTCCGTGTGTGGGCGCCCCAGGGTGGCTTCCCCCTATATCTCGCTTATTCGGGGGAGTCGAGAGCTCGCACTTGGCAGGTGTTATAAGGAGTGAGTCCACTTCATAATTATATGGTCTTCTCGGATTTCGCCCCTGAGCTTGGACTGTGCCTTTAAAGGAACTTCGTAACACAAAGCACATTAGATACCACAAGTTTGCTGAGACGAATACAATGTTTTTATTCAAAATCAACAAAGCACATTATTATGTAGAAATCTGAGCTGTGAATACGACGGAATCAAAAAAAAGTCTTCGTTTAAAAAAGGTACAAGCATTGAACTTTTTTTTCATATTTGGCAAATCCCCCCCCCCGTTTTTAGTGAACTTCGCGCCGGTATTGTAGGAACTGCGGAAAACATTTCGACGGAGCGCGACTCCGCGAGAGAGCACGGAGACCCTGTTTTAGGCCAATGGTATACTTTTGCGACACGCGGTCCCGTCGCTCTGCACAGCGACAGCGACTGCCTCCCGCCCTTAAAGGGCTACGCAGAGTTGCGCCGCCGCGAGTCTCGCTGCGGCGGGGCAATGATGGAGAGTGGGGGGGGGCGCCACGCAGCGGGCGAGGACGGCGACGTGCCGCGCGAGAGCGGCGACGCGGGTACTTCGCAGCGTGTTCTCGACGCCGTGATAGCAGCAGTTCTCGCAGCGATGCCGCCAGCGGGCGGCGGCGAGGAGTGGTCTGGACCATTTCTACGGCCGGTGAGGAGCGCCGCCATCGATCCGTTCAATGATTTTTTCATTGTTTAGTCATCCATGCGTTTTTTTTCTATTTTCACTCTCATTTGAGGTATTGATCGCACCCTTCGGTAAATGCTTGAGCAATTTTTTCATTCATTCGTGGTTTTTTATGTGAACTATTCCGATTAACTCTAATTGATTTCATCACAGTTTATTTTTTAAGGTAATACCGATTCTCACAAAAAATTCAAGAAATCCTCATTAACGTAGCAACAAGATTTTATGTTCTCCGCTTCTGAGAGCAGTTCCTACAGATTTTTTTTCGAAATGAAATACAACAATGAACACATGAAAGCAAGCGAGGAAGGTGATGAAAATTTCCAAATCGAAAAATTTCGAATTTTGGCGTGGAATGAATGAGGTTGTAGGTGATGTATGAAAATGAAGAACAGCGGAGGCTACGCTGCCACTCTGCGAGGCATCGAAGTGCGCCGCCGCGTCATGTTTTGGCCACGCCCCAATCCTCTCGCTCGGCGGCGTGCCGCGGGGCGGCGCAACTCTGCATAGCCCTTAAAATCTGTCGCCGCACAGCGGCAGCGACAGTGGCAACGAATGGCATCGGGACATTTGCAGTATGTCAGCCCTCCGCGACACGTCGCTGTTCCTACGACGGGCAGTGCCATTACTCCGATGCTGGTCTCGCCACGATTTGTGCAAGATCACATGCCTGTCGCTCACGACAGCGACAAAGCAGACCATATTTCTCAACAAATGGAATACCTGCGCTGATTTCATCAGCAGTAGATCCATGGGTGAGGTGCAACCAGAATGGACACGTGGACGGGTTTGGATTTGCAGAGAATCTGAGTAGGACTCACTCCTAATCCTTGGACTTATCGTTTATGAATATTTATTTATTATTGATTTATTCATTTATTTATTTATTACGTCAGAATGAACGCGCCGATGCAAAAAGAAAGATCAATTAATGAAAACAAATTATATGGGCCAGTTTGGGGTCTGACCACCTACAAAATTATTACAAACATGCTGAAAAAAATGCTACTAGAAGTACGAAGAGAGGCAAAAAACTTCACACGAGCCTATCACGCCATCGAATACCCATTTCGCATAATATTGTGCGAAGTTATCCATTTCGTGACGCAAGACTCATTCGGCATTTTTCAGAAAAAATCC
This sequence comes from Aplectana chamaeleonis, assembly GCA_029168955.1. Classification (NCBI taxonomy): domain Eukaryota; kingdom Metazoa; phylum Nematoda; class Chromadorea; order Rhabditida; family Cosmocercidae; genus Aplectana; species Aplectana chamaeleonis. The sequence continues at coordinate 235,499 of JAPDOI010000592.1, forward strand.
TGGAACATTTTCGTACATTTCCAGGCAAACGAAGCTACGAAAGGCACGCAGCTGAGCCGCCTAACTTCAAATTTAGATCTTCTTAGCAGTACTCAGACCTTTACGAAAGCGCCGTTTTCGCTTCAGGATCTCTTCTTCGCGTCTCGTCGACTCGATTTCTATTGCAGAACAGGATGTTTTTTATTGTCCGCTGAGTTAGGGATTAGGTTTTTTATTGTTGGGGTTCTGTCTTTCGAATTCAGTCCAATGAATTGTTACGGTGCGACCATCGCGGCGTTCGCGACGCCACCGGTCAAAGGGGTCTCGATAGCATCTCTTAGAGGATCTACCTCTGCAATTCCGTAAACTCATTAGACTAAATTGTACAGTTGACCGCAATGTTAAAAGGACATGGTGCAGTTGCGGACTCGCGCTAAATTACGGTAGAATCTGGCACTTTGCCAGATTTCGTCATCGATCGCCGCCAACCGTCGTCTCTCTGCTCACGAGAATATCAGCTGAGGCGATGACGAAATCTGGCAAAGTGCCAGATTCTACCGTAGTTTTAGTGCGAGTCCGCAACCGCACCATGTCCTTTTAACATTGCGGTCAACTGTATGTACAAGGGGATCATATGTAAATGCATACACACAAGGGTGCAGAGCCACCCAGCGCTACTGCAGCTCTTTGAGACATTCACGTCCGTATGTATGACCCGCCGGTGCATCTATCATTTCAAAAATAGAATTTTCCCCCTAGTGAGGAATCTTCAAACCGATTGACAAATTTGTAGACTTAGGCTCAACATAAACGCCTTGTACCGTTGCTAGCCTCACTTTAGCAGTATATTTGGAGCATTCTAATGATGCGCACAGTAATGTAGGCAGCGAAAATCATATTTTCAATCATCTTATGGTTTCTTTCCTCTTCTATTGCTAGCTTCAAATCTAGGGAGAGAGGCACCAAAATCTTGTTTTATCCGTCTTAGCTTCAAATCTAGGGAGAGAGGCACTAAAATCTTGTTTTATCCGTCTGAAAACATACCGCAACCGATACTGCAACAAGATAGCGATTTTTCATTCGCCCATTTTTACACCCCTATAAAAATCTAACATTAGCCTTAGAAAAAAGGCACGAACGTCAGATTCGTGAACAGTACTCTCAAAACAAAAACACCTTTGAATTAACATTTTTGGAGCAGTAAGGGTGAATTAGTGATCTCAGTTGGCCTTGTGGTGTTTTCATACAGTTTTTCTAGGAAGTTTCAGCAGAGACACAAAAAAGAAATTACGATATGTTAGCGATTAGTTAATGGAGTGCCAGGCGATCCAGTATGACCCCACGGCGGGCCAAGGTAGAGTGCGCGCAATCATTTTAGTCTGAGGAGTGGACGGGGCCGCGAAGGTAGATTACCCCACGCTAATCGAAACGCCATTCTCCAGTGAGGCCGCCAACCCCACACGGCCAGCCGCCTGGTACATGAGCCAGACTAGAAAGAAAACGAAAACCATATGCTGACGCAATATTGCACGCGGTCGCGAACGGGTTAAAGAGTTATCTCATGCCGGCAACTACTTTCTGTGACTGCTTTTCATCCATATCGATTGAGGTCGATGCGCATGTGTTAGTATGTCCAAGCTCTGGCATGATATCACATTGTACTGACGTGTTTCAGATCAATGGTGCCGATCAGCCGAGGCGGAGACTGAGGTTAGAGGGGATGAAACGCGATGAGTAGGGGACGAGGAACGACGAGGGCACCGGGAGGCTGAAGCGAGTGGACTGATCTATCAAGATGCTATGGCTGTGATAAACTATTAGTCGATATTTGTGGAACGCAGAAGCTATTACTCATGGTAAGCCCTAGTCCCGTTGCGGGAAGTATGGTTCCGGTCTAAGCTGTAACTCTGTTAAATCATTCTTCAGTATGAAATTCGCTGGCCTTCCTCCTGCGGCTTCCAGTGATTGTGAAAACATTAGAGTTGTAATGGGGAAGGTACAACAAGATTTATTGTATTTTGAAATGTCTAAACAAACTGAAACAGAAATAGCTAAGATAGTGGCAATCATAAACAGTCAATGAAATTGAAAGTTTTGCATCTAGCGGCTTTCTCTAAGGAAGACACGGATAGTGTGTATACACGCGGATATCAGAATTTGATTTTCACCTCAAGCATGAAGTATCACGGCACTGGCAAACACCACCCGACTCCATATCCCGGACAAGTTCGCCACCAGCAGTTCTGAAATTAGCATATTTTGCAGTTTTTCTTGTGTCTTTCAATAGGATGATCGCAGCTTAAACTCGTTTGCGGCTCTCCTTTTTCGTGTACTGGGTCCACAAGTCGACTCGCAATGTGCAGTCGATTCTGCATCGTCAACATGTACTTACCTACCTTACAGACATATTTCTTGTAGTTGAACACACCTCCTGGCGTAGGTTGAAAAATAGTGACAGCGAAACTTATTCGAAACTATGTGGTAAGGGAAACTCACAAGCAAAAATATAATCTATAACTTTTTTCGGCTCATCCTTCTCGAAGCAAGCTAGCGTTTATAGAAAATACATGTTCAGTACGGCTTCAGTGTTTCGTTAGATATCGTAAATAGGGATTCTTCGCTAAGATTGGTCCACCGCATAGCCATCCAAAACAAAATCAGACAAAAGTGGTGTTTTGCGTCCCTTCGTCCTTCGCTAGCAGATCGGCTGAGTCCCTCAATACGCACCAAAAACGTGGAAAAGGCCTGCAGAAAATGCACCTGAAAGGTCCACCTGCGTCGCTCTGAACCAACCCGGTTGATAATGATCTCTCGCACGCAAACCCGGTCCATGAAAATGCGCCCTCTGCATCCGGATCAGGGATGAGCGGAATTCCGCGTTTCGCGTTCCGAAACCCGCAGTTCCACGCATTTTTGGCCTTTCGCGTTCCGCATTCCGAAAACCGCAGAAAACGCTGCGGAATGCGAAAATATCGGGTCATCTTGGACGGAGGAAAACTTCAGATGAATTCTGATTTATTTCGCGTTTCGCGTTCCGAAAACCGCATTTCCGCGCATTTTGAGGCGTTTGGCGCCCAATATCCGAAACCCGGGAAAAAAGTTTTTGTTCCGAAACCCGAAAACCGGTTTCCGAAATTTCATATTGTTATTCCGCTCATCCCTGATCCGGATCAGGGGTGAGTGGCAATAGCCGTTTGCCGATTGCCGTTTGCCTGCCATTTTTGGGGTTTGCTGTTGCCGTTGCCGTTTGCCGAAATTTTCGTCTAAAACGGTAAAATTTCGGCAAAATATGTTAAAACAACAGGATTTGTCTTCACCGCAGCTTAGCGATTTGGAGCTGCTACAAATAATTAATTTGAGTAGTTCCAGCCCATGCAATGTATAATTGTACCCATTCAATCGGTAACTGATGAAAACATATTCACTGGGTAATCAGAGGAGTTCCTTCGAGTTCTAGGTTGTTCGGGAGCCTCCGAAAGTGTGTTTTCAATCATCAAATTCTTAACCCCTTAAAAATGCCAAAACTGCAAAAAAAACTTTTTCAGAAGCATACAATCAAGTGATATCAAAGTTGTAGCGTGAAAGCAGTTTCCTTTAGACATATGAACCAGTTGAGAAGTCGCGTAAATCGGTCCGCTTATCTTCGGTTGGTGGGCTGATGGTAATAATTGGGACAGTGAGTGGATCAGTTCTGCAAATTCTTTGTCCGGCTCTTTTGAAATTGAGCAATCTTCACAGCGGTCAGTAAAAGCAGTGTTCAATAATTATTTTGGTTCCTAGATCATTAGCTGAAATGAAGTTTTACTCTATGACAGAGCTGAGTTTATTAAAAAATGCTATAAAGATGAAAAAATGAAAAATCCTCGAAGGCACAGTCCAACCTCAAAATCGAATTTTCGTTTTCCTGTTTGTCTTCGAGAGAATTTCACGCTGATCACAATGGTGTAACCAGAATCGCTCAGAACTCACTACGAACGGAGTTATGGCTCCTCAAAGATTACAAATTTGAACGGCGATGAGTTCGCGGACGAGTTGTCTTGCGCCTGTTTTTTCTCGCTATCCGCAGACATCGCTTTGAAACAGGTCACAATATAAAGCAAGACAGAGAACAAACGGAAGAACATTTGAATAAAATCAATCGCGCTTCTCTACCCTATCGAGATCGGAAGCTTGTCGGTGTGCGTCACCCCTTTTCTCTTTCAAGGGGGCGTGGCCGACTTTTTCCTTGCCTTTTCTCGCTTATTTGAGCGAATTGAGATTTCGCGCTAGGCAGCGTTGCCATACATGGCAGCCAGAGTATAATATCAAAAATTACCCCCGAGCTTGGACTGTGGTTTTAAAGGCAACGATTAAAACCGCATTCAACTTTTCGCCAGAAATCGAAGGGTCCGAGGCCCATTGCAACAACAGTGTCGAAAACCGACTTGAAACGAGCAACCAATAGAATTATACGGCCCCGAAACTTGAATGTGGTGTGCTCGCCCCACCCACCGGTCGCCGCAGGGGAAGTGGGTGGGGGCGGGCACATCACATGCAATTTTTGGGACCTCATAGAGCAATTTATTGCTCGCGTTTAGCCGACATTGTTGTTGTAATTGGCCTCGTGCCGGCTTGTAGGCCGAATACACAGAAAGGGACGCGCCCAAGAGCAGTCAAGGCTTAACGCACTGCACGCGGTGCTCCAGCGACGACGTGAGCGCAGCGGCCATCCGTCGCATGTACCAGTCGAACTGTCTTTAGGTGCCTCTCAATCTGTGTTTTCGATAGGCATGCTCCTCGGAGCTCTTGATTTCCGGTGGAAATTCGAAGGCTGTTTCTATCGTGAGCACTGCATTCAACTAGAATAGTTTTCTCCTTTCCTGTAGCATCACAAGGAAAATCGTCGTAGTTTGAAGTGAGCGAAATTGAAAACTTTGAGCCTACTACTTGCTACTAACAAAACTGTGGTTGACTCCGGTCATAATGACTGCTGATCGCGGTGTGGATTGTCAATCGCCATCAATGGACCAATCGTCGCGCATTCTCACCTGAATGTCGCACCGGTATCGGCCAGTATTTGGATCGGCTCACAAACTCATCGCGCCAATCTTGCTTACGGTTTGATGATCGTCCCCGGATCGACTAGGCTGGATTGAACTGGCTGCAAGCCCACTTCAGAAAAAAAATCGTTTGCGGGTCTATCACACTTTGCACTGCTCAAAAAGACGCCCATCTTTTGGATCTTGAGCATTGATTTCAAAGGGGACTTCAATTAGTGGGGAGGAATCAACAGAATTTTCTAAAGCTTACAACCTTGTTGACCTTGATAGTGACTCCTCGTCACCTGAGGCTTTCAAGTAGCTTTTGATACATGGGATTTTTCTTCTTCAAAGATTATTGAAACGCCAGGCACATAGTAACTGGCAGATATAGCATGGAATTTGACATGGCTAAGCAGGTGTTGGTGTATTACAGCACGAAACAGATTTTGCCGTTTGCCGGTCATTTTTGGGGTTTGCCGTTTGCCGAAATTTTAAATTTCTTTGCCGCACTCCCCTGATCCAGATGCGTCCGGGGGTGGACTTCATCAGTCGAGAGACCAGGCTGCTCGTTTCATTCATAAAAGGTGGGTGTATTCTCCCGATATTCATGTAATGTCGTAATGACGTTCGATTACTCAGTTGACGCAAAGGAAACCCGAATTGTATCAGTTTATTATTTGCAGACTATTTGGAAGTACCCGTGATTACTCAAATATTCGTCAAATTTCACTCGAATCCGATTTAGAACAGGTGTTCGGCCTGATCCAGTCGCTCAGAATTACTGGAGACTTCTCTTCGTGTTCGTTTGTTCGCCGGTGAGTTTTACAAGCAGGCCGTATTCATTCGTTAAAGACAGCGTTCACGATGATCATCCTCGTTGACTTTCCACTCTGAAATGATAGGCGAGAAGGATCTTAGGCTACCAGTGTCGAAAGAACGGTAGAAAACGAGCCAGGAGCTGCAAAATGACGGCTGCAAACAAGCGTTTTAGTGCCCCAGACACGCCCCGTGCCCCAGATCCACCCCTCGTAATGAACAAATGAAGACTCAGAGTACAGGAATGATCAAGTGAAGGAAGTGCTGATAAGTGAGCTGTTCGCTTCATTGCACTGATAGGTATCATCCTTCTAGCGGTCAATTCCTCCACGCTCAAAAATCAACGTAAACAAGAAAGGGCCTATTTTTGCTCAAAAACGCGTTTTTCGTGTCCTTTTTAAGCATGCCTTGCTATATAGGGCACCAGACCTTTCGTAAATCGTGGAGATATCGGAAGTGAAATTTATTGTGAACACTGCCATTTAGTAGATTATTTAAAAGCTCACATTGAATTTTAGCTGGGCAGTGATTTTCAGAGCTCTATTAAAAGATTCCCAGAAATTTCAGGAAATCTAAAATCACCAAAGAAAGAATTGAAATCTTTGGTTTTTTATTAAAGGCAGCATACACGCTCGTAAACGTGATTTAGATAACTACGGAAATAGAATGGTATGGCTCAGAACACAACGCCTACGCATTTTGAAGCGTGAAAAACGACCCACACTGACGCTACACGAGTGAGATGTAGGTCCCGCCCCTGTATTTGCCCGCCCCCTGTATTTGCGTCCTTCTCCAAAGCATTGGTCTTGGGCCATTCCCACCGTCGGCGACGTTTGCGGGTGGTAGAATAGGTACAATAGGTAAACCACAAATGTCGCCGACGGTAGAAATGCCCCAGCACCCTTGTTTCGTAGGAGGGCGCAAATACGGGGGGCGTGCAGATACAGGGACGGGGCCAACTTCTCACTTATGTAGCGTCACTGGTGGGTCGCTTTTGACACTTCAAAAAGCGTAGGCGTTGTGTTCTGAGCCATACCATTCTATTTCCGTACTCTGCCGACGCGTAGCTAAACTCTGGTACAGCCGTAGTGACCTGTTGATTTCCATTATCACCAGCAGCGGAGCGGTGGGCCTAGGTGAAATATAACTAGTGATAGGGAGGTTTCGACGAAAAAGCCACCGCTCCGCGCTGTGATAACCGAAAACATGAGTTCACTTGGAATGAAACAGAGTCTAGATGCCTCCGAGGGCGCGACCTTTAACGCCGCCCCATTCCATGTAGCGAAAATTTACGGGTTTCAGCTACGTTAGCTAAAACCCGCATATTCTTGTGTCGACGGTACAAGGGTGCAAATTCTGCACGTCTTCTACGTAAAAACGAAGGCTAAATTCGAAACATTGATCTCTCTGGCACTAAACCCGTATATTCTCGCTATAATTTTGTTGCGAGAATCTACGGATCTCGCGACAGCCTGTGTTGAAATGCAATCTTAAACCCGCGCTGGCTACGCGGAACGCAAGGATGCCGTTCGAACAGTGTTGGCCCGGTCAACTCACTGAATGATTACTTGATACTCTGCGGCTGGTCGTGGAGGGTGAACCCGTGTCGCTCTCTGGAAGACCATGGTGAGGATAATTTTAACCATTGGGATGCTGCAGGCCGTGGGGAAGAAACGGCGATGCTGTCGATCGCAGCTGGGATCGCCTTTCTAGCACGGATCAGGCCTGGGTGGGTCGCTCGACCGAGTGCTGTAACGAGAATTCGCGTAGAATATGCGGGTGCCGTAGCGAGAATTTACGTAGAATATGCGGGCGCTGTAGCTAGAATTTCACCAACTGAGGCTAAACTTTCCGTAGTTTACGTAAATTCTCGTGTCAAAATTAGACTAGATGCCTCCGAAACCCTGGGCATCTCCGGTTTCCGTGTGAGGCATCTAGCTACGCGCTGGCTGAGTAGTTATCGCAACCACGTTTACGAGCGTGTATGCTGCCTTCAAGTTTTAATTGTGTAAATCCGAAAATTCATTCTATGAACCCTTGCTGGAATGAATAAATTCGACGAAATCGAACAGAAGATGCTTTCCGTGAAGCACGAAGAACTTCGCTTAAAGGCACAGTACACCCTCAGGCCCCGGTCAGACTTCGTCGAAAAACCTGCTGAGTCCGGTTGCCCCCAGCGCCAACCAACTCCTCTGCGAAACACGCAATTGATAGTGACGATTATCACCTCAGCTGTGAATCGGAACGTGTTCGGTGGCTGATTTTTCTTGTTTTCAACATGTCTGAATCTGATTTCCGTATCAGCAGCAGGTGGGGCAGGGCGCAGACGACGAGAGTCGAGATGCTGCGGGACTCGGCAGGTCGCAGTCGGCCGAAAAAAAATGCACCCAAATCACGTGAGAAACTCCTATATCGACCGGGTGGGGTGAGGACGATTTCGGTGGGACTCAGTGTGACTCAGTCGGTGCATTGGCCCCGCCCTTGTACGCATGAGAACCCTCAGTATCGACCGGGGGGATTGCGGTGGGCATCAGACGGTCGCAGTCGGACTCAGCGGGTTGATTTTTTTGCACCCGTCTTCCACGAATTCGATGCGTATCGACCCGGTGGGACTCAGTAGATCCATCGACTATGACGGGGGCCTCAGATATGAAATTTGAGATTATCATGTAATTGTGTAGAAGACCCCTCCTGTATAACACGTGCCAAATGCGAGATCTCAATTCCTCCAAATAAGCGATATATAAGCGACCACCACAGGCCCGTCCCCCTTCGCTCACCACCACAGGCCCGGCCCCCTACAAAATTTACGAACTCGATAGCTTCTAAATGGATGGATGTATTCTCAACATGTCATCGTTCTTCACTTCTATTCTGGTCTATCTTCTCATCCTGTTTTGCTCGCGTGCATTGATTGCGAATGAAGAGAAATACAGACCTGAGACAACTCGTCCACTAAATTTTCACCCTCAAAATCTAGGCATCTTTGAAGAGCTATAACTCTGTTCATAGGGGGTCTTGGACGATTTCAGAGATACCACTGTGATCAGCGTGTGACTCTCTCCAAGATAAGCATGAAATCTGAAAATTATTTTTTTGGGTGTCCTGTGCCTTTAAAGGCAGCGTTCACGATGATCATCCTCGTTGACTTTCCACAGTGAAATGATAGGCTAGAAGGATCCTAGGCTCCCAGTATTGAAAGAACGGTAGAAAACGAGCCAGGAGCGGCGAAATAACGGCTGTAAACAAGCCTTTTGGTGCCCCAGACACGCCTGGTGCCCCAGATCCGCCCCTCAAAAAGGAACAAATGAAGACTCAGGTTACAGGAATGATCAAGTGAAGGAAGTGCTGATATGTGAGCTGATCGCTTTATTGCACTGATAGGTATCATCCTTCTAGCGGTCAATTCCTCCACGCTCAAAAATCAACGTAAACAAAGGAGGGCCCATTTTGGCTCAAAAAACGCGTCTTTCGCGTGCTTTCTAAGAATGCCTCGCTATATAGGGCACCAGACCTTCCGTAAGCCGTGGAGATATCGCAAGTGAAATTTATCGTGAACACTGTCTTTAAAGGCAGTGTTCACGACAGGAATCCCTTTTCTGTTTCTCTGCTTGCCTTGAAAACGGTTCCATTCTGATTCCAATGATGTCTCTGGAATCGTACAAGACTTTCGGGGAATGGAGTTATGGTCCCTCAGAAATTGAGTTAGGGAGGCATGGTGGACGAGTTGTCCGAGGCTTGTAACTCCCGTTGTTTGCAGTCGATGTGTGCGAGCTGACCTGAGTAAAGAGAGAAGTTGAGAATGAAGGGAAGAACGGGGCTTTTGATCGGAAACCATCGCTCATCTAACCACGAATTCAGGGGAACTGTTATAGGACGTGGGCGGAGTGGCCCAATGGGTTGGCCGACCCGCGAGATTTTCACCCACTTACCGTTGGTTTTTCGTCGCATTTCCGTTCTTAATCTTTTCAGATGGACCCAAAGCTTACGTTTTAGCCAAAAAACGTGCAACTTTTTCTCGTGAACACTGCCTTTAAAAGGCAGTATTCACGATGAAAAAAGTTTTCGAAATTCCACTAGGATTGGGTAGTGGAGGGACACTCTGTAACGTTAACGTCGAAAGAACGCATAAAAACGAGCCAGGAAAAGCCCCAAAAGAGCCCGAAGTTGCAACTTCGAACGCTTTGAAAACCCCAAAAGCGCATCACACGCCCACCGACGTAAATAATTGAATGCTCGAGATCGTGAGATGAGCGATGATTTTCAATTATTAGCCCCATTCTTCCCTTCATTCTCAGCTTCTCTCCTTACTCAGGTCAGCTCGCATAGATCGGCTGCAAAAAGCGGAAGTTACAAGCCTCGGACAACTCGTCCACCATGTTTCCATAGCTCAATCTTTGAGGGACCATACCTGCGTTCACAGAAGGTCTTGTATGATATTGATTTCAGAGACACCATTGGAATCAGCATGGGGCCGTTTTCAAGATAGGCGGAAAAACAGAAAAACGATTTTCATCGTGAACACTGCCTTTAATGGCAGTGGTCACGATGAAAAACGTTATCGAAAAAATTACAAAAATCAGCTTAGATCAAACACAGCTGAAAAACTATGAGGGTAGCGAGGTTGAAAAAGAGCTAGAAATAGAGATTCTAAGGCCGAAAAATGCCAGTTCGTGCACACGTGCACAGCGATGACGAAAAAGATCGCCGTCTCATGCCGAGCAGTCAAAAATCATCGACATTCAGAGGAAGAAATAAATGCTAATTTACCTAATAAAAGCAGTTGAGCAATGAAAGAAAGCACTCCAGTCAATGTTTTTGATTAGATGTGTACATAAATCCGAAGGTTCATTGATTGAAATTCATTTTCAAGGCAGCTGATGTTCTTGATATAAGAGGTCATCGATGCCGATGATGTTGAGTGGGCTCGTACACCATCGAAAGACAAGAAAGTTCAGGCTTTAAATTTGGCCCAAAACAGCGGTTTTTTCGCGATTTTTTCTTTTAGATCCTACTACTCGAGACCCAGAAAAGGGTTTAGAGGGAAAAAGACGACAAACATATTTGATCGCGACCACTGCCTTTGAGGCAGCATACACGCTCGTAAAGATGGTTGGGATAACAATGTGAATCGAGCCGTATGGCTTACAACATAATGCCTACGCATTTTAAAGTGTCAAAAATTTCCGTATTTCCGCCGCTACATGAGTTAGAAGTTGGCCCCGCCCTGTATTTTCACGCCACCTGTATTTGCCATTTTCCTCCAACGCAGGGTTGCTGGGTCATCTTCGCCTTCAATGACGTGTGTGGTTGACTTGTTCGGCAATCTACCAACAGTACCGACGGTGAATATGACACAGCAACCTTGCGTTGCAGGAAAAGGGCAAATACAGAGGGCGTGGAAATACAGGGCGGTACCAACTTCTTACTCATGTAGCGGCAGTGTGGGTCGTTTTTGACACTTCAAAATGCGTAGGCGTTGTAATCTGGGCCATACCATTTTATTTCCGTAGTTATCTCAATCACGTTTACGAGCGTGTATGCTGCCTTTAAGGAGCGTGACTTCTTCGCTCGGGGAGTCGCCGTCTGCCAAGAAAATTGGAAGCAGTAGTTGTAGTTGACGGTGACTACGCTCCCGAATAGTCGTTCAAACATGTTTTTATCAAATATTGTTATTGATTTTGTTAAATAAAGTTTGTTGGAAAAACGCCGGATAATTATGCATCAACCTAGCAGAAACGGATTGATCGGATGCAGATGTTTAAATCAATTTCACGATGATCATCCTCGTTGACTTACCACAGTGAAATGATAGGTGTGAAGGATCCTAGGCTCCCAGTGTCGAAAGAACGGTAGAAAACGAGCCAGGAGCTGCAAAATGATGGCTGCAAACAAGCGTTTTGGTGCCCCAGACACGCCCCGTGCCCCAGATCCGCCCCTTGAAAGAAACAAATGAAGACTCAGATTATAGGAATGATCAAGTGAAGGAAGTGCTGATAAGTGAGCTGTTTGCTTAATTGCACTGAAAGGTATCATCTTTCTAGCGGTCAATTCCTCCTACGCTCGAAAATCAACGTAAACAAGAGAGGGCCTATTTTTGCTCAAAAACAGCTTTTGCGCCCTTTTCAAGCATGCCTTGCTATATAGGGCACCAGACCTTCTGTAAACCGTGGAGATATCGGAAACGAAATTTATCGTGAACAGTGCCTTCAAAATTCCTCTTTGCAAAAATCTTTCAAGCGTCGTGGCTATCGATAAGGCAATGTTCATCCGCTGCGCTCATGGCTCAGTTGAAGAGCACGCCGTCTACGATAGTACCATCCTAGTTCAGCACCGCCTACAGCAAGCAGACTTTTGCCAATAATTTTATGTTGGAGAATCGGTTCTACCAAGTTAGTTACCCTAGGTGGCACACGGGAGGCGATGTATATCTGAAGTTGGTTACGGTCTTTATGTGGTGACTGCGGGTGGTTTTCTACGGGCTCAGATGTATGCCTGTCACGACAATAAGATTAACGCAAGATTTAATGGGTGGGGCAGAAATCTTCCCGCGAAGTATCTCATATTAAGGGGAATTTCAGAGCCTAACCGAATAGAAAACAATGGAGGAGCGAAATTCGTTTGGACTGAATTCAGATCCTGCTATGAGAGGGACGATAGCTTTATGGTTTGCGCTAGTCCAATGCTGCTTGAAAAAAAATCAACATGAATCAAATCACGGAAATCATGCCTACCAAGTCGTCGGGAATGCATCTCTCGTTTGTTGAACAACGCTGTCCGCATCCGGGATGTACACAGCAACGTAGGGAGAGATGAGTGGTAGGAGATTCGCTCGGAGCGGAAGCTGAAATTGCTTTTGTGATAAATTTAACATCATGAGAGATCAACTGACTAGCATATTTTTTTCTTGAGATCTTTGCCCTCAGTTCAGGGACGCTATCTCATATATTCGTTGGGAAGTTCCCGAGAACGATAGCAGAACTTCCCTCAAAACAACTGGGAAACTTTCCCCGAACTGGAGGGAGGCGAAGGGGACGTCGCGACAGCAGAGTAATAGGGGAAGTTCCCACAGCAGAAGTGCTCTTGTTCTCCCGACTGCAGGTCTTCCCGCGACCTTCCGACTGCAGATCTTCCCATTGTTCAATGATTGATCAAAAATCAGCTTGCTAGAACTCGCTGTTTTCGACAGTCTCCTGTTCTTGAAAAACTGCGATCGATCCAAAAATATTCACCTCTGACTAAAGGTTATAGAGAAGCTTACTAGCTCCTCTGAAATCCAGACAGAGATGCCTTACACAGTCCTTGAGTGGCAGATCTACCCCCTCAACTTGCGAAGGCGAGACCACCTCGCGACTAGCCCGTCTGTATCACCGCACATGCTGCGACTTTGTTTTCGCGTTCATCATGTTCGGGGGGAGGCCATGGGACTAACCGTGAAGCGAACTTCCCTTGTTCTCCCCCCGAGTTGACTGTTTCGAACGCCTGACCGAGTGATAACGACCGAATTAGGTCTATTGTCCTCGGGAACTTCCCCACAAATATCTGAGATGGGGAAGGCCACGTGAGTGGACGCTGTTCCAAGACATGAGATTCAATGTCGCAAGTATGTAGTTTACGTTCACTGTAGAGGAAAACAGTGAAAATGTTTGTAGGTATTGCTTTGTTTCTGAAGATCCTTCTACTGTTCACCTTTTGCTGGTTCATGTCTGCCAACGAAAGTACTTTATTTAGGATGCTCCCCTTTTCTAACCAACTGCAAATTTTTTCTAGGTATTGCACTACAATATGGCTCTCCAAAGATAGGCCACTTCATCTCTCTCCCAATAGCTCCTTCTTCAAAACCAGCACTCACGATGATCTTAGTTCTCAAGCTTCCCACTTTGAATAAGGCGTTGTGCGCCATGTGTTACTAAAATTCCGAAGAAGCGGTGAAAAGCTTTTAAATGCCTCGTTTCAGTGAAGTAAACGTCTGGTCTGGACTAGTTGTCCAGTGGGATGAACGGTGGTTTTGACCGGTGAAAAACGGTTTCGATCTAAAATGGAAGGGGAAAGCACGGAGTAACAGAGAGTAAATAACCTGAAAGTTCGGGTTTAAGAAGGTTTCGTTCGTGTTTTTCGTGTTTGTATTCGTTTAGTTTTTTTTTCGTTTTTCTTTTAAGGTTTTCGTTTTTTTCGTTCACCAATTCGTTCGGAATTCTAGCTCTACTCGGATAACAATGAATCGTTTTAGCAAACAATCTCAGAGTTGTCACAAGGTAGCTGAGTTGAACCCAAACCTTCAAAGGATTCAGAGCAGAGTCAGTAGTGTAATGATAACACTCTCGGGTTCGATCCCTGCCTGACATTCAAGCTTTGTGTTCAACTCAGCTATCTTGTGATATCATTGATCATACATATACCATGCCACGAGAAGGTTTTAAGTATCCAAAAATCTCACAGTTTAACAATATCGTGTACAATGCCGTCAAGAGGGAAGACATGAGGTTTGTACGATTTTAATTAGGGAGCCCCTCATTAGCGTTGCTCGCACCTCCGTCATTAAAGGCAGCGTTCACGATGATCATCATCGGTGACTTTCCGCAGTGAAATGATAGGTTAAAAGGACCCTAGGCTCCCAGTGTCTAAAGAACGGTAGAGAAAGAGCCAGGAGTGACAAAAGAACGGCTGCGAACAAGCGTTTTGGTGTACCAGAACCGCCCCGGGCTCCAGATCCGCCCCCTCGATATGAACAAATGAAGACTCAGATTACAGGAATGATCAAGTGAAGGAAGTGCTGATAAGTGAGCTGATCGCTTGATTGCATTGAATGCTATCATCCTTCATAGCGGTCAATTCATCCACGCTCAAAAATCAACGTAAACAAGGGAGGACCTATCTTGGCTCAGAAACTCGACTTTCGCGTCCTTTTCAAACGTGGTTCGCTATAGAGGGCACCAGACCTTCTGTAAACCGTGGAGATATTAGAAGTGAAATTTATCGTGAACACTGCCTTTAACGACGCTAGCATATCTCGTACAGAGGACTCCTGGCGCTAACCCAAGTAGCCGCTAGCCCGTTATTGATCCCATTCTGAGTCGACCGAAGTGCAGACCAAGAACTTGGCGTATACTACCCTCCCAAGGACGATTATATTCTTTTTTTATTCGCTGTATTCTACTCTGACCTACAACTTCCCTGCTTCTGTTTTCTTTTACACATTTTTGAGGTATTCGAAAAACCTGTGGATGTTTGGTTTGCATTTGATGAAAGTATTCGCATTGCTATACCAACTACGATATTCGTAGAGGGCCACCCGAGCGACGGATACAGGGCCAGCCGAGGATACATACTCGGTGGCACCAAATTTGCCTCCAGTCACCATTCGGTGCCATTGTAGGGCCAGCCGAGGTGATTTTGGAATGAGCCGAAGGATTTCATAATTTTTTCTTGAATCCATTTTGGGTGTTTCGGGGTTCGCAGAGGGGACCCATGGGACATCCCAGGACAGGAATGACCCCTGTCCTAGGATGTCCCCACGGTCCCCGTGGGGTCCACGAAATAGACCAGTTGGGTACCACCCCTTCCCCCCCCCGAGCCGTGGGGAGCCCCCTCCCCTCGGCGACGAATCCTCCGGTATCCGGTGGACCTTTCGGAATAACTCGAGGCCACCTTCCAGGTCCGGCTCCGAAGAGCGACTGAGGCACACTGTGATATGGGGAGCCTTTTCCACCAGCAACATTGTTAATACTTTTGTTCAAACATATTAGTGATCCTGATATCACGAAAATGCGTTCAACATGAAATTTCCGCGGGCGAGCCCATTTTTTCCTCGCCTCATTCGAGTTCACGCATTAAATTTCTTTCCTCGGGTCAGCCTCAACGTCCAAATTGATCTTTCATCTTCCTTTATGAAATCTCCACTGGGTTACCACTTAATCCGCTCTTTGCGTAATCAATATTAGGCCACTTGGATGAATGCCAGGACTCTTCTGTACGAGCTTTGCTGGCGTCGTTAACAATGGAGGTGCGAGCGCAGATAATTGGGTATGAGCGAAGGTGCGAACCACGCTAATGACGGGCTCCCTAATTGAATTCGTACAAATGAATCCGCGTCAGTCAAGAGCACAGTCCAACCTCAGAATCAATTTTCTGTTTTTCTAGTCTGTGTCCACGATAAATCTCGTTCTCGAGGTCTTAGTGTGAAATACTAAGTTGGCAGACGCTGTAGAGGATTGGGTCGAAGGCCGCACCAGGGTAAAGCACCCTCGGTTTCGGTAATCACGGGGGACGCAACTCTGTGCTCCAGGAGGGAGGGCCGAAGGCCCCCGGCCGGTCGCCATGAAGCTGTTGGGACCTAAAAGAATAGAAAAATAGCGAAGCTTTGAATTTATTCCCAAAATAAGTCATAGAAAAATGGGCAGGTTCTAATAAAGATGATGAACAATTGATAATAACTTCAGTTATCCTCTATTTCCGAGTGAAATTTATTTCCGTTCATCGCGTGCGTCTGCGCGCGTACGCGAACAGAGTAAATTATCGTAACAGGCCATCTTGTACTGCTGGGTGCGCTGCAATGTATCAGGTGCGTCCAAGCGAGGATGGTAGTTCAGAAATTAGTCAGGAATGAGTTTTTCTGCTCTTCCGCTACCTCCTAGTGACTTTAGAATGCCCCTCTCCATCAAATAGGTGTTTACTTCTGTCCTCATTCCGCTCCCTTCGAATTCAGCATTGAGACGTCGCCAGCGAGAAACGAATTCCACAAACAGGCTCTCTTCGTTCTGGACAGCTTCAGAAACAGAGGCCAAATGATGAAGTGTAGCGTTCACATGTTGCAGCACGAGGAATGTTCGAGCATCTGTCATCACCCAAAGTGCTTTTTGCATTTTCGTGGTGGCATCAAGATTCAAATGAAGTCTTCTCAGATTTTCAAGTAGTACAGGATAGGATACAGATGGCTGCAAACAATCAGCCCAGCGTACACGGTGCAGCATTTGGAGGGATCGAAAATTCATTTCTTTCGCAACAGATCGGTAGGTGGATCTTCCATGACTTCTCATTGGAGAACCGAATAAGTAGTGCAATTCTATCACCAAGGCTTGAGTGAGGTCCATGGTATACCCTTCTTTGCGCGGTAATCACCAGGTTCAACTTGTGAGCTCCCCAAACTGAGAGAACGAGGTCATTCCTTTGTATGTTCCCATACTCTGTTTCTGATTCCATCTGAGCCTTCATCAATCCATAGAAGCCTTGCATCCGACCCGTCATAACTGAAGCTCCATCGCTTAAAAAAGAGACCAGGCGACTCATAAAGAAACTCAATGAGGTCATAAAGAGACTAGGCTGCTGTGACCAGGGGGTCAATCCAATCAAATGCTCTCGTAAGGCGTGCAAGATGTCTTCTCCAGGGCCAGTAGCAATCCCACCGAGAGGTGGAGCTCATAGCTGCTTCCTCGGCGCCAGGTGGTGGTTCACATCGCAAGCGAAATAGTTGGTAGCAACCCTATCCTAATGCACTTGTGCGTGCTGAGGTGGTGATTTCGCTCGCAGCCGAAAGTCACCCACCTCGGCATGCAGCCATGGACCTGAGGTCTGAAAGAGAGCCACGAGCTGCGAATGGAAAGTGGAAATAGCGCGCATATTGCAGAGGCGCGTAGGGAGGGAACCAAGTCATGGGTCGTGCATGAACGAGGTGTTGGCGGCGCGGGGAGGAGAACACGATCCTTTGACCTTTCTGGCGACGTTTGATCATCTCCGTGAGGTTCAGGTGAAGTTCTGAATTTCGCGCTGATCACGCGAAAATTCCCCACAATTACTGTGAATAGGGCATTGGAGTGACAGCCTCCCGTAACTTGTGATAAATCTTGGGGGAAAATCACTATGAAGCATACGACAACGGAAAACGCTTCAATGAGTGGCGATCATTGCCACAATGCTGTTGGCTGTCTTCTATGACGGCATAATCAATCGCTCCTCATCAGCTGTTGATTTTTAGCGGACGCTGATTTCCCTCTAGTTTCTCATTATTTTTTGCTGTTTCTGAACCCTCAGACTGGTTCTTTTTTTCATAAAAAAAAACGGTACGTAAAATGTCTATATTGTATGTTCCATTCCGTGAGTTTCTCTCGCGAATTCACGGAAATAATTTGAAATTGAATTTAAAATCAAAGAATTTTCTCCAAAGTGCTGATTAATTTTTTCGGATGGTTTCGTGGTTCACTAATTTTTCGCCACCGCTAAAATATATTTTGACAAGTTCTTGGCGATGGAAAGTTCGCGATCGTGTTTCTTCTGATCACATTCCTAGCTGTCTCTGTTCATTTCGATCAAAATGGTACTGTTCTACAACACCTTTTTTCAGTACAGAAGCTGTCGGAAAAAGGACGCGCTATAAACTCCCCCCCCCAAAAAAAAAAAAAAAACCTCACACACATACTAACCTACCGTAGGACACAAAGCGTGCAGTGCTTATAAAATAAAGGTGAAGAAAAAAATCTGAACAAGGAAAGAAGGAAACGGCAGCAGCAGTCAAGTGTTCGGCAGATTCAATGGTCATGCTGAATATCCCTGAGAGAGAAAAAAACACTAGGGATTAATGATTATGAGCTCTTATCAGACAAAATGTGGACGATCGTTTCTCGAAAAAAAAAAAAGAAATTCCAGAAGCATGAGAGATTCTGATAAACATCGAAGTTTTATTTTCACTTCTTTGCCCTAGAAACAATCAAGAACAGGTCTACACCACGGGTTCTCAGAAGGAAGCTGAGTCCACCAAAATTGCCAAAATTGTTGGGTGCGGGCGAAATTCTCGTGATACCTTGTGAACGGTTTCTCCGCATCTAAAAAGGCATTGCCCTCGAAAACATGAACTATTCAAAAACATCAAGATATGCTTCTATTCTTGTATCCATTCTAGTTTAATGTTTGCTAAGCGAGTATTAGCATGATCATGTACACACATGGTTCTCGAAAGAAAAATCATAAGAAGTATAAGAATAGGTATAATTCTAGAACTACATCACCTGCTTGGTTTCAAAGGAGGTGAGTAGAGCAAGGGATGAAGTGGATATTTTTCAACGTCAAATATCACTCTGATCAAGTTTCGGGTCTGCGGACTTTTCCGAAAAAAAAAACAGAAATCATGGACTTCTATGCAAATTCGAAAATTTGTTCTTGTGCAAATGCTGAAAGCGTGTAAGCAGAAATAGCCAAGCATAATTTGTAATAAACTTAGCAGAATACGATGGACTGCAGATCTAAAGGGGACGATTTTTATGGATTAGATTCCCGTTGATTGTTTTGTTCATCTCGCACCCTTGCTATTGCCGAGAATGCCGCCACCAACACGATCTCGTGGTTCATGGTTACGGGGCATCTCGCAAGTGAACACGGCTGTCGCCTCAGTCTCTGCCCGCCGCGAGACGAGCAGGGTATTCCATCACCAGGCCATCCATCCGATGGCTTTGCGGGCATGGTGAAGCTTAACCTGCAGTGTTCTAGCTCTCTTGCACAGAGATCTCGCTGATGGTCTTCGTGAATGGTTTGGAATCTCGGTCTGTGTTTCCCTTGATTATATAGCATCGATTAAAGAACTGGAGGTTCCCAAGCGCACAAACGATGGAACTTACGTAAATGTAAAACCTTCTATTTTCGCGAACAAATCGCCAAAGAGAACCGAATGATGTAGAACATCAACGAATGAATTTATTTTGGGGTGTTCCAGCATCTTAAAGGCAGTGTTCACGATGAAAATCGTTTTTCTGTTTCCCAGCCTATCCTGAAAACGGCCCCATGCTGATTCCAATGGTGTCTCTGAAATCGTACACGACCTTCTGGGAACCAAGTTATGGTCCCTCAAAGATTGAGCTATGGAAACATGGTGGACGAGTTGTCCGAGGCTTGTAACTTAAGTCTTTTGCAGCCGCTTTATGCGAGCTGACCTGAGTAAAGAGAGAAGCTGAGAATGAAGGGAAGAACGGGGCTAATGATTGAAAATCATCGCTCATCTCACGATCTCGAGCATTCATTTGTTCACGTCGGTGGGCGTGTGATGCGCTTTTGGGGTTTTCAATGCGCTCGAAGTTGCAACTTCGGGCTCTTTTGGGGCTCTTCCTGGCTCGTTTTCATGCGTTCTTTCGACGTTAACGTTACAGAGTGTCCCACCACTATCCAATCCTAGTGGAATCTCGAAAACTTTTTTCATCGTGAACACTGCCTTTAAACTACTTGTTGTTACTGCAGAATTTATACTAAGAACTCACTCCAGAGAGCACCGCTTAAAAGCTCTTATCATCGGGTTTTTTCAGCGAATAATTGTTAACAATCATTTTTTATGCATAACTTTATCAACCTCAATAAATTAAGCTCTGATCCATTAGGTTTAGAGTCTGTATCTAAGCCGATGTGCATACTTTCATTCAATAGCTTTTCGTTGATGAACGATTCAATTATTATTTAAAGTCCATAGTTTCTTAATTGTTTGGAAGAATTGACCTTATCCATTTAACTGACTCAATTTTAGTTTTTCAGTTTTTTATTTGCTTTCGTTTTGGTTGTTTGTTTGTTGATTTTTCATGAAGTATACATGCATTTTCTATATACATGCATTTTATTAAAGACTGCAGCTTTTCACGTGGTTTGAAACCAGTTTAGCTTTTGGTGTTACAATTTATTACTTAAAGGAATTGAGCCAGTTACGACTTACAAATGGACGATAGTAGTTCCTGCAACCTTAACCACGTTACATGTGTTCGCCAAACACCCACCTAACGCTAGCTCGAGAGCTGTAACCGAATTCTCATCTAGATCTGCGAGTGTGCTTCCTTTTCCTGAGGGCGCAGGGCGAGAGTCATGCGCCGATGAGAGTGCGCGACGACGGAGGAAAAACGCCCAGCAATGCATGCTCACTTGTGACTTGCCCTTAGACCCGCGGTTCATTTGCTGTGCGCGCTGTCTATGCGACCAGTGTGCGTGGCTCGATTTCAACACATGACTGATTTTTGCAAACAGAACTATCCTGTAGATAAGGGTCGCTCCGGGTTGACGACATTAGGTGGCATCTGGGCACGATGTACCTCAGGTGGGCTGCCATCTTTATGTGGTGGCGGCGGGGGGTTTGCTACGGGCCCAGATTCACTTTCGACTTCTACGAGGGCGAGATGAAAGGTCATGTTACGATTGACGGGAGATACAGTTCTCAGCAGAAACACAATTCATTTCACTTCATTACCTGTGGTACCATCCGGTAGAAGTGAGATGGGTAAGTCGTTACCGATGACATATTTCAAGAGATCGTATTTCATATTACTGGCGAACTGCTTGATCATACGGGCAGCACTTCTTGCGTCGTAATGAGCTTCCGAAGCCATCGCTACCGTCTTAATTTTTGCTATAAAGAGTGGAAACTGTTTGGCAAAAGAAAATCCCTCCTTGGCTGTTGTGTATGCTGTTGCAGTTGTTGTAATTGTAGCTCCTGTTGCTTTCTTCAGTTCGTTGTTCTGGTGGTCCAAGAATCTATCGTGGATTACTTTGTGCTGGCCCCGCAAATTATGCCGCCTGAGAGTTTGTCGCCAAATATCCATGCCTGCTTTCGAGTCGACGTTGTCATGAATTAGTCTTTTGAGACAATACACGACATTATATCCGAGATAGTTTTTATCGACGTCCTTGGTTGGTTGCTCTGCGATGATGCGACCTGTGTGAGTCCTTTTGCTACCTCTCTGTGATCTTCCTGACTGAGTTGTAGTTGAAGGATGTGGAGTCTCAGTTTGCACATCCCTATTGTGCACATATCGAAATTTGATGATGGTAAACCTCTTCTCCGTTTGAAATCCAACATGAGCATCACTCTCTTCTGGTAAATCCATAAGGTGTTTTAGTACACTGTGACAATTATCGCAAAGCTTGCAACGAAATAAGCCAGCCTCGGGGCGGCTCCGGTTCTCTCAGTACTCCAGCCATTGGTGGTGTTTAACCACGGCTTCTATGAACACATTCGAAAATGGAATGTTCCTAACACGTATGCGTTGTAGCCGCTATCGGAAGCGCAGGTCCTCTCTGTTATCGCGGCATATTCCGTAACGCTTTGCGACGTCCATTTTGATCATTTTGCTTACCTCTCCAGCCATCTTGTTTTTTTTCTCGAATTGATCCCAATTTAATAACACCCAAGTTTTCGAGAACTCCGAAATGTCTATAGTCGCGCGCAGAGTGGGCTTCTACTTTGCTTTCAATCCTCGCCATATCTTTAAAAAAGCATTATCAGTCATTTTTGAGAGCTGGTTGGGATCCACTACCACATGAGCCGCTTGTGTAGCAGCAGTGATGTGGCGTGTAGTTGTGTCTGGAGTAGGATCTTGATTTGGAGACTCAGGGTCGTGTGTAGGTGTTTGCGGAAGATGAGCAGGAGAGTGTTGATGTGGAGACCCCGAGTTCTGTGAAGCTGATTGCGGAGGAGAAGCTGCAGGATTTTCATGCGGAAAATGTTGTGGCGAGTCCAATAAATGGAAGGCATCATCGTCTGGCCGATTGTCGTCGTTGGGCAACTAGTCCGCGAGTTTACCTCATAGATCGTTGGAGACTCGCAAGCGTTTGGAATTCCCGGGCTTTGTTCTGTAATAGTAAGACTGCTCACAAAGGATTTATCTGCGATATAGGACCTGAAGTGTCCCTTTCAGTGGTCGGTGAAAGGAAAGTCTGCATTCCTGCTTGACCTTTTGGCCTTCCAGGATCTGCACATTTAATCCAGTTCATTCGCTCTTCATTAAGCAATCAACAATAAGCAAATTTTTTAGCCAACTTCATAAATACTATTTCTAGCTTGTCTACCTCAGCGAGAACGTTAAGCGAGTTCGAGAGGCAAAATAATTGGCTTCTCATTATTTCAACATCATGAGTGAAACGTTTCCAAACCTGACAGATCTGGAAAAGGTGACTAGGCGAGTTTTCCGGCTTGGGCTGGTGCAGTGCTTAATTGTAAGAGAATCACAAAACAAGTTACTGCCCAGGTCGATAGGTCCCATTAGAGCCGAGAACGGGACGTCGGTTACCGGCGGTCAAAAAAAACCTCTCGGAAACCGAGGCGCCGCTCCCCGGCAAATGTCTCCAGACGGATGGCTTCGGTTTTAAAGTGAACTAGGCTGAGCCTAGTTTTGAGCAAAGACCTTTTGCGGCCCAATCAAGGACGATGAGTGTGTCTGCCGGGCGTCAAAGTTGCGAAAAAACGAAGCTTTGACTTAGTGCTTCTGAGAAAGGTGACTAGGCGAGTTTTCCGGCTTGGGCTGGTGCAGTGCTTATTTGGAAAAGAATCACAAACAAAAGTTACTGACCGAGTCCCATGTCGATTGGTCCCATTAGGGCCGAGATCAGCCGGGTAGCCTTGGCATACCTGGTGCCGCTAAGCGATTAATCGATATTATTTGGAGAAAGATCACAACAGAAAGTTACTGCCTGAGTGCCAGGCCAATTGGTCCCGTTGAAGTTGAGAACGGGACTTCGTAAGTTTCATGTGCAAATCCTATGTATCTATCAGCCGGGTAGCCGTGGTATGCATGGTGCCGCAAAGCGTCAAATAATGAAAAAAACGTCTTTGATAAGTTGGGGGGGGGGGGCGCAAAATTTTCCAACTTGGGTGGGGGGACCGCACCTCTAAAGGACCGGTAACCAGGGCATGCCTTACCCGCACACGTTTCGATGGCAAATCGCCAGGCAACTCTGCCGCGTCCAGCCTGATCGATTTGCGCGGATTTCGCGATTGGCGCTTGCTTGCGGAAATCAGCAGGGCCCATGGCTCTCGTTCACTCCCTCAACGTCAGAAACCGTTATTTTAGCAAACGTTTTTCTTTGCTGTCTTTTCCCTATTAGTTACCTCACGACCAAATAACCCCATTTTTGGGTCAAACTCGAGTGCGATATTCCTCGTGAACTCTGCCTTTAACCTAATCTTTCTTTCCGGGACTTAAAGGGAGCGCCCTGATGGTGTTAGTATCACGTCCGCAGGGAACTGTTAAATCTACGCGAAAAATCTAATCTTAACTCTACGCATGATGTCATCAACGGTAAAGTTGAATAGAAAGGATCCTGCTACACCCCCTTCCTTACTCCTGTATTCACCTCGAAAGCTAACGTAAATCGAACAGGCGTACGAACTGCTGCTGTTGTTCCTTTGTTCATGTCCTCGATTAGTCGAACATATTTTTCCGGGACTCCATCGGCTCGCAGAGCGTTGAGCAATCGATCACGATGAAGAGAGTTGAATGCGGCTCCAAAGTCCAAAAAAGCTGCAATGGCTTCGAATACCGTTGCCACGATTCAATTACTCTTCTCACGGCAAACACTTAGTTGATGGTCGATCTTCCAGGTCGAAAACCGGCTTGCTCTTCTCTGGTTGTTTCCTAACGATGTTTGATGAGTCGCTTGAGAATGATACGTTCCAAAACCTTGTACGTTACACGCAGTAGAGAAATCATCCTGTAGTCCTTTTGTGACGAATACCTTCTTGTGAAGAGGTACGAATATCACATGTCTCCACGAAGCGGGTATCCTTTCGCTCATTCATATGGCACGGATGGTGTTGGTCATTTCACGATTTCCAGACGGAGGGAGAGCTTCCAGCATTTTAGCTCTGATGTTGTCATCTCCACCTGCCTTTCCATTCTTCATCTTCCGGACACAATCCAAAACTTCAGACATAGTCGGCGGTTCCTCACTGACTCGTAATGTGCTCTCTGAACACGCGGGAGCTCAGGTTCTGATGGCGCTGGACGATTCAGTAATAACTGAAGTAATCCTTCCATATTGGCAGCGTCGCATCACCAACTACAACTCCATTGGTAGTGTTGAGGACAGGAGAACAACTCTTCATCTTGCCGCTATACTGTCGTAACAACGTGTAGGCTTTCCTCAGGTTCTTCTCCTCCCAAATTTTCTCAACCTCTCGTTCGCGGTCACATTGAAGCTGCCGACGCAACTTCCTCCTCAGACGCTTCTCCTCCACGAAGTTTCCTGCAGTTCGGAGAGCACATACTTTGTTGTAAGTAGACGTCGTTTCCTCTGTGACGTAGGCGAACTTCTTCTTAGGCTGTACAACCGGGAGTGCCTCTTTCGAAGCGTCCTGGATGCACTTGACAAAAGATTCCAAAAAAAAAAGTTTCTTCTTAGTCCGTACTCCGATGTGAATAGAAACGCGTTGTCGAAAATTCCTCCTGCACTCTTCATCTCTGAGACTTGTTACGTCAATCCTCTGGAGAAGCTGAGCCCCTCGCTTCCTCTTATGAATCCTCGCAGTGAAGTTCAACAGAACAGGACGGTGATCCGAACCGAATCCGACATCCCACACAGCTCTAGATTTTCGAATGTCCGATACTGGAATATTCCTCGTCAGAACATAGTCGAGCTGTGGTTTCAAAGTTGTCATCTTCCGCTTCCGCTGCTCTTCTGGAGATAGCTGGGTTGGTCCCTGCCACGTAAGCTGATGGCGGCGATGATTCCTCTTGAATGTCGCTGCAATAATCAGACCACTGCGTTCACAAAAGTCGACAGGGCGATAGCCATTGTCCGATGTTCGTTCCTTTGTTTATAAGCATTTACCTAGTACTTCGATTTCATGATCAAATCCCATCTTTGCATTTGCGTTAATCCCCACGACAGCAGCATGTTGACAAGGTATCCTGGCCAGCAACTATTGAGTTCTTCATAAAACGCATCCTTCGAATTGTCCTCGGCGGTTTCAGAGGGCTCATGAGCACTCACTATACACCGATTGAATCCTTTGTGATCCCGCAGTAGTGCGCATGCATTCCAACACGATGTTGAGCCGAAATCCTTGACCATACCATTGAAGTCCTTCCTCAAAGCTAACGCACAGCCTCCCACTCTCCTATCATTAGCTTTACCGCAGTAGATGGTGTACTCTCCGACGTTGACGACGGGTCTATCCTTTCCTGCAAAGCAACAAACGGTGCATGGAAAAAGCTCAGAAATCTGGATAGCGCAGTTTGTTGGATATCGCTCGACAGCGATCGACAGTTCAGGGTGGCGAAATTGTGGCTTGTGACGAGAGACTCCAAGAACTCCCTACGTACGGAACCTAAGGTGTTACTGAAATTGGCTTTTATGTGCCAAACGGCAGCACCTCTATGCAAGGTATGGAAATTCTTTGGCTATTAGCTGTGCACGCGATTTGGCTCGAACATTCCCTGTGTATACTCAAACGTCTGCTGGGTCTAGAAGAAGCAGAGGCACCAACGAGCAGGTACCAATACACTTGTATACGCACCCCCTACGGTTGATATATTTCCAAATAGCCGTAACCTACGTTAGTATCTCGAGAATAAATAAATGGACTTCAAATTTTATGGTGGCACCCCCCAAACAGCACCATCAGAGAAGTGGTCAGTTGGATCTGAGGCTTCGACCAAATACCCACCGTAACCTTCCGCGAACCCATCGTGAACGATGCCTTCAATAGGTTCTTGCAGGGTGTTCGCACTTCCTATTTGAGCGCATCTCAAAATGAAACCAGAATGTAAGTGATGAGATGCGAACAAGCATAAAACAGTGTATCAGTTTTCTCCGAATCATCCGAAAAATCGCTGGCAGCTCTCAGTTCACCGGATTTGCAAAGAACTCACTGGAAATTGGAAATGCTGGTTTTTTCAAACTTTTTTTGCACATGGCCGAATATCCGCTGGCATAACCACAATCCCATTCATTCCATGATCCTTCAGGTCGGTCGAAGTCGAGCCACATGGTCAGACAGAGCTCAGTTCCGGATGGAGGTTCTAGATTCGTAGAAAAATCAACAATTAGTGCGTCTACGTGAAAGGTGGTTTAGCAGGGGTGGTAGTAATTGGGGGTGTCAAACGCGAGATAACAGGCGTTAAGTTGGCGTTAAACGCAAGTTTAACCACAACAGAATCTGAGCAGGACTCCTAATAGTTGGGAGAGAATTCGCTCTAGTTTCACCCTAACATCCCTCAGTGGTAGGCATTTGTTACACTTTCAATGAAAACGCCTCGAAAAAGCGACAGTTGTAACCTTTGTTACGAAAAATAGCGGTTTCTAAACGTTTTCAGATCTGTTTTTTCTCTAAAATTCCGACATGTGGAATCCTCGCGGTAAATTCGCGTTTAACATACTCTCGCAGGCAGCACGGAAATAGTGCTGAAATGCGAGAGGAACTGGCGGTTAACGAAAAACTCCTCCCGAGGAGTTTTTGGATGCGGCTAACAAGATACAGTAGGAACAGTTTTGACCATCTATACTGAGGGCAAGTACGAGTTTAATTAATGCAGAGGGTTAAGGAAGTTTTATAGCACTGTTAGCCATTTTGATTCAGGACGTCAGCCTATCTTTAAAACTGAAAGATGTTTCAAGGGATAGTCTTTTAACGGCTTCCGCCAGGGAAACGTTCGATGAGGGATCAAAAACAAAGCAGGGATCATTGCTGAAACACGTTGGCCGTCTTCTTTGGTGGCGCTAATCAATCCCTCCCAATCAGCTGTTAATTTTTCGGCGAGCGCCGACACTTCTCTCCTTTTCCCTATTCTCCTTCTGAAGTTCTTTCGCTTCTCTATTTTCAGGTAATTTTCCTCTTCATAATTCATTGCTTATCCTAGGCTATAATGGGTGTGAAGAGAATTAATTGCTTGCTCGCTTTTCGAAGGAGTTTCCACAACTTATTTGTTGCAAAAAAAGTGAAAATTTTCCAAGCGACTGATTTTCAAGTGATTTAATGCTTTAGTAATGTTTAATCAGGGCTGGGATTCATGAACGCAGCCGGCTAGGTTTGGGTTTGGTTAGGGCAGCAACCCCAGCGGTAGCCAAACCGCGAACCGGCATTCACAACCGCCCCATCGCGGTTGGGTGGCTAACCATTCCGCAGCCACGTACTTGCCACTCAATTGACGCCGAGAACCTCGATTGGAGAAAATCAATATTGGCACTCGGGTCGGAATTTCCCTAACCCGTCACTGTTTTTATTGCACATGATTGCTAATTTTGCTTGCTTTTTAACTTCTTATTTTTGTCTACCTTGTGCTTTACCTTCTTCAATGGATCGCAGGCATTTAAAGGGATTTTCCTCAACTTGGAAATGTTTTTTCCATTTTTAAGTTTTTCATTTTTTCCTTTTTTTAAATCCTTTCAGGTTTTTTGAAAGTACATAAAGTGATGCTGCTCTCTCACGATGAGCCGCAAACCTGCGGGTGAAATTTTAACCCCCAATTTAGCTTTTTTCTCGCATTACTAGCCTTTTCAACTTCTTTTTTTTTCGAAACGCCCCTCTAATTTTTTTTGTGTGTTTCACATGGCTTAGGTGTTGCTGCAGGGATCATCATCGTCCTCTCAATGAGTTTTTGGCTTCAAGTTCTCCGTTTGTCGTTTGAGTTCCGAGTTTTTCCATCTCTTTTTGTCTAAGAATCCCTTTTTTGTTTTTTTTTCTCTTTGTCATTCTCACACAAGCTTACTGTCGCTCACAACAGGAGGAAACTAAAACGTCTCCTTAGAAAAATCGTATGGAAAAAAGCTCAAAATGCAAGGGAAAAACAGGAGTTTGAACTAAAAACCTCGAGAAAACCCAAGTTGATCATAGGACCATGTAAAAAAAATTAACATTTGAAATCCAAGTGGGCGCTCCAGAAAAAAAAGTAGAAGAGAACGTTTTAAATGCGAAAAAACCAAACCATGCATCACAGTACCAAACCAAGTTAGGGTTTTCCAACAGAAAAATAACGAAAACGTGTATGAAAAGTGCCGGGAAAAAATACTCTAGGAAAAAATGAGGGAATTTGGAGCCGAAATGGGAAAGAAACCCCAGCGAAGAGCCTGTGGCTGCTCGGTAAATGGTCAGCGCACGGAAGACAAGAATTAGGAACAAAAAGTGAAGGCAAAAAGAACAACGATGTGCTATAAAATAAAGAAGAGAGCGAGAGCAGGGAGGACAGGCATAAAGATTTTAGTTAGCCATGGGCAACATACATAAAACTTACAGATGAGGTTGATGATTCTGAGAATTTTCGTTGTTATCGAGAGGAACACATTATGGCTAGAGGGCCTATAATGTGGCAGTCAATAACGGCGGCATTTCTGTATTTTCAGCTTGCCTCGAAGATATCAAGTTTTTATGCGTATTCGCAAAAGAAGCGTTTCCTCATTGTTGTGCACTAATACAGCACACCATCAATTCGACGACTAAGCCGCAAAACCGCTGCTAACCGCGGTTAACCGCAGCTCGAGGTGCGGTTACGCGTAGCCCAATCGTAGCCCAGCCGTAACCAAACCGGATTTTTCAAGAATGCCGGTTTCCTCCGCTAGCCCAGCCGTAACCGTGGTTTGCCTTTCATGAATCCCAGCCCAGCATTAGTCGGGGCGTATCGGGCGAGTTTTGTGGGAAAGAAATGCGAACTTGTTTCTAAAACCGAATGTATTTGTTCTCCTTTTTCTGCAAGATTCGAATACTCCTCTTTCATTGCCAGATCAGTGCCATCGTGGCCTCTTATTTTTTTTTTGAGGGTCCGCGACGCAGTTGCTTTGGTGCATTGGTAGAGCCACTCGAAGTGTTTCAAATTCTTGCCTTGAAATATGTGCACAAAATCTTTTCCTTGCATGATGCGCATATGAGTGTGTAACAGTGTTTCCATATATTTTCAGCACTAACTGTGGGTGGGGGATTAGTTTCATTTTGAGAAGACGGCAAACACTTCACAAATTCAACTGCATCACTGACCGAAACCACACCATTATTCCAATCTCGGACAGCAGACTTCGGTTGCACGCTTCCATAAAAAACACTTGAATTCTTTTTCAAGAGCGAAAATAGACTATCTAGCTTATCATCATTCTTATAGGTTTTTAACTATCCATTTCAGTTGAATGCAGGACATTCTTTGAATTTATGCATTACTCGACGAGTTTCGGAATGTCTTTTTCGCACCTAGCGTTACCTTCCCAAGAACACCTTGTAAATAATTCATCCAGATATTTTCAAATTTTCGTTTGCTCGAAATATCCTTTGGAGAAATTTTTTGTTTTTCAAAAAAAATTTGTTTGAAAAAAATAAAAATAAAAGTTAACAAAGTTACTACAAATGCAAACTTTTGTCAGATCGCACGCATTTGATTGATTGAGGCTAATGATTGACCTAACATGTCTTTTCGAGAGTGGTCGTGAAAACTCACGGAGCTCATAAAAAATTACGAGAATTAGGATTTCCAAGGAAAATTTAAAAAATTGCGTTCTGATCGTGTTTTAACAAGCGAAATATTAGGAAGTTCCCTTTGAATGCTCTTCCTAATGAATAAAATAAATAGCATTACTTGTATAATCTTTCCGATTCCTCGTCTTTCCACCGTAAACGTCGTTTGTGTCCAAGTGTAGAAAATACTTATGCGGACGAAGGTCACGCATAATGTATGTGTAAGCAGAGGGCAGCTTTCGTTAAACCGGCAACAAACCGTGGCCCTGCGTTCGTAGCCGGCCAGGAGGTGGCGGTTTGTTCGTGTTAATTTTGCGGCTCTACTGCATTTATGTCGCGGTATGTTGGCGGCTTGGAGGTGGCGGTTTATTCGCGTTTAACACACCATTTACTACCACCCCAGGTTTCCAAAGTGGATTGTTCAGCTAAATAGTATTTAAAAATGTGAGTCGCTGACCACCTCTGAAGCCATCCGCCTGGCGTCCGATGGCCCCATCGTTCCATTCGTAGGCGCCTGTTCGCGCCAATCGCACCAGTCTTCCCAACCATACAGTGGGAGTAGTCAGATTCGCTTTTTTTGCAAGGTCTGAAATCAATTAAAAAACCAGTCTGGTTGACCACTTTTAGGTGGAATGAAGGCACTCACTGAAGACGAAGCTGTTTTCGTACTCATCCGTTATTGAGGCCAGGCGTCCTCCCAACTTGGCGCAGGCTCGCTCCGCTTCCGACCATCGGAGACGCTGTGGCAGCACCATGAAGCAAGACCGAGAGCGATCGTAACGGGTCCAACCACGAGGACAGTCTGATCAGTCAAAACCAGGTTCAATACTCCGCAACAGTTGATTATAAATTTGTGGCTAAATCGTATTTGGGGTTTTTCCTGATTAGAAGTCTGCGCCATAGTGACTTTCGAAGTTTTTCTACATATGGAGCTCGTGTCACAATTGCTTTTGGAGCTGTTTGAAAGTCGCACCAACGTTCTGTAGGAAAAACGATATTAGGCTGCCGGGAAACTACTCAGACAAAGAGAAAACCTGACCGCGGCCAACTGTTTGAAATAAAGCTGACCGCGACAATGGGGCGGTTAAAGCGCGTTCCGACCGCGCTTGGACGCGGTCAAACCGCGATAAGAAACGACGGTCGGACCGCGTGCATGGCAAAACCAGCGGCCGCGAGAGGCAGGGCGGCGCGGCTTTTAGTCCGTTGCCTGTAACTCAAGAAGATTCAGAACACGTTCACATATAATGTCACTTCTGCTTAGTTGTCACGCACGCTGCATGACATATTAGTCCGACTGATCATTCATTGATTCTTCTAAATAAGATTTAGTATTAATCATATTATGTATAATTTTATAATTTTCAATTATTTTCGTATTATTATTATTATTATTATTATTATTATTATTATTATTATTACTATTATTATTAATTTAATTATTATTATTATTGTTATTATTATTATTATTATTATTATTATTATTATTATTTATATTATTATTATTATTATTATTATTATTATTATTATTATTATTAATATTATTATTATTATTATTATTTTTATTATTATTATTATTATTATTATTATTATTATTATTGACTAACTTGACTTAATCGGTTGGCTTTCGCCTGACGCGGTCATTCCGCATCTTCACCGAGGTGTGCCGTCCTAGAAGTCAGCCGCGTCCATTTTTCACGGTCTTCAGCCACAATTTGAACACATTCCAGCCAGCTGTCACTATTCCATTTCCTGCGAAACGAAACATCGCGCCTGAACTGTCTTTCGATGCCGAGTGACTTCAAATCCTCTTTAACCACATCCGTCCAGAACTTTCGCCTACGCCCAGGTGGCCGTTTCCAGACAGGATTTGGAAGCATTTTTAAAGCGTGTTGTACGAGACGATCCGGCGTTCCTCTTAGTATATGCCCGAGCAGTCGAAGTCGACTTTCCATTGCTGCTTGAGATGGTGTTAGGAGATGCTGGCACCTCCCTCGTGTCAAGCGTTGATGTACTGCATCGATTTCCTTGTAAAGATCTTCGTTATGGCATACACGCGGCCAGAAATATGAAAGCAAACGCCTAAGAAACTTCCTCTCCGTGCATTCCAACCTTTCCATCTGCGTCTTCGGTGCTGCCCACGTCCCCGATCCGTACATCATGATAGGGCGAATAGCGGTTAGGTAGACGCGCAACTTGACTTCCTTCGCGATGGTGGTAGACCACAAACACTTGGTTAGAGAATTAAATGCAGACGTAGCTTTCGCACATCGTTGTCGAATATCCGCTGCATAACTACCATCGTTCTTCAGCAAACAGCCCAAATAACAGAAATCGTCCACCAGTTCGATACGTTGTCCGTCCACACAAACTCCCGTTGAAGGCCTCTGAGAGACCCACATCTGCTTGCATTTGTCGGGACGAAGACGAAGTCCATAGGCTGCGGCATACTTCGAAACGAGGTTCACAATCCTTTGCAGTTTTGCGTTGTTTTCAGCGAATAACACAATGTCGTCGGCGTACTCCAGGTCGACAAGGGAGCGTCCTGATGGTGTTAGGATCACATCCGCAGGAAACTGTTCTGCAACTCTACGCATGATGTCATCAACGGCGAAGTTGAAAAGAAAAGGTCCTGCAACGGCTCCTTGCCTTACTCCTGTTTTCACCTCGAAAGCTGACGTAAATCCGACGGGTGTACGAACTGGTGCTGTTGTTCCTTTGTTCATGTCCTCGATTAACCAAACATACTTTTCCGGGACTCCATCTGCTCGCAGAGCATTGAGCAATCGATCACGATGAGGAGAGTCGAACGCGGCTTCCAAGTCCAAAAAAGCAAGCTGTAATGGCTTCGAAAACCGCTGCCACGATTCGATTGCTCTTCTCACGACGAACACTTGGTCGATGGTCGATCTTCCAGGTCGAAAACCGGCTTGCTCATCTCTGGTCGTTCCTTCCACGATGTTCGATAAGTCGCTCGAGAATGATACGTTCTAAAACCTTGTACATGACACGAAGTAGAGAGATTCCTCTAAAATTCTTAGGATCCGTGACGGACAGCTTCTTGTGAAGAGGTACGATGATCGCATGTCTCCACGAATCGGGTATCCTTTCGCTCATCCATATAGCACGGATGGTGTTGGTCATTTCACGAATCCCAGACGGAGGAAGAGCTTTCAGCATTTCAGCAGTGATGTTGTCATCTCCACCTGCCTTTCCATTCTTAATTTTCCGGACACAATCCAAAACTTCAGACTCAGTCGGCGGTTCCTCACTGACATCGCAATCTGCTCTCTGAACATGCGGGAGCTCAGGTACTGATGGCGCTTGACGATTCAGTAGTGAACTGAAGTAACCCTTCCATATTTGCAGCGTCGCATCACCAACTGCAACTCCATTGGTAGTGTTCAAGACAGGAGAACATCTCTTCATCTTCCCGCTATACTGTCGCAGCAACGTGTAGGCTTTCCTCGGATTCTTCTCCTCCCAAGCCTTCTCGAACTCCTTAGCTCTACACGTCCAGTCTCGTTCGCGGTCCTTTTGAAGCTGCCGACGCAACTTCCTCCTCAGACGCTTCTCTTCCAAGAAGTTATTATTATTATTATTATTATTATTATTACTATTATTATTATTATTACTATTATTATTATTATTATTATTATTATTATTATTATTATTATTATTATTATTATTATTATTATTATTATTATTATTATTATTATTATTATTGTTATTATTATTATTATTATTATTATTATTATTATTATTATTATTATTATTATTATTATTATTTGACTAACTTGACTTAATCGGTTGGCTTTCGCCTGACGCGGTCATTCCGCATCTTCACCGAGGTGTGCCGTCCTAGAAGTCAGCCGTGTCCATTTTTCACGGTCTTCAGCCACAATTTGAACACATTCCAGCCAGCTGTCACTATTCCATTTCCTGCAAAACGAAACAGCGCGCCTGAACTGTCTTTCGATGCCGAGTGACTTCAAATCCTCTTTAACCACATCCGTCCAGAACTTTCGCCTACGCCCAGGTGGCCGTTTCCAGACAGGATTTGGAAGCATTCTTAGAGCGTGTTGTACGAGACGATCCGGCGTTCTTCTTAGTATATGCCCGAGCAGTCGAAGTCGACTTTCCGTTGCTGCTTGAGATGGCGTTAGGAGATGCTGGCACCTCCCTCGTGTCAAGCGTTGATGTACTGCGTCGATTTCCTTGTAAAGGTCTTCGTTATGGCATACACGCGGCCAGAAATATCCAAGCGAACGCCTAAAAAGCTTCCTCTCCGTGCAATCCAACCTTTCCATCCGCGTCTTCGGTGCTGCCCACGTGTCCGATCCGTACATCATGATAGGGCGAATAGCGGATAGATAGACGCGCAACTTGACTTCCTTCGCGATGGTGGTAGACCACAAACACTTGGTTAGAGAATTAAATGCAGACGTAGCTTTCGCACATCGTTGTCGAATATCCGCTGCATAACTACCATCGTTCATCAGCAAACAGCCCAAATAACAGGAATCGTCCACCAGTTCGATACGTTGTCCGTCCACACAAACTCCCGTTGAAGGCCTCTGAGAGACCCACATCTGCTTGCATTTCTCGGGACGAAGACGAAGTCCATAGGCTGCGGCATACTTCGAAACGAGGTTCACAATCCTTTGCAGTTTTGCGTTGTTTTCAGCGAATAACACAATGTCGCCAGCGTACTCCAGGTCGACAAGGGAGCGTCCTGATGGTGTAAGGATCACATCCGCAGGAAACTGTTCTGCAACTCTACGCATGATGTCATCAACGGCGAAGTTGAAAAGAAAAGGTCCTGCAACGGCTCCTTGCCTTACTCCTGTTTTTACCTCGAAAGCTGACGTAAATCCGACAGGTGTACGGAATGCTGCTGTTGTTCCTTTGTTCATGTCCTCGATTAACCGAACATACTTTTCCGGGACTCCTTCTGCTCGCAGAGCATTGAGCAATCGATCACGATGAGGAGAGTCGAACGCGGCTTCAAAGTCCAAAAAAGCACGCTGTAATGGCTTCGAATATCGCTGCCACGATTCAATTACTCTTCTCACGACGAACACTTGGTCGATGGTCGATCTTCCGGGTCGGAAACCGGCTTGCTTATCTCTGGTCGTTCCTTCACGATGTTTGACAAGTCGCTCGAGAATGATACGTTCTAAAACCTTGTACATGACACGAAGTAGAGAGATTCCTCTAAAATTCTTAGGATCCGTGACGGACAGCTTCTTGTGAAGAGGTACGATGATCGCATGTCTCCACAAATCGGGTATCCTTTCGCTCATCCATATGGTACGGATTGTGTTGGTCATTTCACGATTCCCAGACGGAGGAAGAGCTTTCAGCATTTCAGCAGTGATGTTGTCATCTCCACCTGCCTTTCCATTCTTCATTTTCCGGACACAATCCAAAACTTCAGACTCAGTCGGCGGTTCCTCACTGACATCGCAATCTGCTCTCTGAACATGCGGGAGCTCAGGTACTGATGGCGCTTGACGATTCAGTAGTGAACTGAAGTAACCCTTCCATATTGGCAGCGTCGCATCACCAACTGCAACTCCATTGGTAGTGTTCAAGACAGGAGAACATCTCTTCATCTTCCCGCTATACTGTCGCAGCAAC
Source organism: Aplectana chamaeleonis (assembly GCA_029168955.1). Classification (NCBI taxonomy): domain Eukaryota; kingdom Metazoa; phylum Nematoda; class Chromadorea; order Rhabditida; family Cosmocercidae; genus Aplectana; species Aplectana chamaeleonis. Next base: position 271,124 of record JAPDOI010000592.1, read on the forward strand.
GTGTAGGCTTTCTTCGGATTCTTTCGGATTTCTTTCTTCGGAACCCAAGTCTTCTCGAACTCCTTAGCTCTACACGTCCACTCTCGTTCGCGGTCACTTTGAAGCTGCCGACGCAACTTCCTCCTCAGACGCTTCTCCTCCACGAAGTTTCCTGCAGTTCGGAGAGCACATACTCTGTTGTAGGTAGATGTTGTTTCTTCTGAGACGTAGGCGAACTTCTTCTTAGGCTGTACAACCGGGAGTGCCTCTTTCGAAGCGTCCTGGATGCACTTGACAAAAGAATCCGCGTCGCAAAGTTTCTTCTTAGTCCGTACTCCGATGTGAATAGAAACGCGTTGTCGAAAATTCCTCCTGCACTCTTCATCTCTGAGACTTGTTATGTCAATCCTCTGGAGAAGCTGAGCCTCTCGCTTCCTCTTATGAATCCTCGCAGTGAAGTTCAACAGAACAGGACGGTGATCCGAATCGAATGCGACATCCCACACAGCTCTAGATCTTCGAATGTCCGATACTGGAATATTCCTCGTCAGAACATAGTCGAGCTGTGGTTTCAAAGTTGTCATCTTCCGCTCCCGCTGCTCTTCTGGAGATAGCTGGGTTGATCCCTGCCACGTAAGCTGATGGCGGCGATAATTCCTCTTGAATGTCGATGCAATAATCAGACCACTGCGTTCACAAAAGTCGACAAGGCGGTAGCCATTGTCCGATGTTTGCTCCACTGGGTAGAACCATTTACCGAGTACTTCGGATTCCTGATCAAGTCCCATCTTCGCATTTGCGTCAATCCCCACGACAGCAGCATGTTGACAAGGTATCCTGGCCAGCAACTATTGAGTTCTTCATAAAACGCATCCTTCGAATTGTCCTCGGCGGTTTCAGAGGGCTCATGAGCACTCACCATCCACAGATTGAATCCTCTGTGATCCCGTAGTCGTACGAATGCATTCCGGCACGACGTTGAGCCAAACTCCTTGACCATACCAATGAAATCCTTCCTCACAGCTTTTAGACAGCCTCCCACTCTCCTATCGTCAGCGTTACCGCAGTAGGCAGTGTATTCTCCGACGTTGATGACGGGTCTATCCTTGAGGCGGGTTTTCTGCAAAGCAGCAAACGGTGCATGGAAATAGCTCAGAAGTTTTTTGGATATCACTCGACAGCGATCGACAGTTCAGGTGGCGAAATTGTGGCTTGTGGCCAAAGACTCCATGAATTCCTTAGGTACGGATCCTAAGGTGTTATAGACCGGAGGCCTTAGTGTGCCGGACGGCGACACCTTTATGCAATGTATGGGATATTTTAATATTATTATTATTATTATTATTATTATTATTATTATTATTATTATTAATATTATTATTATTATCATTATTATTATTATTATTATTATTATTATTATTATTATTATTATTATTATTATTATTATTATTATTATTATTATTATTATTATTATTATTATTATTATTATTATTATTATTATTACTAGCGAGACCTAGCGAAGTTTTCGCTCGAGGAAATTTTCACGTGTGCTAGCTTCCTGAGGCAGATTATTCTGACAAAACGGTGTTGACTGCCTTCCGTCTATCCGAAAGTTGCCGTCCGTATGAACTCTCCTGAGCAGAGCAGGCTGCCGCACATTTACAGCAGGGCATCGGGTATGAAAATGTGGGATTAAAAAGCAAAACATAAGAAGCCAGCGGTAGATCGTCGGTGGCTACCGGCATCTTATTTACGACCCCTTCCGTCTGTAATGTACCCAAGCTATTATTCTCGCTTTACCATCCCTGTCATGTTAAGAAAAAAACACTCGCATTTTAGATGTGGTTTCCCTTGTTAACCAACACCATGCCTTTGTTCTCAATAAATGAAATATGTCCGTGGATGTTTATGTTTTTGTGAAGCAGATTTTGATAAGCTCAGACTTTCAACAAATATAAAACTGGTTTATGGAAGTTAGTCAATCAAAATGACTGAGCGGTTGTATTGAGTGACGAACAGAGATGATGCGGAAGTGGAGCTGCTGCTTGTTTCTTCAGACTGGCGAGGAAGTGTCTCCAGAGTTTCGCGTACTCCTCAAAACGCGTCGCACGCTTCTCAAGATATGTACATGATTTCCTATCTGTTTTCTTCGCTACACAAAGGCGAAGATTTTGCATGAAAAATTGACAAAATCTCGCTGTTTCAATTCTACTTTCTTCATGACGTCCTGCACACTTCCACTGCGGCCCTGCTAACTTTCTATGACGTCCTGCACATTCCCACCTGGGTCCTGAACACATTTCACGGCAAACTGCACACCCCTACTGGGGTATTGCACCCATTCCATGACGTCCTGCACATTCTTACTGGGGACCTGCGCATTTTCTATGATGTCCTGCACACTCCCACTGGGCTCTTGCACACTTGATACGACGTTCTGCACACTTCCACTGTGGCCTTGCACACTTTCTATGACGTCCTGCACACTCCCATACGGGTCCTGCACACTCCCACTGCGGTCCTGCACACTTTCTACGACATCTTGCACACTCCCATTTGGGTCCTGCAGACTCCCACTGGGGTCCTGCACACTTTCTAATACGTCCTGCACACTCCCATGTGGGTCCTGCACACTCCCACTGGGGTTCTGCACATTTTCTATGACGTCCTGCACACTCCCACACGGGGTCCTGCACACTTTCTATGACGTCCTGCACACTCTCATTTCGGTCCTGCACACTCCCACAGGGGTCCTGCACACTTTGTACGACGTTCTGCACACTCTCACTGTGGTCCTGCACACTTTTTACGACGTCCTGCACACTCTCACCGGGATCCTGTACACTTTTTATGACGTCCTGTACACTCCTATTTGGGTCCCGCACACTTTCTTTGAAGTCCTACACACTCCCACTGGGGTCCTGCACACTTTCTATGACGTCCTGTACACTCCTATATGGGTCCTGCACACTTCCACTGAGGTCCTGCACACTATCGATAACGTCCTGCACACTCCTCAAACCCTGGCGGTTCTGAACGGCGCCATTACTAAATACCTGTCGCCTTGAATAGAGCTTAGCCTTTCTAGCGCTAGACGACTCACAGAAGTTTTCATGACCCAGGGCCAAAAGTGCGCCCCACTGACAAACTCGGTTGCCCCGAGGCGCGGAATCGGAGATTCAGGCTGATTTTTTGGTAATCGATGAGTGTCCCTTCTACCCGAATGTTGGTACCATTTCATCCCTGTTTTGATCGGCCATTCCGGCGATCCGTGGGAAAACGCAATTACACGCACACACACACACATACAAACATCGGGACATAACTGCTTTAAGTATAAGGATTATTATTATTATTATTATTATTATTATTATTATTATTATTATTATTATTATTATTATTATTATTATTATTATTACTATTATTATTACTATTATTATTATTATTATTATTATTATTATTATTTTTATTGTTTTATTATTATTATATATTATTATTATTATTATTATTACTATTACTATTATTATTATTATTATTATTATTATTACTATTATTATTATTGTTATTATTATATATATATATATATATTATTATTATTATTATTATATATATTTTATTATATATATATATATATATTATTATTATTATTATTATTATTATTATTATTATTATTATTATTATTATTATTATTATTATTATTATTATTATTATTATTATTATTATTATTATTATTAATATTATTATTATTATTATTATTATTATTATTATTATTATTATTATTATTATTATTATTATTATTATTAATAGTATTATTTTTATTATTATTATTATTATTATTACTATTATTATTATTAATTTTAAAATTATTATTATTATTATTATTATTATTATTATTATTATTATTATCATTATTATTATTATTATTATTATTATTATTATTATTATTATTCCAATTTGAGAGGGTCCAATTTACCCCGAAAATGAGGTGAAATTACCTCGAAAAATGGGTGAGTTTACCTCGAGAATTTCACGAATTTGAAGGTCCACAGCGCAAGAAGCCCCGCCTTGTCCGCAACATGAACGTAATCTTCACCAAGGTCTGCGGTGAGCCACCCTCTGCGGACCGCGGCGTAACTCGCCCCCCCCCGCCGTGAGGATGACCACTGTATCCTCCCAGCAGCCAAAATTATGCTGGCCTCCGGAGAGTGCCCCGAAGTCACCTTTCAGGACCGGGCATCAGAATGCCGAATGAGGACTCTAGTGAGATGAGGCTGCTTTTATACCGGCTGTGCTCATAGTAAACACATCGAGACGTGATCAATCGTTTTATCATGTTTTCGCTGAGATGTTTTCACTTGTTTAGAAATTTCTGACATGCCAGCAACGGCGGTAATTTCACCCATTGCGCTGAGTGATATCCAGCCGCTCAACAACTGATATGCATTAACATGTTAGCGCTGGCGGTATTTTCACTCTATCTCCGCTCAGCAAATTCACCCTTTGCGCGGAGAAGCTTTGATGACGGCGCTGAAGGTGAATTTGATGCCCTATGATAACAGAGCGTGATAAAGGCCGCTTTCCCCGAAGCATCGAGTCTCGAATTGGCAGAGCAGTTTTTTAGGAGAAATGGAATGATGTTGTGATAATGCTTAATAGAATTCAAGACACGTTGAGCCTCAGGTCCATCAGGGACCGTATGCTCCGTGTGCGGAACTCAAATTGAAGTGCGCCAAGCGCTGTATAAAGTGGGCGGGACCGAACTTGGAGTAAACAGAGCGCCGGGAAACGTGGACGGGAACCGAGTGGGAGTGCGTAGAACGCCGGAAAAGTGGTCGGGAAGCTAGCGAGAGTGCACAGCGCGCCGGAAAAAATGGGCGGGACCCAACTGGGTGTAAACAGACCGCCGGGAAAAGCGGACGGGACCCGAGTGGGAGTGCGTAGAACGCCGAAAAAAGTGGTCGGGAAGCTAGTGAGAGTGTGCAAGGAGGAGGGTTGGCCCTTCCTGCCATTGGGGTTTCGACCGGGCCGTAGCTGCACCGACCAAATTTTCGCCCTGCGTCAGCTCCCGGAAGAAAGGATCCGTTGCGGTAAACGTGTTGTCATCGTGTTTATCGACTTCAAGTCAGCATTCGATTGCGTTTACTGGCCGGTTTTATGGAGATCACTTGAATGCGAACACATACCGATGAAGATAGTGAAGCTCTTTCAGAAAACATACAATGGATCAACTAGTTGCATTCGCATGTCTGAAGAATTTACGATCAACGCTGGTGTTCGTCAGGGGGATGTCATTTCACCGCTTCTTTTCAATACCGTGATCGATGCCATCATGAGAAAGGCCTTAGAAAACAGAAGATGCGTCCAGTAAGGTACCAATGATTACGTCACGGACTTGATGTTTGCGGATGATAGTGCTGTGTTCGCGGATACCGATGCTGAGGCGGCGTATTTAATTGGGAGCATAGCGTTGATTGCGAACTCATATGTCTTGCGAATCAATAAGGATAAGATAAAGGTCATGACATCAGATGGGTCGCACGCCTCTGTGCTCTTCGAAGGAGTTGAACTCCAGCAAGTGAAGGACTTCAAGTACCTAGGGTCAGTAGTGCAGGAGAAGAAAGTGGCAGCAACGACGGAGATCCACAGCAGAATAGGACAGGCTTCCACTGCTTTTGCTTCGCTTGGCTGGTGTCTGTGGAAAAAAGCCAACGTGTCGATGAAGACAAAGATTCGGCTCTTCCGTGCTTTGATAGTTCCTGTACTATTATACGGCTCGGAAACGTGGACGCTGCTCAAGTCGGACCTGGTGAAACTGGAGTCCTTTCAGATGCGATGCTTGCGCCAGATCCTCGGGATTACCCTTTGTGACCGCATAAACAACGAAATCATCAGGGAGCAATGTGACCACCAGCCCACGATCGAGGACCAAGTTCAGACCAGACGATTGCTGTGGTTGGGAGACGTTTGCAGGATGGACGCGGGTCGACTACCGTACAGCGTGCTATGGAAGAAACGTCCAGTGCAGTGGAAGATCCAACGAACGGCCCCTAAAAAGACATGGCTGAAACAAATCGAGGCTGATCTGAAGAAACAACGATGCAGTGTCCTTAATGCTAGATCTATTGCTACGAATCGTCCTGAATGGAAGCGTATCGTTCAGGCCGCTCGAACTCCCATGGCACCCACAGCAGTGTATTGGCTGAGAGGTCATCCCGCTCCGCCAGACGCCAGCTAACGGGATGAGGGAGTGAGAGTGAGTGAGAGTGCACAGCGCGCCGGAAAAAGTGGGCGGGACCCAACTGGAAGTGCACATAGCGCCGGAGAAAGCGTTCGGGACCCAACTGTGAGTGCGTAGAGCGCCAGAAAAAGTGGGCGCGACCGAACTGGGTGTAAACAGAGCGCCGGGAAAAGTGGACAGGACCCGAGTGGGAGTGCGTAGAACGCCGGAGAAAGTGGTCGGGAAGCTAGTGAGAGTGCACAGCGCGCCGGAAAAAGTGGGCGGGACTCAACTGGGAGTGCACAAAGCGAGACCCAAGTAGGAGTGCACAGCGCGCCGGTAAAAGTGGGCGGGACCCAACTGGGAGTCCACAGAGCTCCGGGAACTGTGGACGGGACCCAAGTGGGAGTGCACAGCGCGCCGGGAAAAGTAACGTGTGTCCTACAGTGCCGAGCAGGTGCGATGAGCAGAAAGGCCATGAACGGCCTGTTTTCGGGTCTAACCCAGACGCGAGGGGGTGACGGGGGGGGGCACCCAGGACTTACAGATAGAAACGAAGAAAAACTCTGATAAATGATGCCTATTAGTGCTATCAATCATTGTTTTTTGAAAGCTGTACATAAATACTTCGTTTGGTAGCCTTACCAGTCGGTGGTTCACTTTATTGTCTTGAATCGTGGGTGCCCCCCCCCGTCTAGGATAATGCCCTGTTTTCTTCTTCCTATCTCTGAAGGAAACCTTCGTTAGAATGAAATGAATTTATCTGACTGTTCTGCTTCGCTTCGAGAGGTTCATGATTTGGCATAAAAATATTTGTGAGAAACTTGTTAAAAGAAGTGAAATACTTGGTGCATTTGATTTGTCATGGGATTTAACAAAGGAGAAACACTAAAAGCTCGATGAACTGATGTACCACTGGTTTGGATGTGCGCTTTCTTACTAAAAATCGAGAAATTGAGTGTGGTTTTGAAAGGCCAAATCACGCGCGTTTTACTGAGCCCTGAAATAAATATATTCGTCAAAAATGAAATAGGGTGGGAGCCACAAAATAATATTTCAGGGAGCTCAGACTTGCAAACTTTAACAATGAGCAGTCAATTGTTCTCAGGGAGCGCGAGATTAGCCCTTTCAGAACCACACTCAATTTTTGGATTTTTAGTAAGAAAGCGCACATCCAAATCAGTGGTACATCATTTCATCGAGCTTTTAGTGTTTCTTCTGTGTTAAATCCCATGGCAAATCAAATGCACCAAGTATTTCACTTCTTTTAACGAGTTTCTCACAAATATTTTTATGCCAAATCATGACCCTCTCGAAGCGAAGCAAAACAGTCAGATAATAATTATTATTATTATTATTATTATTATTATTATTATTATTATTATTATTATTATTATTATTATTATTATTATTATTATCATTATTATTATTATTATTATTATTACTATTATTATTATTATTATTATTATTATTATTATTATTATTATTATTATTATTATTATTATTATTATTAATTTTATCTTTCATTCGTTTTCAATTCAATCCGTGAAAATATTTCGGCTGCTACTTTGAAAGTTATTACTAGAAGTTTTCGAGTAATACTCAAGAGAAATCAGGCATTATTTGCGAGAGAAGTCGAGTATCCTCATCCAAAACTGGCCGATCGCTCGGGAAGTTTTTTCCACCTTTGGAATAGTACAAATGATCTTAATTCCCGAATGAATGGGATGAATTCTCGAAAAAGATAATAATTTGCGCTTCCGAATGTTTCTTATATGTGAAAAAAGTGAATAGTTCCTGCACGCTAGACAAAGGATCATAAGAACCAGGTAGAAAAATCAGATTCATTTCAAGGCACGTTAGAAACCGCCTGACACCGAGATGTCGCGCCCCATTGCTAATCAGCGCTCCGCTGCTGTTGGCTTGTGGCCAGCAGCAGCCGAAATTATTTGCAACGCTAAGCGCAACTCCGTCTTTATTCCTACTTCTATCTTACAACTATTCAACTATTCCTTTTAACTGATGTTTCTTCCCTACATGAAATGTTCATTTTCTTACAGGTACGCTAGTTTTAATTAAGTTTTTATTCATTTATGAGAAGCATTTGCTTTTTTGCCTGACATAAGAAGGTAGCGTTTTTTATTGGAAATCGCGCATCAAGTGTTAGAACTTTTGGTCTTTGATCCGCATCTTAGTTGCGCGAGAGGGGAATGTCTGTTCTAACAGATAGTTTAAGTACTTATTTTGAACGACGGGTTTGTACCGATTTTGGGTCGAAGAAAAATAGTGTCGGAAAGAGCCTCCATTTCATTTCCCCAAGAAACAAATAAAATGAATCGAATCGGAAAAAAGCACCACACTATCGTGAAAATGAAAAGTGGAAAATTCAGATTTGGCAGACAAAGATTTTGAAAATTTCCTTTCAAAATTTCAAAAACTCGCGCACTAATATTTTGACGTCTGACAGCTTTTTTCGGCAATTTAGGATAGAAAAATGTCGTACGTTCGTGCCGTGGCAGTGTGGAGGAAAGAAGATCGCCTCCGTGCAAACCGACGTCAACCCCTCCGAGAAGAGGATTTTTGTCATGGGAGAGGTGCTGGTCGGCCGCAGCTCTCCTGAGGATTTTATTACAAAGGGCCGGCGTCGAGAGGAATCCAGGTCCAGCACAGAAGTATCCATGTGCCACCTGCGGCGAGGATGTTACCTGGCATAAAACAAGTGTCCAGTGCTTCGGATGCCAAAGGTGGGTGCACTTCTCCTGCTCGGGCCTCAGTTCTGTGAGGTATCATGACTCATCCTTTCGTTGTGTTCTGTGCTCCGCCCCCAGCAACTCTGATTCCTCATTCACCAACCGCCCCCTCTCTATTGTGGTGAGCGCGAAGCGCTCACCAGATTTGGCTTTGATTCGCCATCGCGCAACCCCTGACTTCAGTATCAGGGTCCAGAGTAAACGTAGGAAGACCGTTCTTTTTGCATTGAATATACTTCAGTAAGCTGAATAACTGTTCAAAAAATGGTCCGGAATGGTTACCTGAGATTCGAGAAAAATTGTCAAAACCACGTGAAATTGGTCGAAAAAAGGGTTCATCTCCTTTTTTTTATTCAGTTGGCGTTCACGATCTTGTTGGAACACTTATCGTTGAGCTAAGAAGCTCATTTTTGGCCAGAAAGCTGGTTATGATTGCACCTAGCTCCTGTCAAATTTTGCAGTTTGTAGCTCAATTTTTGTGGAACCTCAAAATCGAGGGTCAGGAAAGACAAAAACACGTAAACATGTTTTTATAAACCATCCGACGTTTAATCATTCGTAAAAATGAACTAATGAAGTAAACACCGTTACTGATAGGCTTTTGCTCAGGATTGAACGCTCCCTGAGACGGGGCAACGCTTCAATCCATACAGCGGGATCTCGGAAGTACTTTTTGGAACGCCGCACGGTGTGACTCACAGGTGTGCCACAGAACGCCGTAGATAGTGTGAGGGACCCCAGTAGGAGTGCGCCAGACGCCGTAGAAAGTGTGCGGGCCCCAAGTGGGAGTGCGCCGGACGCCGTAGAAAGTATGCGGGACCCAAATGGGTGTGCGCAGAACGTTGTAGAAAAATTAAGAACCCAAATGAGGGTGCGCGGGACGCCGTAGAAAATGTATGGGACCCAAATAGCAGTGCGTCGGACGCCGTAGAAAGTGTGTGGGATCCAAATGAGAGTGCGCCGGACACCGTAGAAAGTGTGTGGAACCCAAGCGGATCTGCGCCGGGCCCCGTATAAAATGTGCGGTACCCAAGTGGAAGTGCGCCGGACGCCACGGAAAGTTTGGGGGACCCAAATGGGTGTGCGCAGAACGCCGTAAAAAGTTAGTGGGACCCAAATGAGGGTGCGCGGGACGCCGTAGAAAGTGTGTGGGATCCAAAAATGAGAGTGCGCCGGACACCGAGGAAAGTGTGTGGGACCCAAGTGGAAGTGCGTCGGACGCCACAGAAAGTGTGTTGGACCCGAATAAGAGTGGTCGGACGCCATAGAAAGTGTGCGGGACCCAAATGGGTGTGCGCAGTACGCCGTAGAAAGTGTATGGGACCCAAATAACAGTGCGTCGGACGCCGTAGAAAGTGTGTGGGACCCAAATACAAGCACGCCCATGCCGATCATTTTTTTCGCAAGGCTACCGTAACCATTCTTGAACAAAACGTGATAACGAACGACGATAACATACGCTGATAACATGCGGGGTATAAAAAGGCAGAGGAGCGGTATGCATTCATTCACACACCGCTCTCTTCGAGAAGCCCCTGGGAAGTGGCTGAGGAGTTTGATATTGTGCGAACATGATTGTTAGCTAATACGATGTGCTCATATCCAAGCTGACGCATGAAAAATTTTTAAAGGAGGGTTACGGTAGCCCTGCGGAAAAAATGAAAAAAAAATGATGCTTGTGACCCAAATGGGTGTACGCAGAACGCCGTAGAAAGTGTGTGGGACAGATATGAGAGTGCGCCCTACGCCGTAGAAAGTGTGCGGGACATCAGTGGGAGTGTGCAGGATGTCACAAAAAGTGTGCAGGACATCAGTGGGAGTGTGCAGGATGTCATAGGAAGTGTGCAGGACATCAGTGGGAGTGTGCACGACATCATAGAAGGGGAGGGGGCAGGGCATCAGTGGGTTTACTTTGAATTAACACCATCAAGCATAAATCATGTTAGAAAGGGAACCTTCACGAAAAATAAATGAAATTCCTGAAAGTTTAGGTTCCTGGCAAAAGTAAAGATTTGGCATGGCCATTTTTTCGAAAAATTAGAAATATACTCAGTTAAAAGGGGAAGGTAAAGAAAAATGAAAAAAGGTTTTGAAATATTCCTGAGAACGATTTGGCCTAGAATGATTTGATTTTCGGGAAATGTAGTGAAATAGTTGAAAGTATGATTTAGCAGTCGAGTTTGGACCAACTATTTACAAGAGTTGTGCAAAGTGAGAGATCGCATTGATAAGCTTATCCGTAGAACATATCAAAGCAAAATCACGCGTGATAAGGCAAGCAGTAAACGCTCGTTCGGGAGCTGCAATGCCGCGGTCTTCACGTATTAAGTGAAGTAAAATCAACTGTTTGTTCCATATCACGCGTGATTTTGCTTTGATATGTTTTACGGATAAGCTCATACAATTCGATGTCTCGTTTTGCACAACTCGTATCAATAGTTGGTCCAAACTCGACTGCCAAATCATACTTTCAACTATTTCACTACATTTCCCGAAAATCAAATCATTCTAGGCCAAATCGTTCTCAGGAATATTTCAAAACCTTTTTTCATTTTTCTTTACCTTCCCCTTTTAACCGAGTATATTTCTAATTTTTCGAAAAAATGGCCATGCCAAATCTTTACTTTTGCCAGGAACCTAAACTTTCAGGAATTGTACATATAAATCTTAACGGCCTTCGTACCAAATTGTCTGAACTTTCACTCTTCGCACGTACTCATCATCCGGATGTTATTATGGTTCAAGAAACCAAGCTCTCTCCATCTACCACTTATCCCCAACCTAACATTCCGGGCTACACCGCCTATCACATGCCAAGGACAGCTCTTGGGGGCGGAGTGCCTACTTTCGTGCAATCTGCCTTACCTTCTCATATTATCCCTAATACTCCTAAGGACGGTACTCTCGAGTACATTCCTGTCCACCTCCCCCTCAAAACCCCTTTATCTCTATTTAACATCTATATTCCTACTTTATCATCTTGTCCCCCCTCTTATAATCCTATCCCCCTCCTTAAAGACAGTGTTCACGATAATCTTCGGGTAGGACTGAAATGACAAAAAATCGAGAAAAACGCCCCAGAAGAGCCCCAAATCCTTTACTCTCACCCCACCTTTTTACTCTCACTGGAACTGTTCGCTGCGACAATTAAATCTTTTGTGGGCCCGTCTTTTGGAATTCGCTACTCTCTATTGCTCTGTTCATTCCTTTGGACCCTAACTAATACTGTTTTACCTAAAATATTTCTCTGTTTTCGATTAACGCCATTTTTCACCGGTGACAACCACCGTGAACATGTTCATCCAATCGGACAACTAGTCCAGGCCAGAGAATATTGTCACTGAAATAAGGCGTTTTAGTGCGTTTCTCGCCGTTTCTTCGTAATTTTGGTAACATTTGGTGGCCAACGCATTGTTTTGAGTGGGAAACTCCGGAAAGAAAATCATCGTGAACACTGCCTTTAAGCAGTTGTACGACTGCTCCCTCTCCCCTTCAGCTGTCTTTGCGGTTGACTTCAATGCTCACACGTTCTGTTACGCTCTTGATTCTGACGCCAGAGGGGAAGATGTTGAAGAATGGGCTGAGGAGTGTGACCTGGTTATCCTCAATGATGACCAGCCCACTCGTCTCCCTGCCAACGGCCGACCTTCTAGCCCAGATATCTTTCTTGTGTCTTCCAATCTTTCTAATGCTTGCACATGGTCCACATCCACAACTCTCTCCAGTAATCACATTCCCGTCTTTGTCTATATTGATCTCTCTGACTCTCTTGCCCCTTACTCTGGTTTTCGTCATCATACTTATCTTAAAGGCAGTGTTCACGATAAAAGTCGGTTTTCTGTTTTTCCGCCTATCTTGAAAACGGTCCCATGCTGATTCCAATGATGTCCCTGGAATAGTACAAGACCCCCTGGAAACGGAGTTATGACCCCTGCAAATTTGGCAAGGGAAAATTGTGGACGAGTTTTCCGAGGTTTGTAACTCCCGTTTTTTGCAGCCGAGGTGTGCGAGCTGACCTGAGTGAAGAGAGACGTTGAGAATGAAGGGAAGAACGGGGCTTTTGATCGGGAACCATCGCTCATTTAACCACAAATTCAGTGGAACTGTTATAGGAAGTGGGCGGAGTGGCCCAATGAGTCGGCTGGCCCACGAGATTTTCACCCACTTACCGGCCGTTTTTCATCGCACTTCTGTTTTTTTTTCTTCTTATAGGGACCCAAAGCTTACGTTTTAGCCAAAAAAGGGGAAACTTTTTCTTCGTGAACATTGCCTTTAATTTAGGCCTAGCAGACTGGATCCTGTTCAGAGATGTTGCACTCCGCCTTGCGGTCGACTACCCATGGAAAGGTGATGCTCATCAGAAAGAGCGCCATCTAAAAAGTTCCATCCGCAAGGCCATGAAAGCAGCAATTCCTGAGGGTCGTGTCAAGACCTTTTTTTCAAATGTCAGCAGGGAAATACTGCAGAAGATAAGAACCAGAGATGGGAAGAGAGCCGCAGACCATCTAGACCCGGACATAGCTGTGCTGGATAATGAGATCAAGCAGGATCTGGATAAGAACAAGAAGGAATGCTGGGAGAAGTTCACTGAAATCTGATTTTCAAGGCGGACGGAACTACGACGTGGAAAGTGTTGAGGAAAATTTCCGGCAAGTCCGCTCCCCCGATGAGCTCCGCTATTGAGTTCGAGGAGAACATCTTCAAATCAGGGAAAGCGGCTGCTCACGCACTCGGCAAGAATTTTTTCATCACACGTACCAAGCGAGGCGTGCAAAACAGAGTCACGGTTAGAGAGCTGAGCCGGTTGCCGCTCATGAACGCATCTGAGGCCTTTACTCGCACACAAGTAGAGAAGGCTGTCAAAGAAATGCGGAATTCGAAGGCTATCGGACCTGACGGTATCTCCTCAGCCATCCTGAAGAAGCGTCCCACGGAACTTCTACCAATGCTTGCAGATATCGTTAACACTTCTTTCCGGATCTGCACTCTACCCCAAGCTTGGAAGACAGCCAATGTGATACCGTTGCCAAAGCCATGCAAGTCCCAAAGCACGGCAAAGGGCTTCCGACCAATAAGCCTGTTATCGCCCGTCGCTAAATTAGCTGAAAAGTTGATCGTGACGGACCTGGCTGATCAAAATGAGCGACAGCAGCATCAGCATGGGTTCAGGAAACTTCACTCTACTACTACTGCTCTATTGGAGATCGTGAGCTTTGCGGTCGATGGGTTCAACATGAGAAAGCCCCTGAGAACGGTGGCCGTCGCCCTCGACCTGAGCACAGCGTTTGACTCTGTTAACTTGGGACTGCTGTCCGAGAAACTGCTCAAGTCGTCGCTACCATCATGGCAAAAGCGATGAATTGCAGCGTTCACGGAAGGCCGCCGGGCTAAGGTTCTGTTCCAGAATCACGTATCCGATAGCATTCCAATAGCAGCCGGTGTTCCGCAAGGCGGAGTGTTGTCCCCTGCCCTATTCAGCCTGTATCTTGAGGACATTCCCGAGCCTCCCAATGATGTAAAGATTGTTATGTATGCCGACGACATCACCATCATGTGCCAGGACCGTGACCTGCAGATAGCCGCTAACAAGATCAGCGCCTATCTCGTCGAGTTGAAGCTCTTCCTCGATAAAATGATGCTCACAGTCTCTGCCGCAAAATCCTCTGTTTCAGTGTTCACAACAAACACCAAGGGACACAGTGCCCATCCAGATGTCAAATGGGATGGTGACCTGTTGCCAGCAGCAAATTTCCCCAAGCTGCTTCGCCTTATTCTTGATCCGTCACTGAAGTTCCACAAAAACGCGGAACAGAAACAAAGAGTCGTCAAGGCTAGGCTTAATATCTTGAGAGCTCTCGGAGGAACATCATGGGGAAGCAGCCGAGAGACTATAATGAGAACCTACAGAGCAATACTTTAGCCGGCTCTGGAATATGCGGCACCAGTGTGGCAGCACCTGGTGTCTGACAGCTCCTGGAATAAGCTGCAGCGTGTACAGAATGCTGCGCTTAGAATTGCCACCGGTTGTGCAAGGAGCTCCCCGGTGGAGCATCTTCACGCGGAGGCCTGCATATTGCCGGTCAAGGAGCATTGTGAACTCCAGGCACAGCAGATTCATATTAATGTTCTGAGTCAGCCGAATCATCAGTCAAAGAGAATCATGAAGCCCATAAGAGAGAGGTCGATTAGGACGCCGTTCGCCGATGCTCCTCGTAAAGTTGATGCACAGAGATGGGCCGACTCCAACATGGAAAGGCTTCGTCTTTTGCGTGAGGAGCACACCCAGTTTGTTCGAGGATATCTAGCGAAGGCGGCTGTGAACCCTATCTTGGGAACAGTGCCGCCTCGGGTTTGCGAGTCCGAGTCTCATCTCGGCAGACGAGCCAGATGTGCTCTTGCATCGCTGCGCTGTGGTCACTCTATTCTGCTCATGTCTTACGTCAACAAGATCGACAGCAGCCGACCAGACGCATGCCCGGACTGTGGTGCTCCCGGACACGACACGGCGCACTTGTTCATGTGCCCGAAGAGACCTACCTCCTTAACCACAATGGACCTCTGGACGAATCCTGTGAAGGCCGCCCAGTTCCTCAACCTATGACAAAAACCATTTTGAGGCTGCAGAAGAAGAAGAAGGATAGAAAAATTGATAAAGGGGAAGCGGGTCTTGAAATAAAATGGAGGTTATGAAATCGTTTGATACTTTATTGCAACAATTGTTACAATACAATAATAATAGCTTGAAATTTTTATTGTCAAACGAGGCTCCGAAATCTGCAAAAGTTCACGAAAGTTTCCGAGAAAAAAGGGTCCCAAAAAATTGTGAAACTTCCTTCTTGGACTTTTGATCTGGTGAGCTTTTGGTGCATAGCACGTTTTGCACGTTTTGCGAACTTTTGCAGATCTTGTAGCCTCTTTAGACAAGAAAATTTCAATCTACAATGAGGCTCCGCGATATCAGTATTCTGCCAAATAAAGGGCTCTGCAGAGTGGCACCGCGGCGAGATTCGCTGCGACAGGGCAATGATGAGCAATGGGGGGCTCCACGTAGCGGGCGACACCGGCGACATGTCGGGCGAGGCTGGCGACGTGGTGTCTTCGCCGCCGCCACACGAGCGACGCCCGCAGCGGCGCCGCCAGCGAACAGCGGCAAGAAATGGTCAGGACCGATTCCGCCACCGGCGAGGAGTGCCGCTGTCGATCAATTCAATTTCTTTTTCTTTGTTATTTCGTGCATTCGATCGCCTCACCACATTCTGCCTGGATTTCATTGAAAGCGAAAAAAATTACTGGTGAATGCTCGAAAAATTTATAGTATTCTAGATTTATCACAGTTTCAATGCCTTATAGGTTCTCTATTTTTATTCTAATGCGATCTTTCTACATAGCTGTACATCTTTGCGATCGTAACAAATTGAAGTCTGTTTGCGGTGTCACGGGAAAAATATGCTGGACAGCACATTTTTTTACTTACTTTCAGTTCTCTGTTTTCCTCTCTTTTTGTTTACTTTTCACGAAAAGTAGACTGCCATTCCTGAAACACTTATAACACCCAAGTGCAATAAAAACAGGTTACAGGAATTTTTGACGTCGAATAAGGGAGATTGTACGCAATGGAAGAACAACGTGGCCGGCGGCGACATCGCGGCAATTCTGCGAGGTCTTGGTGCCCAACGCTGAGGGAATAATGCTAACCGGACACCCACTTGGCGCGACGTGATTACGGACCCCGCACACAATCTCACGCCTAGTGGTATTTTTGGCACTGCAGTGCACTTTTCGTCGTTGCGAAGGATTTTAGAGATATTCTTCTCAATCTGGGAAGAAGATTTTAAAATATAAGAATTGGAAACACTCGAATTAACAAGAACATTCACGTTTATAGACTTGTATCTATTTCTACTGCTGTAAATTTATTGATGATTTCTCTACGAGCTGGGCGAATAGTAGCACACTTTATTAACAGTTTATGAAAATAAGCCAAATGAACGATGAATTACTTTTCCTACGAAGGAAATGATTAAACTGACTAGGGAAGTGTTTAGAGTGGTAAACGCATCTGCGAAAACGACCAGTATCGTTAGTATCTCTTCTGGCTCAATAGTAAAAATGAGCAGTATCCCGCCCCGAGCTGCAGGTTCAAAAAAGTTATGAGCATTTTTCAAGCTTCGCGAAAAGGCAAGGGTACCCTCTATAAGACGTCGTAATTCGCATCATTCGAGGCGCGAGCGGCGCGCGCGATGCCTCAGCCTCCGTCTACCCTCCGCTCTCTCATTGTCCCTAACCTCCGCTCCGAACCAGCACGCGTAGGAACCAAGTGAATTTCGCCGTTTTGTAGCCTGTACCTGTACCACCACACATTTCTTGGGAGTTTCAAAAAATTCCGAAATTAGCCCAAAACTTGTATGGAGTGGTGGTAATCTAGGGTGGTGAACACGAATCTGGAGTCCATTTGTCGAGGTTTCGAGGCTTACTGTAGGTTACGGTAGGTAGCATGTCATTTAGGGGGCAAAAACTACCTCAGTATTTTGAAAATCGACAAACCTACGTTAAATTCTGTAAAAAAGGGGTCTCCCAAGCAGAAGTGGTTTGGTTAGCGTTACAAATGCTTCAACAAAAAGGGAACAATAGGAAAGCGGAAAGAGGAGAGTCTACAAAAAATGAACAATATCCTCCAAGAACTCTTTTCTTTTTCGAAACTTCCAAACAGCGGAAACAAACCGTTGTGGTTCTCTATGAGGAAGCGCTTTTGGCTCCATAAAGGACTTTGATTATGTGAGTGCCGATAAAATATGTATATATGCATGTAAACCTAATAGCTATCATTAAAAGGGGAGATGATGTTAAATTGTTTTAGGGAACCAGTCAATTCTTCCTCGTAAAATACCACAACGGTTTGTTTCCGCTGTTTGGAAGTTTCGAAAAGAAAAGAGTTCTTGGAGGATATTGTTCATTTTTGTAGACTCTCCTCTTTCCGCTTTCCTATTGTTCCCTTTGTTGAAGCATTTGTAACGCTAACCAAACCACTTCTGCTTGGGAGACCCCTTTTACAGAATTGTTCACTTTCTTGATATTACGCTGTAATATCCCATGCAAGAATTTCGAACAAAGACCTCTTCATCTCCCCACTGGATCAGTCCTCTTTCTGTGGTCACAAGAATCAATGACCCAAACTGTTGTAAAACTATCTCAGAAAAATCACTCGATGTGAAAAGCGCGCCCATGCCGATCACTTTTTCCGCAGGGCTACCGTAACCATTCTTGAACAAAACATGATAACGAATGTAAACACACGCTCATAACATGCGGGGTATAAAAGAGCGGAGGAGCGGTATGCATTCATTCACACACCGCTCTCCTCGAGAAGCCACTGGGGAGTGGCTGAGGAGGTCGAAATTGTGCAAACTAGTTTGTTGGCTATTGGGATGTGCTCATAACCATGCTGACACTTGGAAAAAATTTTAAGGAGGGTTACGGTAGCCCTGCGGAAAAAATGATTGGCATGAGCGCGCTTGTCTCGATGTGGCTGACAAGACCGATGTTCACATGATATTAGCTAAGAAATGAATGATATCCATGATATCGTTCCACATAATTCATTCATATTGATCGCGTCAGCCACATCTGGCTACACCGGGTGTTATTTGCACCTTCCATGTTTTTCATACGTATCGAACGGGTCGGCCACTGTGATTTTCTCAACCAACTCTGACAGGGACCTTAGGCCCCGGTTATAGTTGGTCGCCCAGACGTAGCCAGCCCGGTCGATAAACATGAAAGCCTGCTGGCCTACAGCCGGATGCAGAATCTGCCTGCAGTTCTTCGCTTTCAAATGAAACTAACTTAAAACCGGGACAGTCAGAAACTACCTTCCATTCCATCTGGACACTTTCACATCAGTGGAACAAAGCAGTTTTACATACTCATTATTTCGTTTCCGCCGCCCCATTCCTTCGCAGAACAGCCGCTTCGATTCCATGAATCTGATATGAAAAAGCTCTGCTGAGCTGCGAATGGAGATGGTTCTAACAATTTGTTTTTGAATTTGGATGCTAATAAGCAAGTACCATTTATTGCAGAAAAAATCAGTAGGCTGGTGGAGAAGGAAGAGGGAGCACTCAAAATGGGGTTGTGTGAATGACCTTACGAAACTGAAAATAAGCCTGGCAACATGACCTGACATGACTCACATAACATCTCAAACTTTCTGCTTGCTATGCTTGTCATCCTTACACTTTTACAGAAGTTTTGCAAGGTGTTCTCTCCTGCGCGAATTCCGGGGCATAATTTCTCGGATGGCTAGCATCGAGTCTGGGCTCCTGCTCACTCTACGGGGTGGTCTTCACAACTTTTCGGATGAGCAGAAACGGGTCCCGAACACCTGCCCACTATCCGGGTTTCCACGACGTCCCGATGACTTCATCAGAAGCTCGAAGCACTTTTCACGACGTCCCGATGACGTCATCAGAAGCCCGAAGCACTTTTGGGACTATCCTAGACGGGGAAGGGGTCACCCACGATTTTCCCATGAAAATGAATGGAAAACCTGATAAAAGATGTTTGATGCTGCTATCAATCATTGTTGTTGATGAAGTTCTGTAGAAATAGTTCGATTGATAGCGTTATAGATCGGTGGTTCATTCCATTTCTGACTTGAATCTTGAGTGCCCCCCCCCCGTCTAGGATAGTCCCGCACTTCTCATGATGTCCCGATGACGTCATCAGAAGCCCGAAGCACTCTTGGGACTATCCTAGACGGGGGGGCACCCACGACTTTCTCATGAAAATGAATGGAAACCTTGATAAAAGGTGCTTGATGCTGCTATCAGTCATTGTTGTTGATGAAGTTGTGTAGAAATACTTTGATTGATAGCGTTATAGATCGGTGGTTCATTCCATTTCTGACTTGAATCTTGAGTGCCCCCCCCCGTCTGGAGTAGGCCCGCACTTCTCACGATGTCCCGATGACGTCATCAGAAGCCCGAAGCACTCTTGGGACTATCCTAGACGGGGGGGGGCACCCACGACTTTCTCATGAAAATGAATGGAAACCTTGATAAAAGGTGCTTGATGCTGCTATCAGTCATTGTTGTTCATGAAGTTGTGTAGAAATACTTTGATTGATAGCGTTATAGATCGGTGGTTCATTCCATTTCTGACTTGAATCTTGAGTGCCCCCCCCCGTCTGGGGTAGGCCCGCACTTTTCACGACGTCCCAATGACGTCATCAGAAACTCGAGGTACCTTTTACGACGTCCCGATGACGTCATCAGAAGCCCGAAGCACTTTTCACGACGTCCCGATGACGTCATCAGAAGCCCGAAGCACTTTCACGACGTCCCGATGACGTCATCAGAAGCCCGAAGCACTTTTCACGACGTCCCGATGACGTCATCAGAAGCCCGAAGCACTTTCACGACGTCCCGATGACGTCATCAGAAGCCCGAAGCACTTTCACGACGTCCCGATGACGTCATCAGAAGCCCGAAGCACTTTTCACGACGTCCCGATGACGTCATAAGAAGCCCGAAGCACTTTTTACGACGTCCCGATGACGTCATCAGAAACCCGAAGCACTTTCACGACGTCCCGATGACGTCGTCAGAAGCACGAAGCACTTTTCACGACGTCCCGATGACGTCATCAGGAGCCCGAAGCACTTTTCACTACGTCCCGATGACGTCATCAGAAGCCCGAAGCACTTTCACGACGTCCCGATGACGTCATCAGAAGCCCGAAGCACTTTCACGACGTCCCGATGACGTCATAAGAAGCCCGAAGCACTTTTTACGACGTCCCGATGACGTCATCAGAAGCCCGAAGCACTTTCACGACGTCCCGATGACGTCATCAGAAGCCCGAAGCACTTTCACGACGTCCCGATGACGTCATCAGAAGCCCGAAGCACTTTTCACGACGTCCCGATGACGTCATCAGAAGCCCGAAGCACTTTCACGACGTCCCGATGACGTCATCAGAAGCCCGAAGCACTTTCACGACGTCCCGATGACGTCATCAGAAGCCCGAAGCACTTTTCACGACGTCCCGATGACGTCATCAGAAGCCCGAAGCACTTTCACGACGTCCCGATGACGTCATCAGAAGCCCGAAGCACTTTTCACGACGTCCCGATGACGTCATCAGAAGCCCGAAGCACTCTCACGACGTCCCGATGACGTCATCAGAAGCCCGAAGCACTTTTCACGACGTCCCGATGACGTCATCAGAAGCCCGAAGCACTTTCACGACGTCCCGATGACGTCATCAGAAGCCCGAAGCACTTTTCACGACGTCCCGATGACGTCATCAGAAGCCCGAAGCACTTTCACGACGTCCCAATGACGTCATCAAAAGCCCGGAAGCTCTTTTCACGACGTCCCGATGATGTCATCAGAAGCCCGAAGCACTTTCACGACGTCCCGATGACGTCATCAGAAGCCCGAAGCACTTTCACGACGTCCCGATGACGTCATCAGAAGCCCGAAGCACTTTTCACGACGTCCCCATGACGTCATCAGAAGCTTGAAGCACTTTCACGACGTCCCGATGACGTCATCAGAAGCCCGAAGCACTTTTCACGACGTCCCGATGACGTCATCAGAAGCCCGAAGCACTTTCACGACGTCCCGATGACGTCATCAGAAGCCCGAAGCACTTTTCGCGACGTCCCGATGACGTCATCAGAAGCCCGAAGCACTCTCACGACGTCCCGATGACGTCATCAGAAGCCCGAAGCACTTTCACGACGTCCCGATGACGTCATCAGAAGCCCGGAAGCACTTTCACGTCCCGATGACGTCACGACGTCCCGATGACGTCATCAGAAGCCCGAACCACTTTTCCCGACGTCCCGATGCCGCCAACAGAAGCCCGAAGCACTTTCACGACGTCCCGATGACGTCATCAGAAGCCCGAAGCACTTTCACGACGTCCCCATGATGTCATCAGAAGCCCGAAGCACTTTCACGACGTCCCGATGACGTCATCAGAAGCCCAAGCACTTTTCACGACGTCCCGATGACGTCATCAGCCCGAAGCACTTTTCGACGACGTCCGATGACGTCATCAGAAGCCCGAAGCACTTTCACGACGTCCCGATGACGTCATCAGAAGCCCGAAGCACTTTTCACGACGTCCCCATGACGTCATCAGAAGCCCGAAGCACTTTCACGACGTCCCGATGACGTCATCAGAAGCCCGAAGCACTTTTCATGACGTTCCGATAACGTCATCAGAAGCCCGAAGCACTCTCACGACGTCCCGATGACGTCATCAGAAGCCCGAAGCACTTTTCACGACGTCCCGATGACGTCATCAGAAGCCCGAAGCACTTTTCACGACGTCCCGATGACGTCATCAGAAGCCCGAAGCACTTTCACGACGTCCCGATGACGTCATCAGAAGCCCGAAGCACTTTCACGACGTCCCGATGACGTCATCAGAAGCCCGAAGCACTTTCACGACGTCCCGATGACGTCATCAGAAGCCCGAAGCACTTTCACGACGTTCCGATAACGTCATCAGAAGCCCGAAGCACTCTCACGACGTCCCGATGACGTCATCAGAAGCCCGAAGCACTTTCACGACGTCCCGATGACGTCATCAGAAGCCTGAAGCACTTTTCATGACGTTCCGATGACGTCATCAGAGGCCCGAAGCACTCTCACGACGTCCCGATGACGTCATCAGAAGCCCGAAGCACTTTTCACGACGTCCCGATGACGTCATCAGAAGCCCGAAGCACTTTCACGACGTCCCGATGACGTCATCAGAAGCCCGAAGCACTTTTCACGACGTCCCCATGACCTCATCAGAAGCCCGAAGCACTTTTCACGACGTCCCCATGACGTCATCAGAAGCCCGAAGCACTTTCACGACGTCCCGATGACGTCATCAGAAGCCCGAAGCACTTTTCATGACGTTCCGATGACGTCATCAGAAGCCCGAAGCACTCTCACGACGTCCCGATGACGTCATCAGAAGCCCGAAGCACTTTTCACGACGTCCCGATGACGTCATCAGAAGCCCGAAGCACTTTCACGACGTCCCGATGACGTCATCAGAAGCCCGAAGCACTTTTCACGACGTCCCCATGACGTCATCAGAAGCCCGAAGCACTTTCACGACGTCCCGATGACGTCATCAGAAGCCCGAAGCACTTTTCATGACGTTCCGATAACGTCATCAGAAGCCCGAAGCACTCTCACGACGTCCCGATGACGTCATCAGAAGCCCGAAGCACTTTTCACGACGTCCCGATGACGTCATCAGAATCCCCCCTCACCTACGAATCGGTTAATTACCAGCCTACGTACCTCCTACCAACTTACCTGTCTGCCAAGTTGATTGCCTGAGACCATTGGCAGTGGCTATTAGCAGTGAGGACTGAAAAGCGTGACGGCCCACGGCCTACGGCCCACGGCCTACGGCCTACGGCTCAACAGCCTACGGCGCACACCATGAAATTTTCTTAAGCTTTCGGGCTCACAACTTTGTTATTTGTGAAGCGATTTTGCTGAAATTCGGACAGCAGGTGTCTTCTGGACCCCTTCGCTTATATCCAGAAGGAAATCTTCAGAAATTTTGTTTCAAAGATTCTATAAACTATTTTATAAAATTCTAAGTGATCACAAGGCCTAGGCAAAACCAAACCTCTCCAGCCGCTTCGCGGCTGGAGCGATTCGTATTCTGCACACCGAATAACCCCCGTATACAAATTTTAAGTAAAATCTGAGATTTTGACCAAACTACCGTATACCCACCGTAATCTACCGTAATTTGCAGAAAATCGATAAACGGACTCCAGATTCGTACCGTAGCACTCGGGGAATCTCGAAAGTGGCGTTTTTCCCTCGAAAATTTCCCCGGTTGGGGAGCTTCGAACGGAATTAGCCGAAAACTTTGGAAAACCGACTAGTAAACCACAGATTCGTGATCAGCGCCCCAAAAAAACCCCTGGGGGAGTTATAAGTCCAAGTCTGGAACATTTCCCTAAAACGCTTCCAAAGCCCTCTAGTCGGTATAAATATGCGCCCAACCGAAAATCCGTACAAGTCCAAAACGCCTTCAGTCTGGACAAAGTATGGAAAATGCGACTTCTCCCTAATTTTGCTCAGGGAGGAGTTTTGGGCGCTGAACACATTCATAAGGTCCGTTTCCGAATTTTCGAAAGGATAATGCCCTTTTTGGAGGGTACAAAAAGCACAAAAAAACGACCTTCTTAGGCTTGTAACTCCTTGGAACCTGCAGATCGGGGCGGGATACTGTGCGGCCACTGAGATTTTAACGATACTAGTCGTTTTGGAAGATGCGTTTACCGCTCTAAACTCCTCCCTTGTGAGCCATAGCAAAAAAGTGTATAAGCGTGAATGTTTTTTGCCAATTCGAGTGTTTCCGAACACTCACCAAGAAGACAAGCCAAATGAACGATGGATCACGTTTTCTACGTAACAAACGAAAGAATTGAGCCTCAAAAAAGGAAACAAAAACAACCAGGTTTTAGCATATGGATCATACGCACCGTTTAGAAACCATAACTTAGTAAAAAAGGGGCAAAATAAAATGATGAAATAGTATAAATAGGAAAAAGTATGTAAACGTGAATGTTTTTTGTTAATTCGAGTGTTTCCAATTCTCATATTTGAAAATCTTCTACCCAGATTGAGAAGAATAACCCTAAAATCCTCGGCTACGACGGAAACTGCATTACCACCTCTCCCAGTGCCAAAAATACCACTAGACGTGAGATTGTGTGCGGGGTCCGTAATCACGTCGCGCCAAGTGGGTGTCTGGTTAGCATTATTCACGCTGAGGCAGGTTTTGATCCCACCCCAAACCTCTCGCTTGGCGGCGTGCCACCTGTCGCTGCAACTCTGCAGAGCCCTTAATAATAGCACTATTTTTTTTCATTATTTGTTGATATTCGAAACGCCCGTGGTCTTCTCACAACATCTGCGTTTTTTTGAAGTTGCGCACAGTGTTCCAGAAATTTCACCGTCCCGGTCGCTCAGAAGGAAGTAATTTTCTCCTTTAGATAGCGGGATTGTTTTTTCATGCGCTTCATATTTTATTCATTTTCGGGTGAATGAAGTTTCTTTTCAACGCTAATTTTATGGACCTGAAATAGATGAAGAATGAATCGATCAAAAATCAACTAGAACAAAAACCTTCATTTCGAGCAAGTTGCAACTTGACGCCAAAACGTATTTCGGGCGCTATAGAAAAAAGCTACGAACCCATGCAGGGATGCGAAATAGGTTTTCCACACGTTACAAAGTATAAATGCTTGGATAAAGTTCTGGGAGCCGAGTTGCGACAATGATAGGGTATAAAGAGCAACTACCAAGCTTTTAGCTGAACTTTATTCCCTATTATCGCTGGAACTCGCAGCCCTCAGAACTCTATATGAACCCTGAATCCTTGCTTGAATGAACTTTTTTAGACGTTGGCAAGACTTCCTCTGTTTTTTTTTTTTCGCTTTGCTTTCGAAAACCTTGAGTGTTCACGATGAATATCGTTTTTCTGTTTTGCCGCCTATCTTGAAAACGGCCCCATGCTGATTCCAATGATGTCTCTGAAATCGTACAAGACCTTCTGGAAACGGAGTTACGGTTCCTCAAAAATTGAGCTAAGGAAACATGGTGGACGAGTTGTCCGAGGCTTGAAACTTCCGTCTTTTGCAGCCGATGTATGCAAGCTGACCTGAGTAAAGAGAGAAGCTGAGAGTAAAAGGAAGAAAGGAACTATTGATCGGAAACCATCGCTCATCTCACGATCTCGAGCATTCATTTGTTTACGTCGATGGGCGTGTGTTGCGCTTTTGGGGTTTGCCTTGCGCTCGAAGTGGCAACTTCGGGCTCTTTTGGAGCTTTTCCTGGCTCGTTTTCATGCGTTCTTTCGACGTCAACGTTACAGTGTGTCCCTCCACTACCCATTCCTGGTGGAAACTGAAACACATTTTTTATCGTGAACACTGCCTTTAAGCTTACAGTCCTTATCACAATGAAGTCCGCACATTGGCCAGAAATCTGTGCATGTTGAAACAGAGCGCTTTCTATCACAATAGAAACTGTTGAATTTTTTTTCGACTAGCAGTGATGTATTCATGTTTACTCGTTAAAATCTAGGTGAGTTTCGATGTCGTGTACATAATTTCTTGACTCTCATCCTCCTCTCAAGTTGAAATCCAACACGGTTGCGTCAGTTTGACATTTCATGGGTTTTGTCACTGTGGATTTGAAGTCGTGAGACACCAATGATTTGTTGAAGATGAACCAGTCCCCATCTGTAGTCTGCATTATCGCACCATGCCATTATCATGACTAAATTCTTTCTCTTCAGCTTTCTTTATCTTCTCTGCATGACTGTTTACATATGGTGATCGACGCGGAGTGGTCCCTCATGTAGGTATTTTCTGCCGATCACGAAGACTGCACGCCACATGCAGAGACACACAGAGACCCGGACTTCTCGGGGATACGTCTGCTTGTGAGCCAAACGCGGAAACGATAGGAATAATCAGGGAAACGTGGAGGGAGCTTCTGATCTGACGGTGCATCAATCAATATAAATCGCGGGTGCTTGCGGACCGACCGTGGATAAACCTTGATCAACCGCACGAACTTGTGCTCTGACCGCGTGACCTTCAGCACTGACGGTGGGGTCTTCTCGACCGACCGCGGTAGCTAGCGCACTGACCGTGGTTAAATTCGGACCAACCGCTGACATTCCGGACTGACAGCGGTGCTTTCTGGACTTACCGCGGGAGTTCGCGTACTGACCGCGGTAGCTTGAGTACTGACCGCGGGAGCTCGCGAACTGACGGCGGGAGCTCGCGGACTGACCGCGGGAGCTCACGGACTGATCGCGGGAGGTCGCGGACTGACCGCAAGAGCTCGCGGGAGCTCGCGGACTGACCGCGGGAGCTCGAGGACTGACCGCGGGGGCTTGCGGACTGACGGCGGGAGCTCGCGGACTGACCGCGGGAGCTCACGGACTGATCGCGGGAGCTCGCGGACTGACCGCAAAAGCTCGCGGGGGCTCGCGGACTGACCGCGGGAGCTTGCGGACTGACCGCAAGAGCTCGCGGGAGCTCGCGGACTGACCACGGGAGCTCGCGGACTGACCGCGAAAGCTTGCGGACTGACCGCGTGAGTTTGCGGACTGACCGCGAGCGGAAACCGGTTCGACCAACGCCCATCCCGGTGGCGGTCCGCTATTTGCGCGCGGTCAGGTAATCACTTTGTCCGAGTACCCCACCACTCGATTTTGTAAATTTTCTGGACTTTCAGAATGGGTGTTTTGACCAAATGCGGTGCACTATTAGAAGGCCCAATCGCCTTATATTCAATACCACTTTTCACATAAGGAAGAAGTCGGTGGATCTCAACTTGAAAACGAGAATGCCGCTCTACTCCGCCCGGCTTTTGAAACAGAGGAATTCATCGGTAAGGAGGCATGTCATGTGCAGGTAAATTGAGCTGTTTCTGTCGTAGACTCCCATTTGACAGTGCTCTCACTCTAGATTATTACATGTCATTCTGGATAGCTTTACTAAACCCTTACGATCATTATGCTAGGGGGACCGGAAAGTAATGTCGTTTCTGCGCATGTCAATACTTGATTGCTATTTATGGTATCAGCTCATTGTTTGGTTCTTAGGCGAGCCAAAGACAATGTGAAGTTACAGTGGCTTCTTTACTTGTAGACAACTGAATCACATTTCTTTAAGAGTTTTGGGTAAAGTGCCCTGGTAAATACCAGAAGAGGTACACATCCGGCATTGCATGCTTTTTGAGTTTCACAAGGAAAGTAATGCAACAGTTGCTAGCGAAAACATTTGCGACGTTGATTTAAACGCGTTGGACACTCTTCAATTCCAGAAGTGATTTTACAAGTTCAAGTCGGGTGGTTTTGATCTTTCCAACTCGTACCGATCAAGAAGACCATCAACGATAGACAACCACGAGCTAAGGGCTGAGCAGAGTGGCATCGCGCCATGCAGCGATGTCAGTCTGCTGAATCCTTCAAGTGCGGAAGTGAAAGAAAATCCGTGTCAGACAAATGAGGAGTTGTCGAAAAGTCCTAACCAACCTTGGTTGACCATCCTAGACATTTGAAGCAGATTAGGAAACTGAGCAGAGCAGTATGTGTTTGTAGTTAGCGTAAGAAAGCAACATTACTCTTCGGTCCCCTTGATATCATCATTCAGCCTTTCTCATCAGCATTCTGAACTTGTTTTCAAATTCAAAAAGAGTCCAATTCAAAGCGAGTCGTTCAAAAAAAGACAAAAATTACGCGAGTCTCGAAAACCTTCTGGCGCGCCTTCTGACGAAAATCCTTTCAGCGGTATTGTACCAGGTTGTTCAGTAAGTTTTGTCGTTCGATAAGAGAGGGCCTACCTGCTAGCCCAAAACTCTTCATATGAACGTATGTGAAGTTTGGTTTCAATCTGTCAATTCATTCTTTGTTTACAAGCCATTAAGTGTCGCCGTGTCACAGCAATGGAAAAAATTTAACATCGTGCAGTGACAAAATTCTCATTTTTGGAAGGTGTAGCACCACAAGAGATTCAAACGTGTGTAATGATTGTTCACCTACAATTAGAACAGTAGAAAGGTTGCTGAATTTAAACGTGGTTGTACAAGCCTTGAAGACGATCCACGTGAAGGACGTCCAAAAGGCGCATCAACACTAGAAATCATAACCAGGTCCGGTTGGATGAACATGCTCACGGTAGTTGTCACCGTTGAAAAATGGGGCTATCCAAAAATAGAAGAATATTTTGGGCAGAACAGTATTAGTTAGGTTCCGAAGGAAAGGACGGAGCAGTAGAGAGTAGAGAATGGCAAGGGACGGGTCCACAAAAGATTTCATTGTCACAACGAACAGTTCCAGTGAGAGTAAAGAAGCGGGGTGAGAGTAAGGGATTTCGTGCCCTTCTGGTGCGTTTTTCTCGGTTGCTTCGTCTTTTCGGTTCTACTCGTTGGCCAAACAATCGATTTAACGATTAATCTCAAAATCTTAGATTATCGTGAACACTGCCTTCAAGTGAAATTTTGGGTTTTAGAAAGCTGTGTGCTCAATTGGTGCCGCATTCGCTAAAAATGGAACAAAAACACATTCGAATGCGACTTTCTCTGCAAGATTTGGAGCGTTTTAAAAAGAATAAAGTGGATGTTGTGCGTCGATTCATCACTAGACTGAAGAGTGGTAAGAACCCTGTTGTTCGGCTTCGGAACGTGTTCATGTCCTGACATCGGCCAAGAAGGTTATGGCATCAGTTTTTTGGGATGCGAAAGGAATTTTGTTTGTAGATTACTTGCAAACTGGTGAAAAAATTGATTTTGAATATTATTGCAACCTTTTGGACCAGTTGAAGGAAAAATTCGTGAAAAAAGACCCGGTTTGCAGAAGAAAAAATACTTTTTCATCAGGACAATGCACCGTGTCACAAGAGGATTTTGACAATGGCTAAAATCCATGAATTGAAGTTCGAATCGTTGGAGCATCCACCGTATTCACCGGATTTGGCCCCCAGCGACTTCCATTTGTTTCCAGAACTCAAAAAATTCATGCGTGGAAAGCGTTTTTCATCAAATGAAGTGGTCATAACGGCTGTTGAAGCGTATTTTGCAGACCTTCCGGATTCTAACTTTGGGGATGGGATCCACAGATTGGAGGATCGTTGGAGCAAGTGTATTAAAGGCAGTGTTCACGAAGAAAAAGTTGCACGTTTTTTCGGCCCAAACGTAAGCTTTGGGTCCCTCTAGGAAAATTAGGAACGAAAAGGCGACGAAATACGGCCGTTAAGTGGGTGAAAATCTCGTGGGCCAGTCAACACTTTGGGCCACTCCGCCCACGTCCTATAACAGTTTCCTTGAATTCGTGGTGAGATGAGCGATGGTTTCCTATCAAAAGCCCCGTTCTTCCCTTCATTCTCAACGTCTCTCTTTACTCAGATCAGCTCGCACACACCAGCTGCAAAAAAACGGGAGTTACAAGCCTCGGACAACTCGTCCACAATGCTTCCTAGCTGAACATTGAGGGGCCATAACTCCGTTTCCAGGGGGTCTTGTACGATTCCAGGGACATCATTGAAATCAGCATGGGACCGTTTTCAAGATAGGCGGAAAGACAGAAAAACGACGTCTATCGTGAACACTGCCTTTAATGTTCAGGGGGATTATACTGAATAATAAAGTGTATTTTGAACCATAAAATTGTGTTTTTCTTATCGAACGACAAAACTTATTAAACAACCTGGCAGAATTGCAGCCTATAGGGGCCTACATAGTTCAAGTTGTGGCCTTGCGCAACGGACAGCGCTGGGTGATGCTATACTGACCACATTCGGCGACGAGGGCGACCGATGCGGCGTTAAGGGCGACGAGGGAAACCGCAGTGTTTGATGTCGTGACGGCCCTGCGTCACTGCCAGCAAGCGACAACCGACGCCGCGATGATAATGTTTCAAAGCCGTGTGAAGGATGACGCAGGACGACCACTAGCCGGTCGTTGCAACTCTACAGACAACTTAACTTTTAAGGACAAAAGTTTTGTGAACGGGTTTTGTCTTGCCTGTATTTCTCCTTATTCGCAGTCGCCGCAAGAGAGCGAGCCAGAATTACGAGGGAGAGGGTGATCGACAAGGCAGGGAAAATTAAAGCCCGACGAAAATTCATCCATCCATTCGGCAGCTACAGAGTTCTGAAATGAGGGCAAAGGGCGTGGTCTTTCGAAGTTTATCGGTGGTAGGGCCTCTGGTCTCAGTCAAAGTCTCGCTTATTTGGAGAAATTGAGATCTCGCACTTGCCACATGTATTTCATGCAAATTATCTTCTACACAGCCCCATAAAAATATCAAAGGTCATATCTGTGGGTGAAGTTCGCCTTTGGAATCTCCTGTTCAAGTTATCAACTTATTTTGTGTTGCGAAATACCCTCGATGCCCGAGCAGCTCGCAGCGAGGAGCTTGGCCTGCGTTACGGCTCGTTTTGATAAGAGTGAACGGGTGGCGGTGTGGTGTTCCGGCCCCATCCCGGGCACCTGGTGATCGATGCGCTGATGGCCATCATCATCGATTAGCAGGTGCCCGGGCTGGAACCGGAACACCACACGGCCACCCGTTCACCTCTTATCAAAACGAGCCGCAACGCAGGCCAAGCTCCTCCCTGCGAGCTGCTCGGGCATCGAGGGTATAGTGGAATGGCCGACATTCAAGTTTTCCATGATCATTCTAGTCGAAAAGCTCTCAGTGTCTTCCAAATGCCAGGATCTGACTCTCAAGTCTTCATAACTAATCTCTGCTCGAACACTGGTAAATGTCTCATGGGGATCCAAAAAGGACATTTTCTTTGCTTCGCAAAAAAGTAAGGATTTTTCAGGGTGTTCAGAATGCTTTTTCTAGAATAGGCTTAAAACTTTCAACAGGGGGTTATTTAGTACACTGGGCACGGATCCAGGTCCCTTCTGTCGCTACTCTGAGGACTACTGTAGGTCGCAGTAGGCATGCCTTTTAACTGGCATAACTTACCTTAAAGGCAGCGTTCAAGATGGTCATCCTTGTTGACTTTCCACAGTGAAATGATAGGCGAGAAGGATCCTAGGCTCCCAGTGTCGAAAGAACGGTAGAAAACGAGCCAGGAGCGGCGAAATAACGGCTGCAAACAAGCGTTTTGGTGCCCCAGACACGCCTGGTGCCCCAGATCCTCCCCTCAAAAAGAACAAATGAAGACTCGGATTATAGGAATGGTCATGTCAAGGAAGTGCTGATAAGTGAGCTGATCGCTTCATTGCACTAATAGGTATCATCCTTTTAGCGGTCAATTCCTCCGCGCTCAAAATCAACGTAAACAAGAGAGGGCCTATTTTGGCTCAAAAACCCGACTTTCGCGTCCTTTTTAAGCATGCCTTGCTATATAGGGCACCAGACCTTACGTAAACCGTCGAGATATCGGAAGCGAAATTTATCGTGAACACTGCCTTTACTATTTCGAAAATCGACAAGTCAAGCTCACAAACCGTAGTCGGCGTCGCAAATAACCACCACAGAGAATTTCCCAGTCAAATCTGAGACTTTGACCAAACTACCGTAGACCCAACCGCCCATGACGTAATTCAGGAAAAATCGATAGACAGACCCACTGGTTTGTGATACAGGCAGCATACACGCTCGTAAACGTCGTTGGGATAACAATGTTAATCGAACCGTATGGCTTGCAACATAATGCTTACGCATTTTGAAGTGTCAAAAACGACCCACAATGCCGCTACATGAGTTAGAAGTTGGCCCCGCCCTGTATTTTCACGCCATCTTCGCCGTCAGGGACGTGTGTGGTTCACTTGTTAGCAGTACCAACAGTACCGACGGTGAATATGACACAGCAACCTTGCGTTGCAGGAAAAGGGCAAATACAGGGGCGTGAAAATACAGGGCGGGGCAACTTCTAGCTCATGTAGCGGCATTGTGGGTCGTTTTTGACACTTCAAAATGCGAAGGCGTTGTAATCTGGGCCATCCCTCGGGGAGGCGTTCTATCGCCAATTCTGTTCGCTATCTATATCGCAAAGCTTCCCCTGTTCTTGGAAAGTACTGAAGTAGTTTGTAAACAATTTGCCGACGACGTGAAAATTTATAGGAAAATTCAGTCTGCTGGGGATGTTGAGAAGTTGCAAGCCGCTCTCGATAGGGTACAGGAATGGTCGAAAGTTTGGAGTTTACCGCTGGCTCCTGAGAAAACGGTCCACTTGCGGTTAGGAACTTCCAGTCTCCCCGTCACCTACATGCTTGATGGTCACTCTCTAACAACTGTTTCTAATGTTAGGGATCTTGGTTTTCAGTATGATGGTGAGCTTGACTTCTCTGCCCATTTTCGAGCTATTTCTAACAAAGCTTTTGTACGCACCTTCCATATTTTTAAAGGCTTATCGACTTGTGAAAAAAAACGTGTTGGCGCATGCATATAAAGTTTATGTTAGGCTTATCATGGAATCAGGTACTTCAGTATTCTGTCCATGCAAGAAGAAAGATATTCATCTTTTGGAAAAAGTACAAGATAATTTTACTCGTAAAGTTTTCTTGAGACGATATGGATTCTCATACACTAGAGTACCAGGGCCCATTAGGCGGAATCAGGAACTATCGTTGCATTCGCTGGAGTCTAGACGTAAGCAAAATGATGTGTGCATGGTTTTTAAAATGGCGAGTGAAATGGTGAGAACCGACAAATCGAAATTTTTTGGCTTCATGGCATCAAGAACACGGGGTAGTTCGGAGAAAATCTCTTATGGTGTACCAAAAACCAGTATTAGGTTGAGCAGCTTTACCTGTAAAGCTGGGTCAGCGTTTGCCTCTCTGAAACTCAATTTCCAAACTGTTCCCAATTCTTTTCTATCATTTAAGCGCAAGGCTTCAAATATTCTACTGTCTTGGTGAAATGTCACTTTGGTTTTCAGTGTTTGTCTTTGCTCTTCGCCTGTATATCATGCCTACCTTATGTAGCATAAATAAATAAATAAATAAATAAATACCATTCTATTTCCGTAGTTATCTCAATCACGTTTACGAGCGTGTATGCTGCCTTTTAATGCAGCAGAAACGCTCAAAAATGACATCGATTTTATAACATAAATCGAAGGTTTGGAGCTGGTATTATGGGGAACTAACGAAAAAAAAAACGAAAACTGTATACAAATAGAGAAATAAGGGTTGTTTTCGTTAACGGGTAAAAGTGGACGAGTTTGACCGCGCGTGAGGTAGCTAAGCCAATAGACTCTTACAGCCCGTACTAAAACAGACAACTCGTTGGAAGCATGAAAATCTAGCTAAAGCGACTGTATTCGAACGATCAGTCTGGACGAGCTTGTATTTGGGGGCGGGGTTGACGAAAATTTTCGACATGTATTGCTCAAGTCTAGTAGTTTTCACTCGTTTTTGACGCTTCTAACAGCGCGAGCCTTCTACTAGGGACCATACGACCCCAGTAACGTAGCTATGTAAACAACTTTTTCGAGCGTGTATGCTGCCTTTGAGCGGTTCAAATGATCCCTATGTTAAAGTTCTGGGGCGAAATTATCGTAGCAATCTGAAAACCGTCAAATGTCGCATTCGGGCTGCGAAAATCGCCCCCCCCCCCCGGTGGGAAGCTTTGGACCAAAATATCCGAAAACTCTGAAAGATCGGGCAAATGGGCCTCAGATTTTTGATCACCCCAAAAAAAAACCACCTCTGAGGCAAACGTTTTAATCCGGAACAAATTTCTAGAGTACCTCCTTTCTCTTCGCCAAGCTATGAAAATGCCATTTTCTGGAAATTTCCTGAAAATCTCTGAGGCATTCAGAAAGTTCTGAACACGGCCTATCGATACATAGGACTGCACCTACAACTTTCAGAACATGGTTTTCTAGGACGTCGGAGTGTAGGTAAAAGAAGCCCTAGTTAGGAACGAAGAGGGTCATCAAAGAACTGGTAACAGTTTCACGTAGGCCAAATATGTAAGTGACAAACGCTACTGCATAAAGTATCATCGTAATGGAAGCTCACCAAATAAGTAGGCTTTGGAGGTTTGGCTGAAGAACACATAAGGCTACATATTGTCCTGGACTTTTGGGGTGTAGGGGGTGGGCGCTCAGGATTCAAGACAGAAATTTAAATGAATGGCGGATGGAAACGATATCAATCGAAGTATTGGTATAGGATTCCTATGATTAATTCTTAAGTTACACTCCCCCCCCCGCTCCCTTTTAGTATAGCACCTAATGTCCGTCCGAAATACATTGTCCGCCCAAGCGGTCGGCGTGCGTGTCGAGCAGCTGTCGCGAATGCATTTTTGGACTCAGGAATCGATTAGCAGGAGTAATTGGGGGATGGTGAATAATATCACATTCAACTGTTTGCAAGCCATAGGAAAGCTCGTTCGAAATAATGTCTTGGCGGCGGCCGCTCCACACGCACGCCGAACAAATATGCGGGCAGTGTCATTCGGACAGACTTTATACGAGACCTCCAAACTTTTTCTCGCCTCTATGTCTGGTTCACACAGAAGAACAACCATTGCTGCTCATCTCCTCGGCTATAAGCTTAACAAGCACAATAAAATATGGTCGAGTAGACACTAATAGGTCTATTAGTCAGTCTGCAGGCGTTTGCAATAAGGTGGGAGCGAACGGGTAATCTCCATCTGCTAAAGCCAATGAACTAACCATTCTTCTCTGCCTTCTCCTCCGTCTTCATGGCTGAAATCTGTCCTGAAAGTGCTAAGAGGCAGCAGACATACAGCAGTAGATACCAAGACGTAGACGGCATGACAGGCGGCCAACGCATCGGTACGGAATCATTCGTTTATCGTTTATCAGATTGAAATTTGATACTGTACAAAGTTGCGAACGTGACAATGGTCCAATATAGTTTACGATGCCTTCTCCAGTAGCAAGTCGGGAAAAGGGCAAAGATCGGACACTGCGTACGCTGCAACTGCAGGCCTTGCGCTTTTTTCGAACGGCTAGCGCAGAGAAGTTTTCGATAATCTCGCGGATGAGGAAAACGTTGGCTTCAGAACCAGCGTCCACCAACAACTACAATACCGCTCATAGGATTTGGTCGGAAACGTTCAAAGAAGCATTTATGCTTCTTTTTCGTCCTTCTTGAATAGCTCACTTTAACCTCAACTTTGCGCGGAACTATGGTGGCATTCACGACCCTGGCGTACATGGCTACCCAATGGTATAGCCTTTGTGTGTGTGGGGGGGAGGGGGCATTTTGAAAACCCTGATTGCCAAACTTCTTTAATTCTCAACGGGCCGGGTGATGGTCGTAGTGTATTCCAACCGCAAGAGAGGCAGGGAAAATCCGTGTTTCTTCCAATCACGCGCTTGGCGCTTGGATCCGTTCGTCCAATCACGCGGGCCACTCATCCCCCGTTTTCTCGCCTCTCTCGCAGTTAAAATATCAGGTTGTCCGATAAGTTCTTGCCGTTTTTCTAAATTTTTTATAACTTTATTTTTAAACATAAAATAACAACAATTTAATCAATAATGTATTCTCCGTTGTTTGTTATGACTTGCTCCTGTGTGACTTATGACTTGTTATGTTATGTTATGTTATGACTTGCTCCTGTTATGTTATGACTGTTATGACTCGAAATTGCCACTTTTGAACTTCGCAAACCAATATCGAGCAGTTCTTTTAGCTATGGCACCCTCTCCGTATACGGCACAAATCTCTCTAGCAGCTTCCGTGGCTTTGGCACCTCGGTTAAACGCAAAAAGTAGATGGTGTCGAAAATGCTCGTTTTTGTCGACTTGACACTCCATTTAAATGCTCTAAAAATTAACAAAAACTAATCGAAACAAAAAAACCGAATAGACTTTCTTGTAGAGCGAAAAATTCTCTTTCGAATAACACAAAACATTGTACCAAAAAATTTCATTTCGATCGCTAATTTTTTAATTTAAAAAAACGGCAAGAACTTATCGGACAACCTATACATTACGACCCTCACCCCAACGGACCCTCACAAAAGCTACATATATCACTGGTATGCCCTCAAAGCCAGGATCATGGGTATCACAGTGGGTTCGCTCAATGTTAGTTCACTGTTTGGTGAACTTGGTCACAATTTGGGATTAAAAAACACAAATACAGGATTCCCCAAAAGTGTTTCCGTGGTGTTTGCCCGCAACACGGAAAAGCGAGCGCGGTGATTCTTTGCTATTTTGTTGTTTTAGTTGGTACATTAGAATCTTCTTCGTCTCTCAGCTAAGTTTCAGGCGATGCTGTGCTCTCAAAACGAACTGGTTATCGGTTAGGTTATCTGCAATCCTGAGCTTTACAAGCAACGACACACCATGCGAAACATATCCTATCAACGAGTTCTTGCAATAAACATTCAAGGAGCCATTTCCAGCAGAAAACTTGCTGGAACGGCGGTTACTGATGACCCTTGAATCCTCTAGCGAGGCTCTGCTCCTGCTCACAATGTTCAGGGAAGGTGTCGATGCGAGCTTTCGGTCTGATTGCTTGTGAGGTCTAGAAATCGAACTCACTAGACTTGTGCTCGCTCAATTCTTTTGTGTAGCCGTATATTAAAGGCAGCATACACGCTTGCAAACATGGTCGAGATATCAGCATAAATAGGCCTGCGCGGTCCCTACCATGTCGTGAACTACGTTTGAAGCGCTGTAAACCATCCAGGATGACAGTATTTGACCATCCCTGTCACGCACGCCCGTATTTTCACACCCCTTCGAGTAACAGAATGAAAAGTTAAACTTGAGAAAACATGTGATAATTGAGACTGATAGCACTATCAAAAGGGAGTGCACGAGAGAAACAGCTCGATTGACTTGAGTAAAACATGTCTACATACCGATTAATTCTCGTCCACGTTTGAGAATGCCGCTCTACTCCGGCTGGCTTTTGAAAATGGAGGATTTCATCAGCGTACAAACATGTAATATCCAGGTAAACCAAGCTATTTCTCTCGTGCACTCCCATTTGATAGTGCTATCACTCTCAATTATCACATGTTTTCTCGAGTTTAACTTTTCATTCTGTTACTCGAAGGGGTGTGAAAATACGGGCATGCGAGACATGATTGCTCAAATTATGTCATTCTGGATGATTTTCAGCCCTTCAAACGTCGTTGACGACATGGTAGGGGCCGTGCGGGCCTATTTATGCTGATATCTCGACCACGTTTGCGAGCGTGTATGCTGCCTTTAAAGGCAAGTGCGCTGCTACATGTAATGAACTTGGGACCCACCGAAAGTTGCTCTTGAGGAAAGGTAGGACGTTATGGACGAAGAGTGTCCTCTGGTTCCGAGTCAGATTTACTCTGTTCCCTCGCGTGCTTGTGCGGAGCGAGGGTGGAGATAGCGAGAAAGTGTGGGAAGAAGGATACGCAAGGTACGCGCGCCGACGAACGCGAAGAACGGAAATAAATCACCCTCGGAAACAGAGGATACTTGCGAACAACCTGTGAGGCGTTCGTAACTAGTGTTACTCGTTCTGAATATGGAGGTTTTGAACCATCTTTTAGCTTTGTCATCTCCTATTTTGACATAAACTTTAAAGGCAGTGTCCACAATAAATTTCGTCTTCAGTTTCCTGCCGGAAATCGAATGGCCGGGGTCTCATTGGAGCAGTAGGGGTGAAAGAACGAACAAAAATGAGCCCAAAAGAGCTTTAATCGGCTCCAAAATCCGCTCGCGCTAGCCCTTTCCGCTCGCCGTCGAGTTTTATGAGGAACAGCTTGGTCTGCTTCTTCATTAGCATTGGAGCTCGAGCGCGGCTGAGTTTCAGCATTGGAGCGCATCTGCACACGCTGTCAACTTCATGCTCATGCCCGCGCAACTCATCCACAGTTGAAATGTGGCTTTGAAAAAGAAGAGCTGATTTTGGATATTTCGCAGCTTTTTCCATGATTCTTTCTTCATTGATGAAACAGTCAGTCTCTATACCTTCGTTTTCTGGTGAAAACTCGAAAACGAATTTTATCGTGGACACTGTCTTTAAGTATTTTTTCTTGTCTGTTCCTTAAAAATTCTGCTCTTGTCACTACAGCATCTGCGCTGTTGTAGATTTGGGACAC
Source organism: Aplectana chamaeleonis (assembly GCA_029168955.1). Taxonomy (NCBI): domain Eukaryota; kingdom Metazoa; phylum Nematoda; class Chromadorea; order Rhabditida; family Cosmocercidae; genus Aplectana; species Aplectana chamaeleonis. Next base: position 309,659 of record JAPDOI010000592.1, read on the forward strand.
CCTGTATACAAACACCGAGATTTCCAATACCCTTAGCAAATCCTTTTTGGCCATCCTACTATATATATTTTGGTAAATTTGTGTGTGCGTGTGTGTGTGTATGTATGTATGTGTGCGTTTCTCTGTGTGTTTGTTTGACCGTTTATTCGGCTTGCCTTTCAAGGCGGGCAACCTAACGGGGATGTTCTCAGAAAGTGTGCAGGACGTCAGGGTAAGGGTACAGGACCTTAGAAGTGATGCGCACTACATCATAGGAAGGGTACGGGACCCTAATTGTAGTGCGCCAGACGCCGTAGGATGTGTGCGGGACCCAAGTGGGAGTGCGCCGAACGCGATAGAAAGTTTACAGGACCCAAGTGGGAGTGCGCAGGGCGCCGTAGAAAATGTACGGGACCCAAATGGTAGTGCGCTAGACGCCGTAGAATGTGTGCGGGACCCAAGTGGGAGAGCGCCGGACGCCAGAGAAAGTGTACGGGATCCAAGTGGGAGAGCGCCGAACGCTATAGAAAGTGTACGGGATTCAAGTGGTAGAGCGCCGGACGCCGTAGAAAGTGTGCGGGATTCAAGTGGGAGTGCGCAGGGCGCCGTAGGAAGTGGGCGGGTTTTACGTGGGAATGCGCAGGACGTCGTAGAAAGTGTGCGGGATCCAAGTGGGAGTGCGCCGGACGCCGTAGAAAGTGTGTGCGGGACCCCAGTGAGAGTGCGCCGGACGCCGTAGAAAGTGTGCGGGACCCGAGTGAGAGTGTGCCGGACGCCATAGAAAGTGTGCGGGACCCGAGTGAGAGTGCGCAGGACGCCGTATAAAGTAAGCGCGACCCAAGTGGAAGTGCGCCGAACGCCGTAGAAAGTGTGCGAGACCCAAGTGGGAGTGCCCCGGACGCCATAGAACGTGTGCGAAATCCAAGTGGGAGAGCGCCGCACGCCATAGAAAGTGTGCGGGATCCAAGTGGTAGAGCGCCGGACGCCGTAGAAAGTGTGCGGGATCCAAGTGGGAGTGCGCAGGGCGCCGTATAAAGTGTGCGGGATCCGAGTGGGAGTTCGCAGGACGCCGTATAAAGTGTGCGGGACCCAAGTGGGAGTGCGCTGAACGCCGTAGGAAGTGTGCGGGACCCAAGTGGGAGTGCGCTGAACGCCGTAGGAAGTGTGCGGGACCCAAGTGGGAGTGCGCTGAACGCCGTAGGAAGTGTGCGGGACCCAAGTGGGAGTGCGCAGGGCGCCGTAGGAAGTGGGCGGGTTTCAAGTGGGAGTGCGCAGGACGCCGTATAAAGTGTGCGGGACCCGAGTGAGAGTGCGCCGGACGCCGTAGAAAGTGTGCAGGACCCGAGTGAGAGTGTGCCGGACGCCATAGAAAGTGTGCGGGACCCGAGTGAGAGTGCGCAGGACGCCGTATAATGTGTGCGGGACCCAAGTGGGAGGGCGCCGGACGCCGTAGAAAGTGTGCGGGACCCGAGTGAGAGTGCGCCGGACGCCGTAGAAAGTGTGCGGGACCCGAGTGAGAGTGCGCCGGACGCCGTAGAAAGTGTGCGGGACCCGAGTGAGAGTGCGCCGGACGCCGTATAATGTGTGCGGGACCCAAGTGGGAGGGCGCCGGACGCCGTAGAAAGTGTGCGGGACCCGAGTGAGAGTGCGCCGGACGCCGTAGTAAGTGTGCGGGACCCGAGTGAGAGTGCGCCGGACGCCGTAGAAAGTGTGCGGGACCCGAGTGAGAGTGCGCCGGACGCCGTAGAAAGTGTGCGGAACCCGAGTGAGAGTGCGCCGGCCGCCGCAGAAAGTGTGCGGGACCCAAGTGGGAGTGCGCAGGACGCCGTATAATGTGTGCGGGACCCAAGTGGGAGGGCGCCGGACGCCGTAGAAAGTGTGCGGGACCCGAGTGAGAGTGCGCCGGACGCCGTAGAAAGTGTGCGGGACCCGAGTGAGAGTGCGCCGGACGCCGTAGAAAGTGTGCGGGACCTGAGTGAGAGTGCGCCGGACGCCGTAGAAAGGGTGCGGGACCCGAGTGAGAGTGCGCCGGACGCCGTAGAAAGTGTGCGGGACCCGAGTGAGAGTGCGCCGGACGCCGTAGAAAGTGGGCGGGATCTAAGTGGGAGTGCGCAGGACGTCGTATAAAGTGTGTGCGGGACCCCAGTGAGAGTGCGCCGGACGCCGTAGAAAGTGTGCGGGACCCGAGTGAGAGTGCGCCGGACGCCGTAGAAAGTGTGCGGGAACCAAGTGCGGAGAGCGCCGGTCGCCGTAGAAAGTGTGCGGGACCCAAGTGGGAGTGCTAGGGGCGCCGCATAAAATGTGTGAGACCCGAGGGAGATCGCGCTATAGGAAGTGTGTGAGACCCAAAAGGAAGCGTTGGACGCCGCAGAAAACGTGTGAGACTCAAGAGAGAGAGAGCGCATTACTTCAGAATCACTATGTGCGTCTAAAAGAGAGCGTACACCACTCCTTTCTTCAGGTCCCCTACCCTTCACCACTCAATTCAACTGCTTAGCTGTTTATATGCACTAACTTTTCTAAATCGGGTTTATATACGATGAAAATAAGAGTTAATCAAAATCTGCATCCATGAGGCCCCGGTCATAGTTGGATGAGCCGACGCCTCCAGCCCGGTCGATACACACAGAATGCATTGGAAATGGGATGCAAAAATCACTCGGTGTATCCCCGCACCCCCAACACCCCCGCACCCCCAACACCCCCGCACCCCGGTCGATACGTATGAACAACATGGTGAGGTGAAGCTGAGAAAATCACTCGGTGTATCCCCGCTCCCCCGCACCCCCAACACCCCCCGCACCCCCAACACCACCCCGGTCGATACGTATGTTTAAAATGATGGAGTGAGGTTGAGAAAATCACTCAATGTATCCGACGCGGTCGATATCCATGCAATACGTGGATGAGAAAATCACCGGGTGGGCGGGTCGAAGATAAAACATTGCGTATCACTAGAAAGCTAACCTTACTGCTACCTCCGTGACTTCACCATACTCGCCTTCACTATTTCTCTGAACAGGTGCAATCCTGTTGGCCACGTAATCATCGTCATATCTAGTTGGATGCATCGAGTGATTTTCTCAACCTCACTCCATCATTTTAAACATACGTATCGACCGGGGTGGTGTTGGGGGTGTTGGGGGTGCGGGGGTGTTGGGGGTGCGGGGGATGCAGATGCAAATAGCACCAACTATGACCGGGGCCTGAAACACAAACATCATTCTACTTCATTTGGCAATAAAAGTAGCAGGGGGTCGGTTGATCATGAAAACGTTTAGTAAATTCCAAACAGCGGTTGTCCTTATCATGACAAAAATTAAGATAAATCAGAGGCCAGTTCAGGATCTTATAAAACGGAAGAACGACCGGTGTGTCACGTTCAGGGATGAGCGGAGTAAAAATATGAAATTTCGGAAATCGGTTTTCGGGTTTCGGAACAAAACTTTTTTCTCGGGTTTCGGAAATCGGGCGCGAAACGCCTCAAAATGCGCGAAACTGCGGGTTTCGGAACGCGAAACGCGGAACTCCGCTCATCCCTGGTCACGTTACAGATAAGGAGGTAAACAGGCGTAGCAAGGTTTGGAATGCTTTGTGATTTCCCATGGTTTAAGTGTTGTCGCCTAAACCAGCTTATGGGCCGGCGCAGGAAGAAAGAAAGCACCGAGTTATTTGCCTTATACCCAATATGCCGGCGAAGCCGGCAAATGGGCCGGCACAGCCGGGCCCCAGCGGCAGAGGCCGGCGTCAGCCGGCCGACGCCGCTGGTAAGCAATATGTAGCACTTCAGTAAGAAGTAAAACTGTCGTTGGCAAGAATAGCCCCTGATAGTCAGTTGAGCTGCGTAGAAGAGTTCTTGAGCAGGTGTTGACTGAGAACATTCCACGCATCCAGGGTAAAATTGAAAAAAAACGCTCGGTTTTGTTCAACTAACTTCTGATCTCTTAACAAAAAAGAAGTTTGCAATCAGCATAGTCTCAGTAGAAACTAAGATCAAAAGTCTTTTCAAACCCCGGTGATTCTAGTGTAGACGTGAGAATTTGCCAGAGGATAGGCGATCTCGGAGCCAACTGTGTGGCCCGCAATAAGAAAATGGCTCTTTAGCCTATCTGAATTAAGGTGAGCGCGAAGCGCTCACCAGATTTGGCTTTGATTCGCCATCGCGCAAACCCCTGATCTCAGTATCAGGGTCCAGAGTGAACGTAGGAAGTCCGTTCTTTCTGCATTTAATATACTTTAGAAAGTTGAATAACTGTTCAAAGAATGGTCTGGAATGGTTACCTGAGATTCGAGAAAAATTGTCAAAACCACGTGATTTTGGTCGGAAAAAGGGTTCATCTCCTTTTTTTCAGTTGGCGTACATGATCTTGTTGGAACACTTATCGTTGAGCTAGAAAGCTCATTTTTGGCCAGAAAGTTTGTTATGATTGCCGCTAGCTCCTGACAAAATTTGAAGATGGTAGCTCAATTTTTGCGGGACCTCAAAATTGAGGGTCAAGTAAGACAAAAACACGTAAACATGTTGTTATAAACCATCCGACGTTTACTCATTCGTAAAAATGAACTAATGAAATAAACACCGTCACTGATAGGCATTTGTTTAGGATTGAACGCTTCAATCAATGCGGCGGGATCCTGGATGTATTTTTTAGAACGCCGCAAGGTGTGAATCAGAAGAAATCCACAGAACGCCTTGGATAGTGTGCGGAACCTCAGTAGGGGTGCGCAAGACGCTGTAGAAAGTGTGCGGGACCCAAATGAGTGTACGCAGAACGCCGTAGAAAATGTGTGGGACCCAAATAACAGTGCGTCGGACGCCGTAGAATGTGTGTGGGACCCAAATGAGAGTGTGTAGGACGCCGTAGAAAATGTGTGGGACCCAAATAACAAAGCGTCGGACGCCGTAGAAAGTGTGTGGGACCCAAATGAGAGTGCGTAGGACGCCGTAGAAAATGTGTGGGACCCAAATGAGAGTGCGTAGGACGCCGCAGAGAGTGTGCGGGACCCAAATGAGTGTGCGCAGTACGCCGTAGAAAGTGTGTGCGACCCAAATGAAAGTACGTTGGACGCCATAGAAACTGTGAGGTGACCAAGTGGAAGTGAGCAAGACGCCGTAGAAAGTGTGCGGAACCCAAATACAAGTACGCCCATGCCGATCATTTTTTCCGCAGGGCTACCATAGCCATTCTTGAACAAAACATGATAACGAACGATACCACACGCTCATAACATGCGGGGTATAAAAGGGGAGAGGAGCGGTATGCATTTATTCACAAACCGCTCTCTTCGAGAAGCCACTGGAGAGTGGCTAAGGAGGTGGAAATTGTGCAAACATGATGGTTGGCTATAACGATGTGCTCATATCCAGGCTGACACTTGGAAAACTTCCGAAGGAGGGTTACGGTAGCCCTGCGGAAAAAATGATCGGCATGAGCGTGCTTGTGACCCAAATGGGTGTGCGCAGAACGCCGTAGAATGTGTGCAGGACATCAGTGCGAGCGTGCAGGACGTCATAGAAGGGGGGGGGGGGGGGGAGGGCATCAGTGGGTTTGCTTTGAATTAACACCACCAGGCATGAACCATGTTAGAAAGGAAACCTTCAGGAAAAATAAATGAAATTCCTGAAAGTTTAGGTTCCTGGCATAAGTAAAGATTTGGCATGGCCGTTTTTTCGAAATTTTAGAAATATACTCAGTTAAAAGGGGAAGGTAAAGAAAAATGGAAAAACTTTTGAAATATTCCTGAGAACGATTTGGCGTAGAATAATCTGATTTTTAGGAAATGTAGTGAAATAGTTGAAAGTACGATTTGGCAGTCGAGTTTGAACCAAATATTTACAAGAGTTGTGCGAAACGAGAGATCGCATTGTATGAGCTTATCCGTAGAACATATCAAAGCAAAAGAACGCGTGATAAGGCAAGCAGTAAAAGCTCGTTTGTGAGCTGGAATGCCGCGATCTTCACGTATTAAAGGCAGTGGTCGCGCTCAAATAAGCTCGTCTTCTTTTCCTCTCTAAACCCTTTTCTGGGTCTAGAGTAGTAGGACCTATAAGAAAGAATCGCGAAAAAATAACGCTGTTCTGGGCCAAATTTGAGGCCTGAACTTTTTTGTCTTTTGATGATGGACGAGTCCACCCCACATCATCGGCATCGATGATCTCTAGTATCAAAAACATCAGCTGGCTTGAAATCGAATTTCAATCAATGAACCTCCGGATTTATGTACACATCTAGTCAAAAACATTGACTAAAGTGCTTGCTTTCATTCTTCAACTGTTTTATTTGGTAAATTTGCATGTATTTCTTCCTCTGAGTGTCGATGATTTTGGACTGCTTGGCATGAGACTGTGATCTTTCTGTGCACGTGTGCACGAACAGGAAATTTAGGATCTTAATAACTCTAATTCTAGCCCGCTTTTCACCGCGCTACCTTCATAGTTCTTGAGCTGTTTTTGATCTAAGCAGATTTTTGTAGTTTTTTTCGATAACGTTTTTCATCGTGACCACTGCCTTTAAGTGAAGTAAAATCAAGTGTTTGTCCCATATCACGCGTGATTTTGCTTTGATATGTTCTACGGATAAGCTCATACAATGCGATCTCTCGTTTCGCACAACTCTTGTAAATAGTTGGTTCAAACTCGACTGCCAAATCGTACTTTCAACTATTTCATTACATTTCCTAAAAATCAGATTATTCTACGCCAAATCGTTCTCAGGAATATTTCAAAAGTTTTTCCATTTTTCTTTACCTTCCCCTTTTAACTGAGTATAATTCTAAAATTTCGAAAAAACGGCCATGCCAAATCTTTACTTTTGCCAGGAACCTAAACTTTCAGGAATCCATGTTCTGAAAAGAAATCAGGCGAGCAGCACATATTTCAGAAGTGCGTGTTGTTGGATAGCGACCTAGGCTAAACGAAAACAGTCATCAACAAACAAGATAAGCCGAATCCAGTCAATCAGATCTGACTGACTTCTTGGCTAGAGCGGGAGCAATAGCGTGCCAGGTCAGGAGTGAGCTCGTGACTTTTTTAAGAAACAAAGGAGTAACTTAAAGGCAGTGTTCACGATAATCTTCGATTTTGAGATTATTCGCTAATTCGCTTGTTTGGCTTCCGGGCAGAACTGAAATTACTAAGAAATTGAGAAAAATGCACACAGAAACACGAATTTTATCCTGAACACTGCCTTTAAAGAAAAACTTCATCCTCGAATTTTTCGTGACAAACGCTTTTCGTGGCTCTCAGAAGCAGAACAGCGTCGAAAAAACGGGACGAAAAGCTACCCAGAAGCCGCAAAACGGCTTAGAAAAGTGCGCAAACCCCGCCGCTGTGGGCAAGTCCCGCCTCTTCCCGCCCCTCGACGTGAACAAAGGAACACTCAAAATCGTGAGTTGAGCGATGGTTTCCGATCAAAAGCCCCGTTCTTCCCTTCATTCTCAACTTTTCTCTTCACTCAGGTCAGCTCGCATACATTGGCTGCAAAAGACGGAAGTTGCAAGCCTAGGACAACTCGTCCACCATTTTCCCTAGCTCAATTTTGAGAGACAATAACTCCATTCCCAGAAGGTCTTGTACGATTCCAGAAGCATCATTGGAATCAGAATGGGATCGGTTTCAAGATAGGCAAAAAAACAGAAAATCGATTTTTATCGCGAACAGTTCCTTTAAAGGCAGGTTTCGTGATAAAAACGACTGTTGAGCTCTCTTCATTAGAATGTAGATTTGGTCATTACAAAAGGAAAAATAAGTGAAATACCCTTGAAATTTGCGGGAAAACGCTCAAAAGCAAGGTTTAATGAGTAATTACAGACGATTATAAATATAAGACGCACAAAATTCTCAGGGTAAACAAGATTGATGAAACCCAATTGAAAAAGGGCAGGATATGAAAGAATTGAAAGTAAACTCCAACTACCGTGCGGTACCGATTGCCACAAGGGCATGAAATGATGATATCAATTGCGTTGCCATATCAGACCAACCAACTCAAACTCTCAAATGAAAATTGCAGAGTTTTTCATGGCTCTGTGGCATACGGTACCGCACGGTATTTTTCGTCTAGTGAAATGAAGAGCGGTGTGTTACATTCACACACCGTCTTTCTCCAGAGGTAAGCGGCTAAAGCTCTGAACAGACTAGGGTGTAGGGAACAGGGCTGGGCACACGTCCCGGCATGGCGATTCTGAATATGCACCCCCCTTAGCTCGGTAATTTTCAGGCACCCCTCTATAAAAAATCTAAATCGGTACTTTTCCAAAAAAGTTGAGCACAACAGCCATGATTTTGACTTCCTGATTTCGATAAACGAGAATTTAAAAAAAACACTGACTAGAGAAAATTCCGAAAATGTCAACAAAAAAGGTAGTGTAATTTCTAAACTTCAAAACAATCCCATGAGGAAAAATTGTTAGCAAGACGGTAAGTTATGACAAAAGATAAAAAAATCTTATTACAAAACAATTGAACAATTACAGACAACAGAACAACTACTATTGCGATAATTAATGTTTTGTGTCGAATGTTTTAATAAACCTATGAAGGATTAGTTAATCTGTGTTTGGTTGTTCTGATGTGGAAATCAAAACTGTTTTGTGTTGTGGAACAATGTTATGATTCATGTGATGCGTAGGGAGTGGGAAACCCGAGTTTTACCCTCCTAGAATGCCGCAATCCCTTGAAGATTCGGCTTGCCGTTCGATACAGTGTTTGTACGCAGCTACACAGCGCACACGGGAGTGGACGCGCACACAATATTGATAAAAAATGTATTTTATTACAGAACGGGGAGGAGAAAAAAATTGAAACTGAAGGAAATGGAAGATGGTAAACTCAGAACGTCGGAGGGCCGCGCCCCCGTACCCACCACTCAACGAGGCGGGGCCCCCCTCCGCGCCTGGCGCCCAACAGGTCCCCGCCCCAGCCCCATGACTCATAATGGGCACGAAGCCCGGACATCCATGCGAAAGGGCGCGGGGCCCAGGCAAAACATTTCCGCGGTGTCATCGCTTAAATGATTGATTCCTTGTATAATGATCTGCGTGAACCACCTCTCTCACACCCTGGGCGGGTGCTCTACCTTTCTCCAAAATTTTCGAAACCCCATGGTGGGTGTCCCATTCAAGTCTATTCGATAGACTGGGGAACTTACCTTACTGCCACCGCGCGAAGTGCGCGATGATGTAAGTACTTACTCAAGGCTGCCTGCAGTGAACTTACCATAAAATTGTGCTCCGCATGTGGCACGGGTTTGATTCTAGCGTTCAACGTATAATACGATTTGCCTGAGCGAACATGTTTTCCTCTGTTTCGAATTTTCCCTGCAGGACCGAGCTAACGAAATTTGGTGGCGCCCCGCCTCGCGCCTGATGATTCTCCGCTCGCAAAACATGGCCCCCGCCGCTCGCCCTTGGTCGGAAATTCCCGGGCACACGGCCCTCCGACGTTCTGAGAAGGTAGTCTATTCTGGATGTACCCATTTTAGAAATTTAATGTAAACAAACAAAGTTAGAGCGGGTGTAAATATTTAGCCATGATAAGGTTCATTCAAACGAACCTAGTTGATCAAAACTAGCATTAAACTGAGAGCAAAGGATATTGTGAGGAAGAGGAGAATCTGGCAAACATTTTAGTTTCATTAGGATCGATTTCTAATGTGATTTAAGGACCTTAAATCTCGTCCCGGTTTTACCCCGAAAACCGGGACAAAACCGGGACGAGTTTTAAGGACCTTAAGTCACATTGAATCTTAAACCTATTGCTATTGAAATGTTTGCCCGATTCTCCTCTTTCTCTCAATGCTCTTAGTTCTATGTCTATTGGTGTTTTAATCAACTAGGTTCATTTGAATGAACCTTATCAAGTCCAAAAAATTCACTCCGCTCCAACTTAGTTTGTTTACATTAAATTCCTATAGTGGATACATTGAAAGTATCCCATTTCTGCCTTCTTCCATTTACTCTAGTTTCAATCATTTTCTCCGCCCCTTCTGTAATAAAATACATTTTTTTATTAATATTGTGTGCGCGTCTACTCCAGTGCGCGCTGTGCAGCTGCGGACAAACACCTTATCGCACGGCAAGAGAGATTACCCCATTCAAGGTGGAGAAAACTCTGGTTTTTATGTAAAGGGTACTTCTCAATGAGGACGACACGGTCATTCGCTTCTTTCATAGGAACTTGCAGTCTTTACAGTTGATTCTCTTTATAAGTCACATTCTCATAAATTAAAATCTATTGACTGGTTGTGATACTGACTGTGCTATCTGTACTTTTAAACTGTTGAAATAAAGCCTAGCCTGCTCGGATGGGTCCGGGCGGAGTAAGCAGCGGAGCGGTTGGTCACGGCAAAATACATATATAGTGGATCCATCCACGGCAGGGACCGATGCACAACCCATGCCGCCGGCACTGGTGGGCGCGCTGCGCAACTGGGTGGGCTCCCGGTGGAAGGGCATCGATCGATTGCCGGCCGCACAGCTGGTCGGCAGCCACGCATTTCCGTCGTTTTCATCCCTCTTCTGCTCTCTCCTTCCATATTTCTAACTTTCTCCTACTTTTTATGTTTCTCCATTATTATCTAAGTATTATAATTGCCTGTGCGATAGAATATGTATTAACCCGAAAAAAAGTTTGAATTAAAAAGTTTGAACATCACGTACATAGTTTGTTGGCGAAGACACGTGAATCGAACGCACAGGCGATTAGAACACCTAGTTTATAAAGGAGAAACAGAAAAAGTAGGAGATGGGAAAGAAGGATAAAAAGATGGGAGGAGAAAGCAGAAGAGGGAAGAAAACGAGGAAAATGCGTTGCTGCTGGTCAGCTGTGCGGCCGGCAATCGATCGATGCCATTCCATCGGGCGCCCACCAGTGCCGGCGGCAGGGGTTTTGCATCGGTCCCTGCCGTGGATAGATCCACTATAACAGTGATAAGGAGATTTTGACATGATAAGCCCGATAAGCCTTGCTTCGACCGGCTCAAAATGAGCGACATAGGCTATACATCATTTAGTTAATTTTTTTTTAATTTGAACGATAGCTTTCCTGGGCGCTGTCTTTGTATCTTTGCCTCGAATCGGTAGCCACCCGCGTAACCAATGAACGTTGAACCAAAGTAACATGACGCTACATCAGTCCTTACTTGCTACAAGATAACAGAAGGGTGTTTATTCCTTCATCAAAACAAACTTCGACAGCAACCATGAATTATTGCGAACACAACCTGCATCTCTATCTATGATTTGAATTCTTCAAGTGTTCGCCTAAAAAGCGGAGAAGTAGATATGGCAACTCAGAAGAATAGTGTGTATTTTTTTCCTGATATTCGACAGAACATTCACTTCGTTCCTTTATTGGTGTTCGGTTTAGGCACCCCCCTTTGCCCTCTCTGCAACGTCCAATATGCACCCCCTAAGGTTAACCGGGACGTGTGCCCAGCCCTGGTAGGGAAGCAGCCTCACCGGTGATAAGGATATCACGATATCAAGCCTCGAAAATGGAAAACTCTAAAAAGAAAAACTTCTACACTTCCGTGAGAATTTCGTGCCGTTGGCAAGTTATAAACTTGTGGTAATTACGGGTGTCGGCCGGTCCCCTAACTAACGAGATTTTCTTTAAAGGCAGCAGACACGCTCTATAATGGTATCGATTTTATGTAACAAATCGAAGGTCTGAAGCAAGTTGTACGACGAAAACTGCATGCAAATACAGGAATAACGGCTGCTTTTGTTATGGGGTAAAATTGGACGAGTTATGCCCGAGCGGTTGAAATAGCTAATATTAACGATAGAACGGTTGGGATAGCGAAGCCGATAGCCTCTTACAGCCTGTACTAGAACGCTCACCTCGTTGGAAGCTTCGAAAACCAGCCGAAGTGACCGTATTCGTATATTGAGGGAGCGGGGTTGAAAGCTCATGGGCGTGGCTGACGAAATTTTTCGACTAAAATTTAGTACTTTTCACTCATTTTTGACGCTTCCATCGGCGTGAGCGTTCTACTAGAGGCCATACGACCCAAGTAGCGTAGTTATCCCAACAACTTTTTCGAGCGTGTCTGGTGCCTTGAATGCTTGCTTATCCGCCTTTTATTTTGCTGTTAAAGTAGCCAGTAGCCCCAGAAATGCTCAGAAATTACTTTAGAAGCAAAACAAAAGTTAACAAAATAGGTTTTTATAGAAATGTCGTTAATTGGGAGCGGGAGGACACCAAACAATAACTTGTTGCTGAGCGTTTTTTATTCAACTTCTTACTTATTTTCCCTTTTGCGGTGCCCAGATCTACCTTTATATGAGAATGGCACAACAACCGATTCTATCGCGATGCGTCTCTTTGGATATCACCCCACCTCTTAAGTCTCACAGGAACTGTTCGTTATGACAATGAAAACTTTTGTGGACCCGTATTTTGCAATTCTTTACACTCTGCTGCTCCCCCCCCCCCTTCCTTCGGACCTTAAAGGCAGTGGTCGCGATCAAATATGCTTGTCGTCTTTTTCTCTCTAAGCCCTTTTCTGGGTCTCGAGTAGTAGGACCTATAAGAAAAAATCGCGAAAAAACCACAGTTTTGGGCCAAATTTGAACCCTGAACTTTCTTCTCTTTTGATGCTGGACGAGCCCACTCCACATCATCGGCATCGATGACCTCTTATATCAAGAACATCAGCTGGCTTGAAATTGAATTTCAATCAATGAACCTTCGAATTTATGTACACATCTAGTCAAAAACATTGACTATAGTGATGCTTTCATTGTTCAACTGATTTTACTCGTTAAATTTGCATTTATTTCGTCCTCTGAATGTTGATGATTTTTGACTGCTCGGCATGAGACTGCGATCTTTTTCGTCACCGCTGTGCACGTGTGCACGAAGTGGCTTCTTTTGGCCCTAGAAACTCTAATTCTAGCCCGTTTTCACCGCGCTACCTTCCTAGTTTTTCAGCTATTTTCGATCTAAGCTGATTTTTGCAGTTTTTTCGATAACGTTTTTCATCTTGACCACTGCCTTTAAAGGCAGTGTTCACGATAAAAATCGTTTCTCTGTTTATCCGCCTATCTTGCTAATGGCCCCATGCTGATTCCAATGATGTCTCTGACATCGTACAAGACCTTTTGGGAACGGAGTTATGGCCCCTCAAAAGTTGAGCCAAGGAAACATGGTGGACGAGTTGTCCGAGGCTTGTAACTTCCGTCTTTCGCAGCCGATGTATGCGAGCTGACCTGAGTAAAGAGAGAAGTTGGGAATGAATGGAAGAACGGGGCTAATAATTGGAAATCATCGCTCATCTCACGATCTCGAGCATTGATTTGTTCACATCGGTGGGCGTGTGTTGCGCTTTTGGGGTTTGCCTTGCGCTCGAAGTGGCAACTTCGGGCTCTTTTTGAGCTTTTCCTGGCTCGTTTTCATGCGTTCTTTCGACGTTAACGCTACAGTGTGCCCCTCCACTACCCATTTCTAGTGGAAACTGAAACACATTTTTTTTATCGTGAACACTGCCTTTAACTGTTTTGCCTGGAATACTCTTCCATTTTCGATTAGCTTCATTTTTCACCGGTGAAAACCACTTCGAACATGTTCATTCAACTGGACAACTAGTCCGAGTCAGGGAACAATGTTTCTGAAATAAGACGTTTCAGCGGGTTTCTCGCTGTTTCCTAATAATTTTGGTAACACTTGGTTTGTTTTGAGTGGATAACTCGGGAACGAAAATGCTAATGCTAATGCTAAAAACAAGTCTAAAAATGAAAAAGAATTGAACGAAAAATATAAAATTACACAATATTCTCGAAGGGAAGTCCACGGGAATTGGAAGGGTAATCGATCAGTACGTTCATTTCCATCTTACATGGTGTAAGATGGGTTGATCTGCTCCTCTGCCGCGCGCGGTATCATCCCTTCCGCTTCCCTTCGACTTCACTCGGCGGGTTGTTGGCGAATACGACCCCTGAACACTGTTTTTACTGTTTTTAAATAATTCGGAAGAGATACCGGCTTCTCATTGTATAAATGCTTATCAATATCAATATCAGCTTCCACGAAATAACCAGCATTTTATTTATTAAGAAATGGAGCATGGAGTTGGTCCATTAGTGTATTACCACCTACAGAAGAAGAGCCACTTGTTCCTATCATCACAGGTTTTACCGTGTCCTCATCATATCATGGATTTGCGAGGATCTGGTGCAATACCACCGAAAGTTCCGGTGAAGGCTAGCTGCTCTTTAAACAAAATGAAAGACAGACTCGAGGTAGGTAAGGCAAATCATGTCTTGTGGCTGTTAACTTCACCACTCTAAAAACCAGAAGTGAACTCAGAAGTACATAAATCGGTTTCCCACAGTTTTTTTCCACACAGCAGTCACGAGGACCAAAAAAGGTGCTCCTTTATCCAAATGATATGACATAGGTTTTTATTTACTTTCAATCCCGAAAATTTTGTTGGGAACCTTTACCGAAAGACTATTTCGAGAGGCTGATTTTTCTATGAAATCAAAAGACCGATGGTTGCTTCAAATTAAGAAGTAGCTGTGGAAAACTGTTTTCGTTGTTGCGTAGAAATTTTTTGCTAATTCTATTATTGTATGGAATATGCACCCAAGCACGGGCCTGAAAAATTTAACGAACTGACCGTTCCTGCGGTTTTACTGAGAAAATAATCGGCAAAAAATTAACCGAAAAAAGTTTGCCGCACACCCCTGCTACCGACCTAAGTCGCTCATTCAAACCCCAACAGCAGGGCTTCCCTGTCCCATCCTAAGCTCATTTATTCAGATCTCTGGACTCCAGGATCCTCATATACGAATGATTTATTTACGGATTAAGAGTAAATTTCACTCGGAATCGCTTCAATTCCTGTGAGCTCTATCACCATCTCGCGCTTCCGGTTACCCACGAATCGCGGGGTTTTCGTTCACGGATAATACAACAGAACGTAGCATTTCAAGGTTTGGGAACGATCTTTTCTACGTTTTTCATCACCAGAACTCATCAGGACCTTCGAAAAAAGTAGTCGTTGTCCCATTGTAGCCGTCCCCCTTAACCATTTTTTGCATTTTACTTACGTTTTTTTGGTTTACAATGTGCTTTTTAAGACGCGATGCTTCTCATACCATCTTTCCAAGGAATTCGCATTTTTTATAGAAGTTTTATTAGAGTTCTTTTCGTTTGCTTCTTGGAGCGGAATGGAAGATGATGATATCGATTCCGGCGCCGGCCTTACGTCTGACACATCAACCTATGTACATGAACAAAATGCAAAAAACGATTAAGGGGAACGGCTAAAATGAAAAAAGAACAACTTTTTTGAGTGCCCTCGGTTAACGCGCCCCAACGACGATGAGCGCGCACAGCGTTTTACCGTCGCGCGCGTCGTGTATACCACCAGCCGAACTGCTCCTTAGCTACACCCGGGGCAGTATGCACATCTCTCCCCGCACGTCCCCGTCCCCGCGAAGCTACTCTGTGATTGGTCATCAGACGAAATTGACCAATCATGGATGGCCTTCGCGGGGACGGGGATGCGCGGCGAGAGATGTGCATACGGCCCCCGCGGTGTGGATTCGATCCAAATCCCGGTGTTCACAACTCATTGTTAAACTGTCTCGAGATCACTGCCCTCCAAGTCTGAGTGAGCCCAATCTTTCTTGCGACCCTCTCCATTCGTGGCGAAGCTTTGGGACCTCCTCCCTAACAATGGCAATGTTGAGTTCAAGGTAGACCCGCCCACTTTGCTAGGGATTTGAATGCTCGTGAAATTTGCAATTGTCCGAATAGCGAGAATTTTTTTGGTGGCCTTTGAGTGCCATGCACATTGCTTCTATGGGCCGTAACTCAGAGGTTCGATAAAATAAACCTAGCAGTGAAGCAGTTTTAAGCAAAGCCGCTCCTGTAGAGTGAGAAGTAGAAGAAATCGCCCATTGGAAAAAGTGGCGCAAAAAGGGCATTTGGAAAAAAAAAACTTTGGGAAAAACGGTCTTTGGGACCCTAATTGTGGTGCGCGCGGAGCGCGCACCTGATTTGGAAAAGGATTGCTTCTGCGCACATCCCTCATTCCAGAATCTTGGTTCGGGAAGAATATCTTGAAACAAGGGACTTTCACAAAAGATAGAGCAGTAAGGGTTCTCAACATTACTCAAATTACAGAAAAATTCGTGGGTCTCGAGATATCAAAAAAAAAATGCGATTTTAAAAATGTGTGTGTGTTTGTGTGTGTGTGTGCTCAGGCGAACCATCGCTCCGAGTGGTACCGGAGAGCTACTCGAGCGGCGCTGCCTCTCCGCTCCGAGCGAAAATTAGCCATCTACTCGGGCCACAGCAGCCGCTCTCCGGGCCACAGCAGTATCGCTCGGAGCGATCTTCGGTCCCAACTGGCACTGCGTTGGCTCTTCGGGCAAACGAGCCTAACTTCACCGATGGCTTACCTTTTTTATTTACTCGTTTCTGCTTCTCTGTTTCACTCTCTTTCTTCTTTCCTCTTCTTCCCTCTTCTCCCAGTTCTCCTTTTATTCCTCTCTTGTTTCCTCATTTTCCCCTCTTCTTCGTTTAGTCTCGAGAAACAAAATCTTTTCTATCTAACGCTGCCTTCCACTTGGTCATAAGCCTGCTTGTTCGCGAAATATATGCTATAATTCCCTGCTAATCTTCAGTACTGTATATCTTTGTGTGCTTCTATTGGGTTGGGGAATAAGTTCGTTCGGTTTTTTTAGAAGAGCTTTTTCACTTTATCCGTCGGTTGTTCAGCAAATTGTTTGTAATCATAAGAAAGTGTTTTTTCTGCTCTTCAGAACAGTGATATTTGTTTTTTGTATAGGTAATTTATTTTTTCCTATTCTTAAGGCTTCGAATAATCAGCATTTTCAACACAACTTTTCTTGGTTTTTCATCGCGGTCAAAAAGACCTGGGATTTGCGAAGTTTGTGACCAAAAAAAACCAAAATTGCCTGCGAAGTTCAAAAACGGCAACTCCGACCTCGAAGACACGTTTCGCAGCGGTCTACTTGCAGAATTCGATGAGCGCTTTATAAGGAAGATGGTCGCCAAACAAGTCATTAATTGACCGAAAAAAAATGAGCTGGGATCTTAAGACGATCCTGGGGGCCTCACGAGCTTATCGAAGTCAACAAAGAAAATCGTCTTCAAATCGCTGCTCAACACCTCGCGCGCCATCGAGTAACACGCGGTCATAAACGGCGCTTTTTGTACCGAATCGTCACGGGAGATGAGAAATGGTGATTGTTCGTTATTATGGAGCAAAGAAAGAAAAAAGTGGCAGCAGGTATTTTTGACCGCGATAAAAAGCGAACAAAAGTAGGTGTCGAAAATGCTGATTTTCGCTTTCTGGGTATTCCACTTCCAACCCTGGAAATATGGAAAAAAATAGCATCATACGAAAAAACAGATAGAACAGTTTTGTTGAGCAGAAGAAACTTTTTCCAATGAATGCAAACACTTTGCTGAATAGCAAACAAATTATCCAAATAAAGCTCTTTGGAAAAAACCGAACGAACTTATTCCCCAACCCAATATTTACTTTGAGGTAAACCACCAAACCTGCCATGGTTGACAGAATATCTGAGCCACCTTTGCACTAGATGATAGCGTTTGCGAAAATTTTCGACAGAGCGTAATTAATGATTTTCAGCTGATTTTGTGATTTCACAGCTTCAGTATTCTCTGACTTATCGAAAGCACGAGAGCTTTAGGCCTCGAAGCTCCGAAGTTAAGTATTATGGCCAAGTCCTTAATGAATTGTATTTTTCGACAATTACCGATCCTTTTTTTTTTGGAAATTCGATTCACGCCTTTCTCATCGATTTTCAAAATAACGATGAGTAATCGACGGAAAAAAATACTATCGATCAGGAACTTAGCCGTTATAACGTCGGCATGGATCCTAGTGATACTTTGCGTTCCCTATTGAATGTTGACGCAAACTCGGTGTCATAAGCTATAACGTATCCTCTGTTTCCGCATGTGATTTATTTCCGTTCGTCGCGTGCGTCTGCGAGCGTACGCTGCGTCTCCTTCTCCCCACAATTTCTCGCTGTCTCCACCCTCGCTCCGCACAAGCGCGCGAGGGAACAGAGTAAATCATGCTCGGAACCAGAGGATAGGTGCACCGAGTTTGCGCCAACCTTCAATGGAGAACGCGAAGTATCGTCAGGATTCATGGCGACGTTATAACGGCTAATCGATAGTATTTTTTTCGTCATTTATTGATAGATATTTTGAAAATCGATGAAAAGAGCGAGAATCGAATTTTCAAAAAAAACGATCGATAATTGACGGAAAATACTATTGAATAAGGACTTAGCCATCATATATAACTTTGGAGCTTGGAGGCCTAAACTTCTTGCATAAACCAGAAAACAACGAAGCTGCAAAATCAAAAAATCCACTACAAGTCATTAATTACGATTCGTCAAAAAATTTTGCAAAAGCTATCATCTAGTTCCAAAGTGGCTCAGATATTCTGTCAACTATGGCAGGTTTGGTGGTTAACCTCAAAGTAAATACATAGGGGCAGCACTAAGGATCATCACTGAATCATAGCATATATTTGTAATTGTTTTGCTTCGCTATAAAAGGGTTATGATTTGGCCTCGAAGAAATCGCGAGAATCTCGTTAAAAGAAGTGAAATACTTCTTGTGTATGATTTGGCACATTTGACACGAGGGAACGCCAAAAAGTGAGTGAAATGATGGACCATTGATTTGGCCGTGCACTTGTTTATTAAGCAGCAAAAATTGAGAGTAGCATTGAAAAACCTAATCACACCCGTCTTACTGAGCACCCACATATCTTTGTGTGACTGCAATTATTTTCAAATTCATTAAATAATGTTTCTCATACAAATGTGGTTCATTACTTATCCGCTAGCAAAATATGTAGACATGAAGAGATCAGTAATGTTCGAAATTTGGATGTTTGGTGAACCCCAAAACTTGATTCTCAGCTTTGCAAAGCTAAGTTGTAAATATTAGCTTGATTGGAGAAAATGCGGGTGTGATTTGTTTTTTCAATGCTACCCTCACATTTGCTGTTTATTAAACAAGTGCACGGCCAAATCAATGGTCCATCATTTCACTCACTTTTTGGCGTTCCCTCGTGTCAAATGTGCCAAATCATACACAAGAAGTATTTCACTTCTTTTAACGAGATTCTCGCGATTTCTTCAATGTCAAATCATAACCCTTTTATAGCGAAGCAAAACAGTTACAAATTTCATTTTATTTTAGCAAAGGTTCCCTTTGAGAAAAAAAAGCAAAAAGGTCGTTTATGATCTTCCGGTCGTTATCTTCTGTAATCTACTGGAAACTTGAAAAAGGACTTCATAATTGTGTTTAGCGCCCCAAATAACATTCACTGTGGGCGGACTATTATACCAAATTTTACCCCTCAGGTTGGATTGAGCCTTTCAGAAGCGACCTGCGCACTCCCAGTGGTGTCGCATGCCCTTATCAAAGCGTCCTGCATACACCTACTGGGGTCAAGTACACTTCCCACGGCGTCCTGCGCACTTCCACCGGTGTCCCACACACATTCTACGGCGTACGGCGCACCCCCACTTGGGTCCCACACATTTTCTGCAGAGTCCTGCGCACTCGCACTTGGAACTCACACACATTCTATAGCGTCCTGCGCACTCCCACTTGGGTCTCGCACACTTTCTGCAGAGTCCTGCGCACTCGCACTTGGATCCCACACACATTCTATAGCGTCCTGCGCACTCCCACTTGGGTCCCGCACACTTTCTAGGCGTCCGGCGCACTCGCACTTGGATCCCACACACATTCTATAGCGTCCTGCGCACTCCCACTTGGGTCCCGCACACTTTCTAGGCGTCCGGCGCACTCCCACCAGGGTCCGACACACTTTCTGCAGAGTCCTGCGCACTCGCACTTGGAACTCACACACATTCTATAGCGCCTGCGCACTCCCACTTGGGTCCCACACACTTTCTGCAGAGTCCTGCGCACTCGCACTTGGATCCCACACACATTCTATAGCGTCCTGCGCACTCCCACTTGGGTCCCGCACACTTTCTAGGCGTCCGGCGCACTCCCACTTGGGTCCCACACATTTTCTGCAGAGTCCTGCGCACTCGCACTTGGGTCCCACACACTTTCTGCAGAGTCCTGCGCACTCGCACTTGGATCCCACACACATTCTATAGCGTCCTGCGCACTCCCACTTGGGTCCCACACACTTTCTAGGCGTTCGGCGCACTCCCACCTAGGTCCCACACATTTTCTGCAGAGTCCTGCGCACTCCCACTTGGGTCCCGCGCACTTTCTACGGGGTCCGGCGCACTCCCACTTGGGTCCCACAGACTTTCTGCAGAGTCCTGCGCACTCCCACTTGGGTCCCACAGACTTTCTGCAGAGTCCTGCGCACTCCCACTTGGGTCCCGCGCACTTTCTACGGGGTCCGGCGCAATCCCATTTGGGTCCCACAGGGCTTTCTGCAGGCAGTCCTGCGCACTCGTACTTGGATCCCACACACTTTCTGCAGAGTCCTGCGCACTCGCACTTGGATCCCACACACATTCTATAGAGTCCTGCGCACTCCCACTTGGGTCCCACACACTTTCTAGGCGTTTGGCGCACTCCCACCTGGGTCCCACACATTTTCTGCAGAGTCCTGCGCACTCCCACTTGGGTCCCGCGCACTTTCTACGGGGTCCGGCGCACTCCCACTTGGGTCCCACAGACTTTCTGCAGAGTCCTGCGCACTCCCACTTGGGTCCCACACACTTTCTGCAGAGTCCTGCGCACTCGCACTTGGATCCCACACACATTCTATAGCGTCCTGCGCACTCCCACTTGGGTCCCGCACACTTTCTAGGCGTCCGGCGCACTCGCACTTGGATCCCACACACATTCTATAGCGTCCTGCGCACTCCCACTTGGGTCCCACACACTTTATGCAGAGTCCTGCGCATTCCCACTTGGGTCCCACACACTTTCTGCAGAGTCCTGCGTACTCGCACTTGGATCCCATACACATTCTAGAGCGTCCTGCGCACTCCCACTTGGGTCCCACACACTTTCTGCAGAGTCCTGCGTACTCGCACTTGGATCCCATACACATTCTAGAGCGTCCTGCGCACTCCCACTTGGGTCCCGCACACTTTCTAGGCGTCCGGCGCACTCCCACTTGGGTCCCACACACTTTCTGCAGAGTCCTGCGCACTCGTACTTGGATCCCACACACTTTCTGCAGAGTCCTGCGCACTCCCACTTGGGTCCCACACACTTTCTACAGAGTCCTGCGCACTCCCACTTGGGTCCCGCGCACTTTCTTCAGAGTCCTGCGCACTCGCATATGGGTCCCACACATTTTCTGCAGAGTGCTGCGCACTCCCACTTGGGTCACGCACACTTTCTAGGCGTCCGGCGCACTCCCACTTGGGTCCCACACACTTTCTGCAGAGTCCTGCGCACTCCCACCTGGGTCCGACACACTTTCTGCAGAGTCCTGCGCACTCCCACTTGGGTCCCGCGCACTTTCTACGGGGTCCGGCGCACTCCCAATTGGGTCCCACAGACTTTCTGCAGAGTCCTGCGCACTCGTACTTGGATCCCACACACTTTCTGCAGAGTCCTGCGCACTCGCACTTGGATCCCACACACTTTCTACGGGGTCCGGCGCACTCCCACTTGGGTCCCGCGCACTTTCTACGGGGTCCGGCGCACTCCCACGTGGGTCCCACACACTTTCTAGAGCGTCCTGCGCACTCCCACTCTGGGTCCCGCACACTTTCTAGGCGTGCGGCGCACTCCCACCTGGGTCCGACACACTTTCTGCAGAGTCCTGCACGCTCCCACTTGGGTCCCACACACTTTCTGGGCGTCCGGCGCACTCCCACTTGGGTCCCACACACTTTCTGCAGAGTCCTGCGCACTCGCACTTGGATCCCACACACATTCTAGAGCGTCCTGCGCACTCCCACTTGGGTCCCGCACACTTTCTAGGCGTCCGGCGCACTCCCACTTGGGTCCCACACACTTTCTGCAGAGTCCTGCGCACTCCCACTTGGGTCCCACACACTTTCTGCAGAGTCCTGCGCACTCGCACTTGGATCCCACACACATTCTACAGCGTCCTGCGCACTCCCATCTGGATCCCACACACTTTCTAGGCGTCCGGCGCACTCCCACCTGGGTCCCACACACTTTCTGCAGAGTCCAGCGCACTCCCACTTGGGTCCCGCACACTTTCTAGGCGTCCGGCGCACTCCCACGTGGGTACCACACACTTTCTGCAGAGTCCTGCGCACTCCCACTTGGGTCCCACACACTTTCTGCAGAGTCCTGCGCACTCGCACTTGGGTCCCGCGCACTTTCTACGGGGTCCGGCGCACTCCCAATAGGGTCCCACAGACTTTCTGCAGAGTCTTGCGCACTCCCACTTGGGTCCCACACACTTTCTGCAGAGTCCTGCGCACTCCCACTTGGGATCCCACACACATTCTATAGAGTCCTGCGCACTCCCATGGGTCCCGCACACTTTCTAGGCGTCCGGCGCACTCCCATGGGTCCCACATTTTCTGCAGAGTCCTGCACTGCGCACTCACTGGGTCCCACACTTTCTGCAGAGTCCGGCGCACTCCCACTTGGGTCCCACACACTTTCTGCAGAGTCCTGCGCACTCCCACTTGGATCCCGCACACTTTCTACGGCGTGCGGCGCGATCCCACTTGGGTCCCACACACTTTATGCAGAGTCCTGCGCACTCCCACTTGGGATCCGCACACTTTCTACGGCGTGCGGCGCACTCCCACTTGGGTCCCGCACACTTTCTACGGCGTCCGGCGCACTCCCACTTGGGTACCACACACTTTCTGCAGAGTCCTGCGCACTCGCACTTGGATCCCACACACATTCTACAGCGTCCTGCGGACTCCCATCTGGGTCCCACACACTTTCTGCAGGCGTCCGGCGCACTCCCACTTGGATCCCACACATTTTCTGCAGAGTCCTGCGCACTCCCACTTGGGTCCCACACACTTTCTACGGCGTCCGGCGCACTCCCACTTGGGTCCCCACACTTTCTGCAGAGTCCTGCGCGCTCCCACTTGGGTCCCACACACTTTCTGCAGAGTCCTGCGCACTCGCACTTGGATCCCACACACATTCTACAGCGTCCTGCGCACTCCCACTAGAGTTCCCCACACTTTCTAGGCGTCCAGCGCACTCCCACTTGGGTCCCACATTTTCTGCAGAGTCCTGCGCACTCCCACTTGGATCCCGCACACTTTCTACGACGTACTGCGCACTCCCACTTGGGTACCACACACTTTCTGCAGAGTCCTGGGCACTCGCACTTGGATCCCACACACTTTCTGCAGAGTCCTGCGCACTCCCACTTGGGTCCCGCGCACTTTCTACGGGGTCCGGCGCACTCCCAATAGGGTCCCACACACTTTCTGCAGAGTCCTGCGCACTCCCACTTGGGTCCCACACACTTTCTGCAGAGTCCTGCGCACTCGCACTTGGATCCCACACACATTCTATAGAGTCCTGCGCACTCCCACTTGGGTCCCACACACTTTCTAGGCGTTTGGCGCACTCCCACCTGGGTCCGACACACTTTCTGCAGAGTCCTGCGCACTCCCACTTGGGTCCCGCGCACTTTCTACGGGGTCCGGCGCACTCCCAATTGGGTCCCACAGACTTTCTGCAGAGTCCTGCGCACTCCCACTTGGGTCCCACACACTTTCTGCAGAGTCTTGCGCACTCGCACTTGGATCCCACACACTTTCTGCAGAGTCCTGCGCACTCCCACTTGGGTCCCACACACTTTCTAGGCGTCCGGCGCACTCCCACTTGGGTCCCACACACATTCTACGCCGTCCTGCGCACTCCCACTTGGGTCCCGCACACTTTCTAGGCGTCCGGCGCACTCCCCGTGGGTCCCACACACTTTCCGCAGAGTCCTGCGCACTCGCACATCGATCCCACACACTTTCTATAGCGTCCTGCGCCCTCCCACTTGGGTCCCACACACTTTCTGCAGAGTCCTGCGCACTCGCACTTGGACCCCACACACATTCTACGGCGTCCTGCGCACTCCCACTTGGGTCCCGCACACTTTCTACGGCGTCCGGCGCACTCCCACTTGGGTCCCACACTTTCTGCAGAGTCCTGCGCACTCGCACTTGGGTCCCACACACTTTCTGCAGAGTCCTGCGCACTCGCACTTGGATCCCACACACATTCTATAGCGTCCTGCGCACTCCCATTGGGTCCACACACTTTCTACGGCGTTCCGGCGCACTCCCACCTGGGTCCCACACATTTTCTGCAGAGTCCTGCGCACTCCCACTTGGGTCCCGCACACTTTCTACGGGGTCCGGCGCACTCCCACTTGGGTCCCACACACTTTCTGCAGAGTTCTGCGCACTCCCACTTGGGTACCACACACTTTCTGCAGAGTCCTGCGCACTCCCACTTGGGTCCCGCGCGCTTTCTACGGCGTCCGGCGCACTTCCATATGGGTCCCGCACACTTTCTACGGCGTCCTGCGCACTCCCACTTGGGTACCACACACTTTCTGCAGAGTCCTGCGCACTCCCACTTGGGTTCCGCACGCTTTCTACGACGTTCTGCGCACTCCCACTTGGGTCCCACACACTTTCTGCAGAGTTCTGCGCACTCCCACTTGGATCCAACACACACTCTACGCCGTCCTGCGCACTCACACTTGGGTCCCGCACGCTTTCTAGGTGTCCGGCGCACTCCCACTCGGTCCCACACACTTTCTGCAGAGTCCTGCGCACTCGCACTTGGATCCCACACACATTCTATAGCGTCCGGCGCACTCTCACCTGGGTCCCGCACACGTTCTGCCGAGTCCTGCGCACTCGCACTTGGGTCCACACACTTTCTGCAGAGTCCTGCGCACTCGCCACTTGGATCCCACACTTTCTACGGCGTCCTGCGCACTCCCACTTGGGTCCCGCACACTTTCTACGGCGTCCGGCGCACTCCCACCGGGTCCCACACACTTTCTGCAGAGTCCTGCGCACTCCCACTTGGATCCCACACACATTCTATAGCGTCCTGCGCACTCCCACTTGGGTCCCGCACACTTTCTACGGCGTCCGGCGCACTCCCACTTGGGTCCCACACACTTTCTACAGAGTCCCTGCGCACTCCCACTTGGGTCCCACACACATTCTACGGCTTCCTGCGCACTCCCACATGGGTCCCACACACTTTATGCAGAGTCCTGCGCACTCGCACTTGGATCCCACACACATTCTACGGCGTCCTGCGCACTCCCACTTGGGTCCCGCACACTTTCTACGGCGTCCAGCGCACTCCCACTTAGGTGCCGCGCACTTTCTGCAGAGTTTTGCGCACTCCCACTTAGGTCCCGCGCACTTTATGCAGAGTCCTGCGCACTCGCACTTGGATCCCACACACATTCTACGGCGTCCTGCGCACTCCCACTTGGATCCCACACACATTCTACGGCGTCCGGTGCACTCCCATATGAGTCCCACACACTTTCTGCAGAGTCCTGCGCACTCGTACTTGGATCCCACACACTTTCTGCAGAGTCCTGCGCACTCCCACTTGGGTCCCACACACTTTCTGCAGAGTCCTGCGCACTCGCACTTGAATCCCACACACATTCTATGGCGTCCTGCGCACTCCCACTTGGGTCCCGCGCACTTTCTACGGGGTCCGGCGCACTCCCACTTGGGTCCCGCACACTTTCTGCAGAGTACTGCGCACTCACTTGGTCCCACACACTTTCTACGGCGTCCTGCGCACTCCACTGGATCCCACACTTTCTATAGCGTCCTGCGCACTCCCACTTGGGTCCCACACACTTTCTGCAGGCGTTCCTGCGCACCCCACTTGGTCCCTACACACTTTCTGCAGAGTCCTGCGCACTCCCATATGGGTCCCATACACTTTCTACGGCGTCCGGCGCACTCCCACTTGGGTCCCGCACACTTTCTACGACGTCCTGCGCACTCCCACTTGGGTTCCACACACTTTCTGCAGAGTCCTGCGAACTCGCACTTGGATCCCGCACACTTTCTACGACGTCCTGCGCACTCCCACTTGGGTCCCGCACACTTTCTACGGCGTGCGGCGCGATTCCACTGGGGTCCCAAATACTTTCTGCAGAGTCCTGCGCACTCCCACTTGGGTTCCGCACACTTTCTACGGCGTCCGGCGCACTCCCACTTAGGTCCCGCGCACTTTCTGCAGAGTTTTGCGCACTCCCACTGGGGTCCCAAATACTTTCTGCAGAGTCCTGCGCACTCCCACTTGGGTTCCGCACACTTTCTACGGCGTCCGGCGCACTCCCACTTAGGTCCCGCGCACTTTCTGCAGAGTTTTGCGCACTCGCACTTGGATCCCACACACTTTCTACGGCGTTCGGCGCACTCCCACATGGGTCCCGCACACTTTCTACGGCGTGCGGCGCGATCCCACTTGGGTCCCACACACTTTCTGCAGAGTCCTGCGCACTTGCACTTGAATCCCGCACACTTTCTACGGCGTCCGGCGCACTCCCACTTGGGTACCACACACTTTCTACGGCGTCCGGCGCACTCCCACGGGTCCCGCACACTTTCTACGGCGTTCTGCGCACTCCCACTTGGGTACCGCACACTTTCTAGGCGTCCGGCGCACTTCCACTTGGGTCCCACACATTTTCTGCAGAGTCCTGCGCACTCGCACTTGAATCCCACACACATTCTATAGCGTCCTGCGCACTCCCACTTGGGTCCCGCGCACTTTCTAGGCGTCCGGCGCACTCCCACTTGGGTCCCACACACTTTCTGCAGAGTCCTGCGCACTCGCACTTGGATCCCCCACACGTTCTACGGCGTCCGGCGCACTCCCACTTGGGTACCACACACTTTCTGCAGAGTCCTGCGCACTTGCACTTGGATCCCACACACATTCTACAGCGTCCTGCGCACTCCCATCTGGGTCCCACACACTTTCTATGTCGTCCGGGAGACTCCCACCCGGGTTCCACACACTTTCTGCAGAGCCCTGCGCACTCCCACTTGGGTTCCCCACACGTTCTACGGCTTCCGGCGCACTCCCACACACTGCCTCCCACGTGGGTCCCACACACTTTCTGCAGAGTCCTGCGCACTCCCACTTGGGTCCCGCGCGCTTTCTACGGCGTCCTGCGCACTCGCACTTGGATCCCACACACATTCTACAGCGTGTTGCGCACTCCCACTTGGGTCCCACACACTTTCTGCAGAGTCCTGCGCACTCGCACTTGGATCCCACACACATTCTATAGCGTCCTGCGCACTCACACTTGGGTCCCGCACACTTTCTAGGCGTCCGGCGCACTCCCACCTGGGTCCGACACACTTTCTGCAGAGTCCGTTGCACTCGCACACTCACACACATTCTATAGCGCCTGCGCACTCCCATGGGTCTCGAACACTTTCTGCAGAGTCCTGCGCACTCCCACTTGGGTCCCACACACATTCTACGGCGTCCTGCGCACTCCCACTTGGGTCCCGCACACTTTCTACGGCGTCCGGGGCACTCCCACTTGGGTCCCACACACTTTCTGCAGAGTCCTGCGCACTCCCACATTAGTCCCACACACATTCTAAGGCGTGCGGCGCACTCCCACTTGGGTCCCGCACATTTTCTAGGCGTCCGGCGCACTCCCACTTGGGTCCCACACACTTTCTGCAGAGTCCTGCGCACTCCCACTTGGATCCCACACACTTTCTACGGGGTCCGGCGCACTCGCACTTAGATCCCACACACTTTCTGCAGAGTCCTGGGTACTCGCACTTGGATCCAACACACATTCTACGCCGTCCTGCGTACTCCTACTTGGGTCCGGCACACTTTCTAGGCGTCCGGCGCACTCCCACTCGGGTCCCGCACACTTTCTAGGCGTCCGGCGCACTCCCACTTGGATCCCACACACTTTCTGCAGAGTCCTGCGCACTCCCACCTGGGTCCCACACACATTCTAAGCCGTCCTGCGTACTCCTACTTGGGTCCGGCTCTCTTTCTAGGCGTCCGGCGCTCACACGTTCTACTGGCGTCACTCCCACCTGGGTCCCAAACACTTTCTGCAGAGCCCTGCGCACTCCCACTTGGGTCCCGCACACTTTCTACGGCGTCCGGCGCACTCCCACTTGGGTCCCGCACACTTTCTACGACGTCCTGCGCACTCCCACTTGGGTACCACACACTTTCTGCAGAGTCCTGCGAACTCGCACTTGGATCCCACACACTTTCTGCAGAGTCCTGCGCACTCCACTTGGGTCCCACACTTTCTGCAGCCTCCTGCGCACCCCTCTTGGGTCCCACATACTTTCTGCAGAGTCCTGCCCACTCCCACTTGGGTCCCGCGCACTTTCTACGGGGTCCGACGCGTTCTCACGTGGGTCACACACACTTTCTGCAGAGTCCTGCGCACTCCCACTTGGGTCCCACACACTTTCTGCAGAGTCCTGCGCACTCGCACTTGGATCCCACACACTTTCTGCAGCGTCCTGCGCACTCCCACTTGGGTCCCGCACACTTTCTAGGCGTCCGGCGCACTCCCACTTGGGTCCCACACACTTTCTGCAGAGTCCTGCGTACTCGCACTTGGATCCAACACACATTCTACGCCGTCCTGCGCACTCCCACTTGGGTCCCGCACACTTTCTGCAGAGTCCTGCGTACTCGCACTTGGATCCAACACACATTCTACGCCGTCCTGCGCACTCCCACTTGGGTCCCACACACTTTCTAGGCGTCTGGTGCACTCCCACTTGGGTCCCACACACTTTCTGCAGAGTCCTGCGCACTCGTACTTGGATCCCACACACATTCTAAGCCGTCCTGCGCACTCCTACTTGGGTCCCACACACATTCTAGAGCGTCCTGCGCACTCCCACTTGGGTCCCACACACTTTCTGCAGAGTCCTGCGTACTCCCACTCGGGTCCCGCGCACTTTCTACGGGGTCCGGCGCACTCCCACTTGGGTCCCACACACTTTCTGCAGAGTCCTGCGTACTCGCACTTGGATCCCACACACATTCTAGAGCGTCCTGCGCACTCCCACTTGGGTCCCACGCACTTTCTAGGCGTCCGGCGCACTCCCACTTGGGTCCCACACACTTTCTGCAGAGCCCTGCGCACTCCCGCTTGGGTCCCCCACACGTTCTACGGCTTCCGGCGCACTCCCACTAGAGTTCCGCACACTTTCTGCAGAGTCCTGCGCACTCGCACTTGGATCCCACACACATTCTACAGCGTCCTGCGCACTCCCACTTGGGTTCCGCACACTTTCTACGGCGTCCGGCGCACTCCCACTTGGGTACCGCACACTTTCTGCAGAGTCCTGCGCACTCGCACTTGGGTCCCACACACTTTCTGCAGAGTCCTGCGCACTCCCACTTGGATCCCGCACACTTTCTACGACGTCCTGCGCACTCCCAGGGTCCCACACACTTTCTGCAGAGTCCTGCGCACTCGCATGGGTCCCGCACACTTTCTAGACGTCCTGCGCACTCCCACCTAGGTCCCACACACTTTCTGCAGAGCCCTGCGCACTCCCACTTGGGTCCCGCGCGCTTTCTACGGCGTCCGGCGCACTCCCATATGGGTCCCGCACACTTTCTACGGCGTCCTGCGCACTCCCGTATGGGTCGCACACACTTTCTACGACGTCCTGCGCACTCCCACTTGGGTTCCACACACTTTCTGCAGAGTCCTGCGAACTCGCACTTGGATCCCGCACACTTTCTACGACGTCCTGCGCACTCCCACTTGGGTCCCGCACACTTTCTACGGCGTCCTGCCCACTACCATCTGGGTCCCACACTTTTCTGCAGAGTCCTGCGCACTCCCACTTGGGTCCCGCGCACTTTCTACGGGGTCCGGCGCACTCCCATTTGGGTCCCACAGACTTTCTGCAGAGTCCTGCGCACTCCCACTTGGGTCCCACACACTTTCTGCAGAGTCCTGCGCACTCGCACTTGGATCCCACACACATTCTATAGCGTCCTGCGCACTCCCACTTGGGTCCCGCACACTTTCTAGGCGTTCGGCGCACTCCCACTTGGGTCCCACACATTTTCTGCAGAGTGTTGCGCACTCGCACTTGGAACTCACACACATTCTATAGCGCCTGCGCACTCCCACTTGGGTCTCGAACACTTTCTGCAGAGTCCTGCGCACTCGCACTTGGATCCCACACACATTCTATAGCGTCCTGCGCACTCCCACTTGGGTCCCGCACACTTTCTAGGCGTCCGGCGCACTCCCACCTGGGTCCGACACACTTTCTGCAGAGTCCTGCGCACTCCCACTGGGGTCCCACACACATTCTATAGCGTCCTGCGCACTCCCACTTGGGTCCCGCACACTTTCTAGGCGTCCGGCGCACTCCCACCTGGGTCCGACACACTTTCTGCAGAGTCCTGCGCACTCCCACTTGGATCCCACACACATTCTACGCCGTCCTGCGCACTCCCACTTGGGTCCCGCACGCTTTCTAGGTGTCCGGCGCACTCCCACTTGGGTCCCACACACTTTCTGCAGAGTCCTGCGCACTCGCACTTGGATCCCACACACATTCTATAGCGTCCGGCGCACTCTCACCTGGGTCCGACACACTTTCTGCAGAGTCCTGCGCACTCCCACTTGGGTCCCACACACATTCTATTGCGTCCTGCGCACTCCCACTTGGGTCCCACACACTTTCTAGGCGTCCGGCGCACTCCCACCTGGGTCCGACACACTTTCTGCAGAGTCCTGCGCACTCGCACTTGGAACTCACACACATTCTATAGCGTCCTGCGCACTCCCACTTGGGTCTCGAACACTTTCTGCAGAGTCCTGCGCACTCGCACTCGGATCCCACACACATTCTATAGCGTCCTGCGCACTCCCACTTGGGTTCCGCACACTTTCTAGGCGTCCTGCGCACTCCCACTTGGGTCCCGCGCACTTTCTACGGGGTCCGGCGCACTCCCACTTGGGTCCCACAGACTTTCTGCAGAGTCCTGCGCACTCCCACTTGGGTCCCACACACTTTCTGCAGAGTCCTGCGCACTCGCACTCGGATCCCACACACATTCTATAGCGTCCTGCGCACTCCCACTTGGGTCCCGCACACTTTCTACGGGGTCCGGCGCACTCCCACTTGGGTCCCACAGACTTTCTGCAGAGTCCTGCGCACTCCCACTTGGGTCTCGAACACTTTCTGCAGAGTCCTGCGCACTCGCACTCGGATCCCACACACATTCTATAGCGTCCTGCGCACTCCCACTTGGGTCCCGCACACTTTCTAGGCGTCCGGCGCACTCCCACTTGGGTTCCGCACACT
Source organism: Aplectana chamaeleonis (assembly GCA_029168955.1). Classification (NCBI taxonomy): domain Eukaryota; kingdom Metazoa; phylum Nematoda; class Chromadorea; order Rhabditida; family Cosmocercidae; genus Aplectana; species Aplectana chamaeleonis. Next base: position 340,979 of record JAPDOI010000592.1, read on the forward strand.
TTCTGCAGAGTCCTGCGCACTCGCACTCGGATCCCACACACATTCTATAGCGTCCTGCGCACTCCCACTTGGGTCCCGCACACTTTCTAGGCGTCCGGCGCACTCCCACTTGGGTCCCGCACACTTTCTACGGGGTCCGGCGCACTCCCACTTGGGTCCCACAGACTTTCTGCAGAGTCCTGCGCACTCCCACTTGGGTCTCGAACACTTTCTGCAGAGTCCTGCGCACTCGCACTCGGATCCCACACACATTCTATAGCGTCCTGCGCACTCCCACTTGGGTCCCGCACACTTTCTAGGCGTCCGGCGCACTCCCACTTGGGTTCCGCACACTTTCTACGGCGTCCTGCGCACTCCCATATGGGTCCCACACACTTTCTGCGGCGTCCTGCCACTCTCACCGTGTACCCGTACGCCTTCTACGGCATCCTGCGCGCTCTTGGAATCCTACTAACATCATACGGCGGTCCGAAAAATACTTCCAAGGTCTCGTCGAATTCGTACAGCTCGAAACCAAAACCGTCTCGAACAGGGCGCAATCTTGTTAAGAAGCCTATCAGTAACTGTGTTGATTTTCATTAGTTCATTTTTAAGGATAAGTGAGCGTCGGCTGGTTTGTATAAACATGTTTACTTGTTTTTGCCTAACTTCGACCTCAATTTTGAGGTTCCGCTAAAATTGAGCTTTCAACTCCAAATTTTATTAGGAGCGACCTGCATCCAATTCCAGCCTCCTGTCTAAAAATGAGCTTCCTAACTCGATTTTAAGTGTACCAACAAGATCGTGAACGCCAACTGAAAGAAGAAAAGGAGATTAACATCTCAGGCCGAAAAAAGTTCACTGAAAAACCAGTCAATTACCAGAATTGTACCACTAATTAGTGGTAAATGCGATTTTTACCACAAAATTACCACCTTTTTCCGGTGATTTACCACTAATTAGTGGTACTGAAAATTTTCTACTAGATTACCAGAGAATTACCAGTCCATTTCCAGGTAATTCTCTGGAAAAGTCTGGTAAACTACTAAATTTTTCTGGTAATTCAGTAGAGTGGTTTTTCACCACTAATTATTGGTAAATTTCTGGTAAAGTAGTGGACGCCACTGATGGTTACCAGGAGGCGAGACATTGCTTCTCGTCGAGATGATTCAATCGCAAGGATTGAAATTGCGCGACTACGCGGTTTCCGCGTGGATGTCTCCCTGTGCAAAGAATAGCGACCATCCGTTGCTCCGGAATGGCTTTGAAGTGCTTTTCGTACACCCCAGCGCCAGCGCGTCACGAGCGTGACGTGCGGAAGTGGCGCTGGGGTATTGATGACAGGCCGCCAAGCCAGCGCAGGACGCGCGTAACGCCCGCTCCACCATCGCGACAACGGCCGTGAGGACTTTTTTCGTTATTATTTCCATTATTTGATCATCATTTTCATTCCGTTTCACGACGATTAATTTCGGTACTATACTCTGCTACCGTGTACGGAATTAGCTTGCTCACCCAAGCCGAGCCCACTTCATTCTGCTCCGCGCTGACGTCGAGTATGAGAAGCGCCTAAACGGCTCGCGCGGCAGCGATAAGTATGGCACGTCAGCGAGCTACCAGCAGCGGCATTAGGCATTGCGGATGCCTTGTTTTCGTCACACGCAGCACCGAACGCTTTCGTTCACTAACCGTGCGGATTTCCCAGATCAAACGGTACCAACACTGAACTACAGTGATGGGAAGCATGTTCCCGGCCTCGTGGAATATTGTGCACGCAAACTAAGCAAATGAAAAAAAGGGCGGAGTTCAGGGTCACTGTGTGAAACGTGATGAAAGTGGGAAATGGCTTCCGGATCGACTCGTTGAGAATCTACTTTTTCCCTACGCATGCGTATGCGGTGAGAGGGGAAGACAATGAGAAAGTGCGGAGAAGAAGATGAAGCAGCATACGCGCGCATACGTCCGCAATGGACCTGATCGAAATTCGCTCTGAATTAGAGAGCAGAAATGGGCGGGCTCAGAAAATTACGCAGAAAACGTGCAAGCGAAATCGCGCATGATGCACGAAAAATTGTGGGAGGTGGGTAGGGCTTTCGAAGAAGTAAAACTTTCAGATCATGTATTCGCGTAAGCAATATTTCTTGGGAGCGAAAACCAGTTCATACATAAATTGCGATCTGGAGGGTGAGGTCTCATCCATAGCTACTGCTGAAATTCCGCCAATCTTCGTCCGCCAACGCTCGTACAGGGTGTAAAAACGTGAAATTCTCATGGTTTCTACGCGCGCTGGTGCGGAGCTTAGGTTAGAGAGAGAGCGAGAGAATAGAGGACAGACGGAGGCTGCAGCATCGCGCGCGCCGCACAGGCCATGCTCTGAGAATTTTTGCCGCGACTCCCCCGCGACTGCCCCGCGACTCCTCCGGCTCGGTGCCTGCCGGCATACGCCGGGCCGGAGGAAATCGCAGGGCTGATCGCAGGCGACCAGGTGAATGCTGAGGCAGTCGCGGAGGAGATAGGGGAAAGACGGGGAGGAGAGGCGGGGAGAACGCGGAGGAGACGCGGGGCAGCCGCGGGGGAGACGCGGAGATGATGCGGGGTTGTCGCTGGAAGTCTAGGGCTTAGCAAGCGGCTCTCATCTAGACCTGTTGTTGGCAGTGTAGTTGTCGCCCATTTTCTCGCAATCGACACATCACGCCAGCGTTCGCTGCGATTGTGGTAGGTGGCCATCTGCGAGAAACGGCGGCAAATCTACTCCCAACAAGAGGTCTAAATGAGAGCCGCTTCTCAAACCCTGGACTCCGCCGCAGCGAACTCGCGACTTCTCCCCACTGGGTCCGCAGGCATCGAGCAGCACAGTATCGTGGTAGAACCGCGGTAAAGTTGTGGCTCACGAGTCGTTCGACTACAGGGATAACATAGAGTCAGTGCAGACGATAAACGTGTTCTAGTTTTCGGTGTTTTTGTGTAGGCCGGTTGGTTTTCGCCTGACGCGATCATTCCTCATCTTTACCGAAACGTGCCGTCCTGGCAATCTGGCGGTCTCCTTAAATTATGCGCGAACAAACGAAGACAACCTTCCGTTGCCGCTTGAGTTGGCGTTGAGAGATGTTGGCACCTCTCTCGTGTCAAGCGTTGATGTAAGGCGTCGATTTCGTTGTAGAGGTCTTCGTTGTGGCACTTCTGCGGCCAGAAATATCCAAGCAAACGTCTAAACAGCTTCCTTTCCGTGCGATCCAACCTTTCCATCTGCTTCTTCGATGCTGCCCACGTCTCCGATCCGTACATCATGATAGGGCGAATAGCGGATAGGTAGACGCGCAACTTGACTTCCTTCGCGATGGGGGTAGACCACAAACACTTGGTAAGGGAATTGAATGCAGACGTAGCTTTCAAACATCGCTGTTAAGTATCTGCTGCACCATGGTTCTTCAGCAAACAGCCCAAATATGTAGCAAAAATCATCCACCAGTTCGATACGTTGTCCGTCCACACAAACTCCCGCTGATGGCCTCTGAGAGACCCAAATTTGCTTGCATTTGTGGGAACCCTGCGGCATACTTCGAAACGAGGTTCACAATCCTTTGCAGTTTTGCGTTGTTTTCAGCGAATAACACGATGTCGTCGGCGTACTCCAGGTCGACAAGGAAGCGTCCTGATGGTGTAAGGGTCACATTCGCAGGAAACTGTTCTGCAACTCTACGCATGATGTCATCAACGGCGAAGTTGAAAAGAAAAGGTCCTGCAACGGCTCCTTGCCTTACTCCTGTTTTCACCTCGAAAGCTGACGTAAACCCGACAGGTGTACGAACTGCTGCTGTTGTTCCTTTGTTCATGTCCTTGATTAACCGAACATACTTTTCCGGGACTCCATCTGCTCGCAGAGCATTGAGCAATAACGATGAGGAGAGTCGAACGCGGCTTCAAAGTCCAAAAAGCAAGCTGTAATGGCTTCGAAAACCGCTGCCACGATTCAATTTACTCTTCTCGACGAACACTTGGTCGATGGTCGATTTTCAGGTCGAAAACCGGCTTGCTCATCTCTGGTCGTTCCTTCCACGATGTTCGATAAGTCGCTCGAGAATGATACGTTCTAAAACCTTGTACATGACACGAAGTAGAGAGATTCCTCTGTAGTTCTTAGGATCCGTGACGGATAGCTTCTTGTGAAGAGGTACGATGATCGCATGTCTCCACGAATTGGGTATCCTTTCGCTCATCCATATGGCACGGATGGTGTTGGTCATTTCACGAATCCCAGACGGAGGAAGAGCTTACAGCATTTCAGCAGTGATGTTGTCATCTCCACCTGCCTTTCCATTCTTTATTTTTCGGACACAATTCAAAACCTCAGCCTCAGTCGGCGGTTCCTCACTGACATCATAATGTGCTCTCTGAACATGCGGGAGCTCAGGTACTGATGGAGCTGGACGATTCAGTAGTGAACTGAAGTTATCCTTTTATAATGGCAGCGTCTCACCGCCAACTGCGACTTTGTTCGCAGTATTCAGTATAGGCGAACATCTCTTCATCTTGCCGCTGTACTGTCGCTACAACGAGTAGGCTTTTTTCGAATTTTTCTCCTCCCAAGCCATCTCCAGCTCCACAGCTCTACACGTCCATCCTCGTTTGCCACCGCACTGAAGCTGCGGACGCATCCTCCTCCTCAGACGCTTTTCCTCCACAAAATTTCCTGCCGTTCGGAGAGCACTCACCTCGTTGTATGGTTTCCGTTTTCGATTAAGTCTGACGCATGGACGAGGCGGCTGAACGTGCGGGGTTGGCGGCCTGACTGGCGAATGAGGTTTCGATTCGCGCGGAGTGATCTACCGTCGCAGCCCCGTCCATTCATCAGATTAAAATTCTTGCGCGAACTCTGAGTAGATGATGTTTCCGCTTTTCAGGCTGTACAGCCGGGAGTGCCTGTTTAGAAGCGTCCTGGATGCACTTGAAAAAAGAATCCGCGTCGCAAGGTTTTTTATTTGCCCGTATCTTTGCCTATCGCTGAGCGATTGGGAGCGTCCCATTCCAACCGATGCCAATGGCTCTACTCACCCTCCTCTATGTGGGATATGAAAGCACAGATGAGATGTCGTACGTTCGAGCCGTGGCAGTGTGGAGGAAAGAAGACCGCCTACGTGCAAACCGACGTCAACCCCTCCAAGAAGAGGGTTTTTGTCATGGGAGAGGTGCTGGTCGACCGCAGCTCTCCTGCGCTTATTGCTACCGGTTGTGCAAGGAGCTCCCCAATACAACATCTTGACGCGGAGGCCTGCATATTGCCGGTTAAAAAGGATTGTGAACTCCAGGCACAGCAGATGTATATTATTGTTCTGAGACAGCCGAATCATCCGACAAAGAGAGTCATGATGCCCATTAGAGAGAAGTCTAGGACGCCGTTCGCAGATGCTCCTTGTAAAGTTGATGCCCAGAGATGGGCCGACTCCGACATGGAAAGGCTTCGTCTTCTGCGTAAGGAGCACGCGCAGCTTGTTCGAGGATATCTGGAGAAGGCGGCTGTGAACCCTATCTTAGGAGCAGTGCCGCCTCGGGTTTGCGAGTCCGAGCCTCAAGTCGGCAGGGGCGAGCCAGATGTGTTCCTGCCTCGCTGCGCTGTGGTAACTCTATTCTGCTCATGTCTCACGTCAACAAGATCGACAGCAGCCGACCAGGCGCATGCCCGGACTGTGGTGCTCCCGGACACGACACGGCGCACTTGTTCATGTGTTCGAGGAGACCTACCTCCTTAACTACAATGGACCTTTGGATGAATCCTGTGAAGGCCGACCAGTTCCTCAACCTATGACAGAAAACCACTTTGAGATTGCAGAAGAAGAAGAAGGCACAGATCGTTGCGGCGATCTAGTCGTTGTGCGGAGTGTGCGAGAGATTCTGAGTCGATGGAGTTAATTATACCCTCTGGAAATCTGAGTCGAGAACTAATTACAGTCCCGCTAATTGATTTTATACTGAAGTTGCGCACCCCACTCAAATTGGTTCACACGAAGGATTAAGGGCACAGAACACCCTAATAACTATTTTTCAAATCTTATGCTTATCCTGGAGTGAATCACACGCTGATCACGATGGTATCACTAAAATCGCAGAATGTCCTCGAAATTCAAACATCCATCGAGCGGTTATCAGGTTCGGAATTCAAGAAGGTGGAGTGGTCGTGGTGATGAGCCGAGGGGGTCGCGCCAGGCGTGGTCCCTCATATCTCGCTTGTTTCGAGGAATTGAGATCTCGCGCTTGACACGTGTTATACAAGAGAGGTCTACTACACAATCAACTGAAAATCACAAAATTCATAGCTGAGGGTCTTCTGCGCCTTAAAAGTCACAACCTCGATAGGAGGGCGCCGCACCGATTCCAAATGTGGGGGGGGCACATCTCACGGACCGAGCACACCGCTACCATTTACCCTGGTTCGATAAGCCAAACATATTTAAGCTCTTGACCCAAGAAGGTTCAACTGAAAAAAACCTAACAGAAAGCATGTACATGAATATATGAGAAATACGGTTATTTTTGATGATAGAGAACGCAATCAAATTCCTAATATGTGCCCCATCTTTAATCAAGAAAAGCTCTAACGTGTTGTCTCCAAGGCAAGTCATTGGCTGAAAAGGCGGCAACGCTGCACAGAAACAATAGTTTTTAGAGGTTTTGCGCTGATATGTTCATTATCAGATTTCTCAGCTATGAGCCTGGAATTCAAAAAGAACGTTTTGTTGTATTTCGTTTTCAGTCTTCTTGCGATTTTTAGATCCAAGTTGCGTGAAACATTGTAAAAAAACCGTAAGAGGCAATTACGTATAAATGTTGGTAAATACAAAAATTGTATGAAATTTCAATTTATTTGTGGAAAATTTCAATTCCAGAAATCGTAGAGAAAAATTGATCCATTTCGGGACGGAAAAAGTTTCGACATTTTTTGAAAAAAGTTAGTGATCATGATGGATGGACACAGCTCTTTAGATGTACACAAAAACGGTCTGCTAGATCTTGACTTATGGTGATGACAATGAACAGAGGAATGAATGAAATAGATCAGGGAAAACACTCAGAACTTCAAGTATTATGTGCATGAGAAAGCTTAGCTCGAAGGTTACTCAGCTAAAATGTACGTGGACGCATACTGGTTCTGATAATGTGATGGAGTGAATGGACGTCTAGGAGTTCTTTAACAGCTGATGGATGACCTCCCAATGGTGGGTCGAATCAATCAAATTGTTATAAATGAGTTGGATTCAGAGAGGATATTGCAACAGGAGAGAAAGCATTACAGCGACCGCTCGCTGGGCGTTAAAGAGGAAATTGATAGGAGTGAACGCCAGAAGTTTAATCGATACGACGACATAGCCGTAGAGTCGCGGAGGAGTCGCGGTAGAGTCGCGGAAGCTTCATCCAAGAAGAGGTCGCGGCGGAGTCCCGGAAGAGTCGCGGCAGAGTCGCGGAAGAGTCAGGGATCGCGGGGGAGTCGCGGGGCAGTCCAGGATCGCGGTAGAGTCCCGGGGCAGTCGCGGAGGAGTCGCGGCAATATTTCTCAGAGTGAGTGATGAGGATTTCGATTTTTTTATAGAGGATAGCTAGCCATGGACGGAGCCTGCGAGATGAATCAAGCCGCCTCTGGGCGATGTGAACCATTAAATGGGCAAATACTATTGAAATTCAGCACTGAAAGCTGGAAACTTTCCCGCTTACTCAGATAACTGGGGAGTCCGATTCGGCCACCATTAGCTTTCTAATCGGTTACTTCGAATGCGCTTCAGGGATCAGGTAGGTATCTGTTCTCAGTTTTAGTATGGTTTAGATTTGGCTTTGATGGGCGTCAAAGTTTGGATTTCGAAAAATTCGATATTCTGAGGGCATAATAGAAATTTTATCCTCTATAAAACGTCGTAGTTCACATTATTCGAGGCGCGAGCGGCGCGCGCGAAGCCTTAGCCTCCGTCTGCCCACCGCTCTCCCACTGTCTCTAACCTCCGCTCCGCACCAGCACGCGTAGGAACTAATTTCGCCGTTTTATAGCCTGTATGTAGAAGTGACACGTTTCCAGTCCAAAACAGCACTGCCGCAGCTATGATTTCCTCATCAGAAAGCTAAAAAATGGAAACGGAAGAAAAAAGAACTCGTAGTGTGCTTGGACAGTTGTTTTCGCTACCGTTTTTTTTCTGTTGGAATCCGAGCCGTTTTAAAAAAAGTTCGGATACTGTGCTATGCCATAGACAATGACCCACGGATTCTGCAGTCGAGATTACGATAGGCTAATACATTCGTCACAAGAAGGTTTGAAAAATCTTTCTTGTGACGGAGAAATCTTTATTTTGAAAAGCGTGTACTACCTGTGGGACACACGGTCCAAAGTGTCAGTCAACCTCTGTCTCATCAGAAGGACACGTGGTGGTGAGTGGGTGAATTTAGCTCCCTTACAATGCAAAGCAACCTTGGTGTGCGCCATCGTTTTCCGCGCTCCACATGGAAACGAGCGACCCAACGAAGACGCCGCGCGGCATGACACGACGTCGCGCGGGCGGCGAGCGATTTGAAAAATTTCCGTATTTCAGTTAATATTCTCGCTTCTCATCTGATTTCTGAAGTTTTTCCTTGCACTTGGGGTGTCTTTGAAGATTGTAATATTCCGGATAGAGAAGTACTCCATCCCTGGGCGACTGATCCCTGAACTATTGTTAATCTGACTAAATTTTTGCAGATTCGCAGCTACACTTACAAAGGAAAAACTACCGGACGAGTTCGGAGGTGTCGGACGAGTTTCCTTGCGCGCGTCTCTAACCCGGCGCGAATTTCAAATGAGCATTTCGCGCGCTCTATCGTCTGCGGCTGCCCTCACCGGCTGATTTCGAGCCATCCCGGCTCGGAAACGTCATTCTTCGCCTTATTCTGCTGTTTTCTTCTACTATTCAGCCACTGTTATTCACTTCAGTACCAGAATCGGGCTCTACAGTATTATTTTCTGTATTTCCTTCTAGATTAGATCAGAATTGCCAGTTTTCGACCTAGATTTTTCCCGGACATCTCTCTTTCACATTTCAAAACGTTTCAAGTTTCTAAGCTTTGTCTTTGTCAGCTATCTATCGAATAATTGCCAGCTTTGCCACAATCGATCGTTACTTACCCAAATATGGCAGAAAAAGTGGTAGCTTTACCAATTTTTCTCATTTCCAAATCTTGTCCTCACCGACTACCGCCACGAAATCTTGAAAACAGCCTGTAAAATTGAATTTTCTGACATGTGATTTTGGACAAACAATAAGAAACAATTCTTGATTTTTAGATCAAAAACCAGGCACACTTGGCTCTTCTCTAGAATACTAAACATAGATTTTTTAGGATCTAGATACATCTTTACTTCTCTTGAACCACACTCTTGTTCATCCCACGAAGTTTTTGAATGAACTTCGCAGTTTGTCCCAACAACTCTTGGCTTTCCTCACTATAAATTTGATTTAGTGAGAAACCCAAGATTTTGTTGAACACAGATATCGTCTCGCCATGTGTTGTGGTGATTCGTCACCCAACCTTCTCCGATGCCTTTCCCTTCCTCTGACATCTACTACTCTACGACCTCTCTAATACACTATTTCACTGTATTTTCTAATTTGTACACCACCATCACAACCAGACTGAGGTACGGTTTTTTCTAATTTCATAGAATTTCTTATAGCTGTCTTCGTCTTACTAAATAAGTATATATCTAGATATGGTTAGTGTTCGGGGTTCCGCGCAGGATGCGGTTGAACCGATTTCGCCCGCTCCCTGCTTCTATCCAAGACTTGGTGATATTGTCAGTGGTTTGCTCACACCACGCTGTGATACATCAAGCCCTCAGCAAATTCCTCATGTTTTCAGAAGCCAGCCATGCATGGTGATGCAGAGCATTCGGAAATATCCAGTAGAAGTGTGGTGGGGAGGGCGGACCAGGGTCAGGTATGACGCTGTAAACCGTGTCAAGCAGACCGCTGTCCCGTACCCCGATAGAACTACGACCCTTCCCGGTGACCAAAATTTTCAGAAAATTATCGAAGATTCCAAAGTCCTTCCTGAGTGACGAATTTTCCAGAATTTACTGGACCGAAAATTTCCCAAAAAATGGCAAGGCTTCACAAGATATAGCGGGACGTGGTCCGTGTTCAACAAATCGTGGGTTTCTCACTAAATCAAATTCATAGTGAAGAAGGCCAAGAGTCGCTGGTACAGACCAAACATTCATTTGAAAAACTTGTGGGCTGGACGGGAGCATGATATACGAGCAAAATGAATGTATAAAGATTCTGCGAGTTTTGAATGGGTTTCCTAGAAAATAGCCACGTGTTTCAACTTTGACCCAAAGCCAAAAAGTGAGAGAGATTCTTAGTAGCAGTTTCAAGAACATTTCAGAAAATTAATTTGAAGACTCTGACTCAGAATTTCGTTGCGGTTTCCAGTGAGGGCACGCCGCAGAATAAAAAAAAAATGATAGGGGGCATCGCCATTTTATGCATAATTTGGGCTTGGCGCGATCAAGTTGGAAATGATTAGATAGTTATATACCAAACAAATCTTAAGTTCAAAATTGTGAAACGTTTCTAAAATATGAATCAGGTGAACATTAAAGCCGGAAAATCTAATTCTGATATAATCTGGGAGAAAGCACGGATAAGGAAACAGTAGAGCATAAATGGGGCGCTGAAGTGAATAACAGCAGCTGAATAGTAGAAGAAAATAGCACAATAAGGCGAAGAATGACGTTTCCGAGCCGGGATGGCTCGAAATCAGCCGGTGAGGGCAGCCGCAGACGATAGAGCGCGCGAAATGCTCATTTGAAATTCGCGCCGGGTTAGAGACGCGCGCAAGGAAACTCATCCGACACCCCCGAACTCGTCCGGTACTTTTTCCTTTGTAAGTGTAGCTGCGAATTTTTTGCAGAACCTTTTCCTCGCAGTTCTTTGTTGCACCGAACTCGCTACGGCCGGAATTATAGTGGTGCTATGTGGGATGGGGGGGGTCACTGCTGTTTCGCACTTGGCCACGCCCATTTTTCTGCGCCGCAATGACTCTCCTGATTTTGGCAGGGGAGGGAAGCCCCGGGTAGGTGCTCAAATTTAGTGCGGCACGGGAGAATGGGCGTGGCCAGTGGCCCTTCATCCCACATAGCACCGTTATAGTCCCTCAAAGGTTCTCAATTTGAATGGCGAAAAGATTGGGGACGAGTTGTCTCAAGCCTGTTTTTTTTTCGTCAAGCGTAGCCATCACTCCCAGCCATAATGCCAGACCGAAAACAAATGGATGAACATATATGGAATTTGGAAAAAATCATTAGCGCGTCTGTTCCGTTCTGAGATCGAAACCTTGGCGGTGGGCAGGCCCTATTTTTGCTTTTCTGGAGAGCGTAGTCGACTTTTTCTCCGCTTAATTGGGCGAATCATGGTTAGGTCCGTGACTTGTTTCCTCAAGAAAAAAACATTGAAATTCAAACCGCGGCTGGCGCGGCGGTTTAAATCTCAGCAGCGGCTGGCTGATAATTACCGGCCAGCCGCCGCTGAGATCTAAACGGCTGCGCCAGCCGCAGTTTGAATTTCAATGATTTTTTTTAGGGAAACTAGCCAAGGACCTAACTATAAGGTTTTGCGCTTGCCAGCGTTGCTCTGCACGCAGAGTTGAAAAGGCCGTTGCGCCCATTTTCTGCGGAGCTACGACCCGCCTTGTTGACCAAAATTTTGCGAAAAATTCCAAAATCTTCACGATCCCCCCTAGATCAAAAACCTTTCTAGTCTTATTTGAGTGACTAATAAGAGAGCTCAAATTGCATACTTCTTTCACGCAACTATTTCGAAGAAGATTACTCTCACTCTGGACTTTTTACGACCCCCCAAGCTCTCATTTTTTGTCCAAAATTTCCCCAATTTTTACGAGCCCCGTTGTGTCGGGTCTCAACCCTGCTCAACCCTGTCTGCACAGTAAATTCCAAATACCGTGCGGTACCGATTGCCACGATAGCCGTAAAATGACGTGTGTGATGGTGTAGATGCAGAATCCGTGGTAAAAGCGACGCCTATTTTAATGATTAGCTGCGGAAATCCTGAAAAACCTTTCACGTTTCTTTTGGAATGCGGTAATTTCAGGTAGAAATGTTCATGAAAGTCGCAGGGAAATGTGACTGAGAGTTGATAAGGGTACTGACTTGGTAACTGAAGGTATTTTGGGTAATCAGACAAGAATTTCACCCTCGTTTGTTATCTATTTACTCTGCCTATGAAGCTGCTCGGTTTCATTTCTTCAATCAGAGTTTTGACCAACAGTAAGATCGACCCGCACCCGAAGTCTTCCTTCTTTGCCGATTTTTGGTTTCAAATGGTTTTTTTTTTCGAATTGCAGCAAACACTAAAATCAGCCCCCACCCGGAGATTACCTCCCTTGCCTGACGGCGCAGCCGAAGGCTGCACCGTCCAATGTGGGTTTCAAGTGATTTCAACCACTCCGAATTGCAACCAACACTAAGATCAGCCCCCACCCGGGGATTACCTCCCTTGCCTGACGGTGCAGCCGAAGGCTGCGTCGTCCAATCTGGGTTTCAAGTGATTTCAACCTGATATCTTTCTTCTTGCTTCCGCTGTTGCACCGACAATTCATCTTCCACCGCCAAACAACCGTTCCTATGTGATTATTTACTGAGAATGCGGTTGCACTGGTATTAAAGGCGTGATTTTCGGTGTAAGTTGTGTAATTGCACCATACGCTATATTTTACGGCTATCGTGGCAATTTGTCCCGCACGGTATTTTTCGTCTAGTTGTCTGCACGGGTGCGGAATGTGAAAAAGGCAGTCTTGGGTTGGTGTCAGAATTGCGTTGCGGCTTGGGAAAACGGGCGTAGCCCAGTTCCCTCCTCCTTGCTGCAATGGCACCACGTTTTTGCCCTCTTTCCAGCACGGAGTCGCGAACAGGGCTAGGCGCACGTCCCGGCATGACGATTCTGAATATGCACCCCCCTTAGCTCGGTAATTTTTAGGCACCCCCTTATGGGAAATCGAAATCGGCTGTTTTCCGAATAGTTGGACAGCTATGATCTTGACTTCCTGATTTTGATAAACAAGAATTTAAAAAAGCACTGAATAGAGAAAATTCCGAAAATGGCAACAAAAAGGGTAGTGTAATTTCTGAACTTCAAAACGACCCCATGAGGTAAAATTTGTTTGTAAGACGGTAAGTTATGACAAAAGCTAAAACATTTTTCAATACAAAACAATTGAACAATTACCAACAACAGAACTACTACTATTGCGATAATTAATGTTCTCTGTCGAATGTTTTCATAAACCTATGAAGGATTAGTTAATCTGTGTTTGATTGTTCTGATGTGGAAATCAGAACTATTTTGTGTTGTGGAACAATGTTAGGATTCATGTGATTCGTAGAGAGTTGAAAATCCGAGTTTTACCCTCCTAGAATGCCGCAATCCTTTAAAAAATCGGCTAGCCGTGCGATACTGTGTTTGTACGCAGCTACACAGCGCACACGGGAATGGACGCGCACACAATATTATTAACAAATGTATTTTATTACAGAACGGGAAGGAAAAAAGGATTGGAACCGAAGAAAATGGAAAATGGTAAAGGTAGTCTATTCTGGATGTAAACATTTTAGAAATTTAATGTAAATTAACAAAGTTAGAGCGGGTGTCAATATTTAGCCGTGATAAGGTTAATTCGAACGAACCTAGTTGATCAAAACTAGCATTAAACTGAGAGCAAAGGATATTGTGAGAAAGAGGAGAATCTGAAAAACATTTTAGCATCAATCGAATCGGTTTCTAATGTGATTTAAGAACCTAAATCTCGTCCCGGTTAAACCCCGAAAAGCGGGACAAAACCGGGACGAGTTTTAAGATCTTAAATCACATTTAATATTAAACCTATTGCTATTAAAATGTTTGCCTGATCCTCCTCTTTCTCTCAATATCTTAGTTCTCATGTTTATGGGTGTTTTTAATCAACTAGGTACATTTGAATGAACCTTATCACGTCCAAATTCACTCCGCTCCAACATAGTTTGTTTACATTAAATTTCTAAAATGGATACAGTGAAAGAATCCTATTTCAGCCTCCTTCCACTTACTCCAGTTTCAATCATTTTCTCCGCCCCGTTCTGTTATAAAATACATTTTTTAATTAATATTGCGTGCGCGTCCACTCCAGTGCGCGTTGTGTAGCTGCGGACAAACACCATATCGCACGGCTAGCCGAATTTCAAGTTGCGGCATTCAGGTGGATAAAACTCAGGTTTTTATGTACAGGTACTTCTCAGTAAGGAGAAGACACGGTCATTCGCATCTTTCATAACTTGCACTCTTCAATTTTTACAGTTGGCTCTCTTCATGAGTCACATTCTCATGAATTAAAATCTGTAGACTAGTTGTGATGCTGACTGTGCTATCTGTACTTTCAAACTGTCGAAATAAATCCTGGCCTGCTCGGATGAGTCCGGGCAGAGTAAGCAGCGGAGCGGTCGGTCATGGTACAAAGTATAACAGTGATAAGACGATGGATTTGATATGATAAGCCCGATAAGCCTTGCTTTGACTGGCTCAAAATGAGCGACCTAGGCTATACATCAGTTCGCTAATCTTTTTTAGAACTTGAATGATAGTTTTTCTGGGCGCTGTCTTAGTATCTTTGCCTCGAATCGTTAGCCACCCGCGTAATCAATGAACGTTACACCAAAGAAACATGACATCACATCAATCCTTACTTGCTACAAGATAACAGAGTGGTGTATTCCTTCATCAAAGCAAACTTTGACAGCAACTATGAATTATTGCGAACACAACCTGCATCTCTATCAATAATTTGAATTCTTCAAGTGTTCGACTCAAAAAGCGGGGAAGAATATATGACAAATCAGAAGAATAGTGCGTATTATTTTTTTCCTGAAATTCGACAGAACTTGCACTTCGTTCTTTTTTTTTGGTGTTCGGTTTAGGCACCCCCCTTTGCCCTCTCTGCAACGTCTTATATGCACCCCCCTAAGGTTAACCGGGACGCGTGCCCAGCCCTGGTCGCGAATCCTGTATTGAATTCCAGTAATTTTGTAAATTTACTGTAGAAAGGACTTTTAAATGTCTTATTTTTCAAAAGATTCATGTTTTCTTTTAGAATCGGTCGCCGGCTCTCAGGTGAGCAGCGATCTCGGCTCGAGACCGTGCAGCGCGACTGGCACCTCAGTCGGTCTTGCAATGCGAATGCCACGAATCGGGTCAGTTTTGTATCCGGTTTTGGGATATTGACGAATGTCAGAGTTTCAACCTTTTAGCCATGGATCCGAGCTCGCCACCGTTAACAAGCCACTGTGATCGCTCCGGACCAATAATGCTGTTGTGCCGATTGCGGCAGAGGCGAGTATATTCGATCGTACGAGGTATGTTTTTCCTTCTGTTTAATTTGGTTCGGTTTTTGGCGCTTATCAACTTATACATATCCAAAGTTTAAAAGTTTTTCTCGCCCGTAGTTCACTACATTGTGGTTTGTCTGACTGCTGAGTACGAATCTAAGGTTCGGTACCCCCAAAGATCTTGGTTACTGGCAGTCATTGCTTGCCATCGACTGCCCTTCGGTTTCGAAAAGCGCTTAGTGAACAACAAGGGTCGAGCGGGCGTCTCTCGCTATGAGTGGTTGTTAGGTATGGTGAGAATTTCCTACATAAAATCAGAAATCGGGGTTGTAGGACTCCTCGGTAAACCTGAAGATTTTAAGGCGTTTTTTGAGATATAATCTTCTCCAGACCAGGGTAAAGCGGAGCGTTGCGTAATTTTCCGAAATCGGAGCGACCCCCGTCACTTTTTTTCCAAAATCCAAAATTTTTGCGATCCCCCTTCCCCGAGGCGCCATTTTTGCGATCCCTCCTCCCCTAGTCCGGCCAATTTATAGTTGATTACTAAAAGTGTCAGACGCCAAAAATTCGTTCAGTAGTTGACCCCAAGAGCCTAAAACCGAATGCTACGATCTTTGCCTTGGGGACCAAAAGTAATCGAGAATTTATGGAATATCCACGAGATTCTCATTTCTGGACCGAAACTTTTGCGATCTCCACTAACATTCAATTTCGGACCCAAATTTTTGCGACCCCTACCACCCCCCCCCCTTTGGTGACCAGAAACTCTTAAGTAGTACCAAACATCGTCAAAAACTTTTCATTCCAGAGAAAATTTGTCAAAAAAAAATTACGATTCACTCCACATTGAAATTTTTTTCGAAAACTTTTTCAGGACCTCCTACCACCCACGGTGTGCCGTTTAGTCACAACCCTGCTGGACCCTGAACGTGAACATTTTTAACGTCTTCATGGTTCTAAATAAGACTTTGCGTTCACAATTGAAAGTTAGCGCAAACTCGGTGCCACATGCTATAACAAATGTACGTGCACCGTGTTTGCGCCAGTCTCTTGTGGAGAAAATTTTTACTAGTACAACTTTCTGTGGGAGAACAACTTGCCACCCCACATTAGCTGAAAAGGAGCAGATCAAGGCGTCATTTTTCGCGTCAAAAATTCCCAAAATCTTTTCCGGACTTGAAGCTGTCAGCTATGAGAAAAAAAAACCTTTTCTCATGGATCCTGTCCATGTGGGGTTTATTTTAAAGCTCCCCACGAGTACTATTCAGAGCCCAAGCCTGAGACCACTAGCTCTCGTTTTAACCGAGAACTAGCCATCAAACAAGGAAAATGTTGATAAATTAAAAAAAAAAGAAAGTTGAGAATGAATGAGAAAAATTCAAACTTTTTCCGCGGAGGAGGGCCGCAGTGACGAGCCACCCGCTAGGAGGGGGCGCACTCTCCATCGACCGATCCCATTGCCACGCTTGACCCTGGTGTAAGCTGAACCCCGCGTGCTACTCTATAGCCCTGAAAAGGATGCACAGCCGCTATAGGAAATAGACGTCGAATGCGCTACCCCGTAGGGATTGGGAGGGAGCCGAGCCTTCATCTTCATCTTATAGTGGTTACCCTTCCCCATTAACGTTTCAAGCTTTGGTGATACCCTCAGGAAGGTAAGGTATGCGATACACAATAATAACGCGAAAACTCCCAACTTCGTTGTATGTATATTGACAATAATGAGCTCTCTAATACTACTTATTGTTAGAGCCCCCTATTCGTATCCTCTCACTGGCTGGCATTCGGATTGCATGACTTACTTTCTGCACGTGGGCAGAAACTGAGATTACCCCTGTGCCACCGCTTTGGCTGAGAGTGGTGTAATTTTGCCTCTAACTGTGTTGCCATTCACGCAAATTCTAACGTCGTGTTTTACCTCATTCCGGCGGAGTGATGATGTAGAATGCCGGTTGAATACTTTGAAGGGCAATGAAATTGATGATGGGGCGGCGCTGTAAACAGTTGTTGAAACTCATTGGGATACGAGCGAACCCGCAGTGATGGAGCGATCGGCGCGTTAACACATTTATGCTCACATGGCACACCCGCGCGGTAGAGGCATTCCTCTAGGGCGTTGAAGAGTAGCGCAGTGTCCAATCCAGCAATTATCTCGAAATTATCGTTAAAATATGTACAGTATGGAAAGGCAAGTCTTCATCTTCTTCTTTGCAGCCACGTCGAGAGTTTTGTCATAGGTTGAGGAACTGGGCGACCAGCAATGGATCTTCGTCCATAGGTCTATTGTGGTCAGCGTGGTTGGTTCCTCCGGACACATTAAACAGTAGATGTGCCGTATCGTGGCCTTGGCATCCACAGTCTGGAGCAAACGTCCGATTTGCTGCTGTCAATCTTGCTGACGGGGGTTACAAGTGACAGTAGAGTGACCACGCACAAAGGATGCCAGGGTGCATTCTGGCCCTCCATCCGAGTTGAGACTCGGATGTGCAGACACGGGCGGCGCCACTCCCAGGATGGGATTTACCGCAGCCCTTTCCAGATGACACTGCGTACTGAATCTGTGTGTGCTCCTCGGCGCAATAGAGACGGAGTCGTTCTTGCTGTGAATCGTGCCATATTTGCAGATTGACTTTGGCTTTCTGGAGCATCGGCGAATGGTGTTCTGATGTCTCTCTCTCCTTGACGGGGTTCAAGCGCACTCTCCATGAGGGGTGGTTGGGTTGCTTTATGGATATTGATGAAAATTGCTGGGCCTGGAGCTGACAGTGCTCCTTTACTGGCAATAATCGTGTCTCCGGCATGCAAGTGCTCGACTGGGGAACTTCTTGCACATCCGGTAGCTGTACGAAGTGGCGGCATTCTGTACACGCTGCATCTTGGTCCACGAGGCTTCTGATACCAAGTGCTGCCACACACGGAGATGCAGCGTACTCCAGAGCGGGCTGAATATGGCCTTGTAGGTCCTGATAATAGCTTTCCCTTTGCTACTGTCCCTACGATGTACCGCCCAGGGCTCCTGAGCACATAATAAGCTTCAGCTTTGACGACGGCCTGCTTCTGCTCGGTGTTCTTGGTGAAACTTGAGCGATGGATCGAGCACCAGACCGAGCTTACGTTTGGGGGAAAGCGTAGCAGCCGGTAATTCGATCCTCCGTCCCACTCGACATGCCGGGCTGGGCGCTGTGCTCTGATGGATCTCGTTGTGAGTACCGGATACCTGAGCGATTCGGATGTCTAGATCTTTAGCATTTTGCGGTCGAAAGAGCTTTTCAGTGTGACCCAGGTACTCATTGATCTTGGAGGCGGCCACATTTTTTATCCCGATCCCGACACATTATTGTCATATCATCGGCATAGGCGACCACCTTGATATCCTGGGGAGGGGCGGGCATGTCTTCGGGAGGTACAGACTGAAGGAGAGCAGGCGATAAAGACGCGCCCAGCGGGACTCCAGCTGCAATAGGAATACTATTAGGAGGGACATGGTTCTGGAACATAATTCTGGCTCATCTGCTCCTTGATGAATGCACCGATATCCAGCAGCATTTTCTGCCACGGCGAAGTATTGATGATGATCCAGTAAGTTGCTTGACAGAACTCCATGGTTTACTGTGTCGAATGCCTTGGTAAGATATAAGGCAACAGTCACAGTTCCCTTCTGTGGCTTCTGGGCATTGAACCCATCGATGGCAAAGCTTGTAATTTAAAAAGCAGAGCTGTCGTCGGTGGAATGCAGCTTTGCAGATCCATGCTGAATCACTTGCTTCTCATTGTGCTCCGCCAAGTCCTTTACGATCCAGTTTTTCGGCTACCTTTGCGAACGTGGACAGCAAGCTTCAATAGGTCTGTATCCCTTTGATCTGAAGCCTGAGGTTTCCCCGGCTTGGGCAGCGGCATAACGTTAGCTGTCTCTCCAGTTCCTGTAGGATGGTGCACGATCTGAACAAGGTTTTCATCAAATCAGTGAGAAGCGGAAGGATTGTTCATCTGGCATCTTCTTCAAGACAACTAGGACATCCCGTCTGGACCAACCGCTTTTGAATTCCGCATATCGCTTTATAACTTTCTCAACTTGCGTGTCGTAGTGAACGCTTCCGGCCGTGCTTATAAGCGGGAGGCGGCACAGCTCTCGGCAATAATCACTCTATTCTGCGTGGACCACGCTTTGCGCTGGTGATGAAAAATCTACCGAGCGCATAAGCGGCTTCCTTTCCTGATTTGAATACACCGTTGTTGAATTCGATTGTAGAGACGGTAGCAGGCGAGCTCTTACCCGAAAGATTCCATAATGACCTTCCAAGTAGCCAAACTGTCCGTCTGGAAATCCAACTGCCCGGTGAACTTTTCCCACTTCTTCTTTCTTGTGCCTGTCTAAATCCTTTTCTGTTGATCTCATCGTCAAGTTCAGCAACGACGGGGTCCAGGGCTGGGATTGCATGAACGCTTGAGCCGGCTGGGTTTGGGTTTACTGCTAGGGGCAGCAACCCCAGCGGTAGCGCTGCCAAACCGCGAACAAAGCATTCACAACCGCCCCATCGCGGTTGCGGTGGCCTAACCATTCCGCGGCCACGTACTTGCCACTCAGCGTTCGACGCCGAGAATCTCAATTGGAGAAAATCAATATTGGTACTCGGGTCGGAATTTCCCTAACCCATCACTGTATTTATTGCACATGATTGCTAATTTTGTTTGCTTTTTGAATTCTTATTTTTGTCTCTACCTTAATAGCTTTACCTTCCTTCAATGGATCGCAGGCATTTAAAGGGATCTTCCCCAACTTGGAGATGTTTTTTCCATTCTTAAGTTTTTCATTTTTTCCTTTTTTAACAAATCCTTTGGTTTTTCGTTAAAAGTACATAAAGTGGTGCTTGCTTTCTCACGATGAGCCGCGAACCTGCTGGTGAAATTTTAACCCTCTAATTCAGCTTTTTCTCTCGCATTTACTCAGCCTTTTCAACTTCTCTTTTTTCGATACAAATGCACCTCTAGTCTTTTGTGTGTCTCACATGGCTTAGAGTGTTGCTGCAGAGATCATCACCGTCCTCTCGATGAGTTTTTGGCTTCAAGTTCTCCGTTTGTCGTTTGAGTTCCAAGTTTCCTTTTTTTTCCCATCTCTTTTTTTGTCTAGAATCCCTTTTTTGTTTTTTTCTCTTTGTCATTCTCTACATGGCTTACTTTCGCTCACAACAGGAGAGAACTAAAACGACTCCTTAGAAAAATTCATATGGAAAAAAGCTCAAAATGCAAGGAAAAACAGAGGTTCGAATCTAAGAAACATCGAGAAAACCTAGGCTGGATCACAGAACCATGTAAAAACATTAACATTCAGAAATCCAGAGTGGGCGCTTCAGGAAAAAGTAGAAGAAAACGTTAGTAAATGCGAAAATAAAATTATGCATCACAGTATCCAAACCAAGTTAAGGCTTTCTAACTAGAAAAATGACGAAAACGATGTACGAAAAAGTGCTGGGAAAAAATTCTGAGGAAAAAAATGAGGTGAATTCGGAGCCGGGAGCCGAAATGGGGAGAAACCTCATGAAGAGCCTGTGGCTGCTCCGGTAAATGGTCAGCGCACGGAAGACAAGAATTAGGAAATAAAAAGTGAGACAAAAAGAACAACGATGTGCGATAAAATAAAGAAGAGAGCGAGAGCAGGGAGGACAGAGGGTACATAGAGATTTTAGATAGCCATGGGCAAGTACATACATAAAACTTACAGATGAGGTTGATGATTCTGAGAATTTTTCGTTTGTTATCGAGAGGAACACATTACTATAGCTAAGAGGGCCTGTAATGTGGCGATTCAATAACGAGCGGCATTCCTATATTTTCAGCCTGCCTTGAAGATATCAAGTTTTTATGCGTATTCGCAAAAGGTTTTGGAATTAATTGTGCTCATGGTCCATATCAACGAAATAAAACGTTATTTTATTCAGAAAACCTGAGAAACCCCTCGTTTGCGGTTAACCAGAACGGTATTTCCTCGAGCCTCAGTGTTGTGCACTAATACAATACACCATCAATTCGACGGCTAAGCCGCAAAACCGCTGCTAACCGCGGTTAACCGCAGCTCCGAGGTGCGGTTACGCATAGCCCAATCGTAGCCCAGCCGTAACCAAATCGGATTTTTTGTGAATGCCGGTTTCCTCCGCTAGCCCAGCCGTAACCGTGGTTTGCCTTTCATGAATCCCAGCCCAGATGGTTGACCGCTCTCCTGGCATCTCTTGTCCTGATCTTATCGAGGATCTCCCTAGTGACATTCGGATAGAAAGTCTTGACGCGGCCGACAGGAATAGCCGCTTTCATGGCTCTGCGGATCGCGTCAGATAAGTGACACTCTTTCTGGTGCACGTCGCCATTCCACGGGTAATTTGCCGATAGGCGAAGCGCAACTTCACTGAAAAGGCCCCAGTCTGCTCGGCCTAAAATAAGATAAGAACGTTGACGAACACCAGAATAGGGAGCGAGAGAGTTGGAGAGATCGATATGGATAAAGATCGGGAACACTGGTCTTTTGGCAAAGTGGTTGAGGTGGACCACTTGAGCAAAGAGTTAGAGAGGGTGGACGAGGACAAGAGGTCACACTTTCTGCCCATTCTTCGACGTCATTTCCTCTAGCGTCAGAATCAAATAGACGAACAAAGGTGTGAGCATTAAAATCGCCCGCGAAGACAACCGAAGATGAGAGGGAGCAGTCGTTTAGCTGCTTAAGTAGAGGAATAGGATCGTAAGATGGGGGGGGGGGCAAGGGGTAGACAGCGAAAAGCAGAGTTATGATGCCTCACAGAACTGAGACCCGAAAAAAAGAAATGCACTCACCCTTGGCCTCCAAAGCATTGTACGCTGGTCCCATTCCAAGTCACATCTCTGTCGCATCTGGCGCATAGGTACTTCTTCTTCTGAGCGGGTCCAGGATTCCTCTCCACGCCGTGGCCCTTTGCAGGAGAATCAGAAGCGAGAGACGCGGCCGGCCAGCTTTTTACCTCTCCCATGACAAAACCCTCTTCGTGGAGTGGGGTGACGTCGGTTTGTACAGCAGTGCGTGATCTTCTTCTCACACACTGCCACGGCATGAACGTACGACATCTCGGCGGCAAATGCAAGTCTGCTCTGACTAAATCCATATACTCTTTGCACATATTGAGCTTCAGTAAATCAAGCAAGCTAAGTGTTATTGTCCCAGGAAAAAGAACTTTGAAGGAACATTTTGCACTTATAAATCTGCCTCCCTCGAATGTCTCTTCCTCTGACCAAGACTGTTGACCTCTGGATATTGTGCCAAAAAAGAACCATTTAACTTTGCGAGCAAGTGTGTAAAGTTTAATGCTGTGAAAAACGTCAAATACTGTACTCTGATATACTATTTATTGATTTTGAAAAACTTTTTCTGTTTTCTCGCCCATTTTGAGATTTTCTGTGTTCTGTTCAAACTGAATTTTTCTGTTTTCTGTTTCCAATTTTTCCGCACATCCCTGGTTCGGATCGCCGGGCGGGTCGATGCCGTTAGACTCTGCTACGCGCCCTCCGGTCTGAGCGCGGTTTTACTTCTCATGTACTCATTGTACATTACAATAATCAAGTACATCCAAAAGCCTCGACCATTTTGAATGGAAGTCGTATCAGCACACCCTCGGAGTGATTCAGCTGCGGACAACATTATCTTCCTTTTCATCTCAGCGACTCCCATTATCGATAATGATTATCGGTTTGTTTTCGTTTTCGTTCGGCTGTTCGGCCCAATAATAAATTGTTTGAGGATTTGTTAAAGCTTTTTGTGATATTCAAATTTACATGAAAAATAGAACTACTTTCCTTAATGATTAGC